>JAHWFO010091122.1:93000-116363 GCA_023313115.1 Rhysida immarginata
AAAAAGGCGGTTTACTATTATTTAGTTTTAGTAATACCCTCCAGCCGGGGGTGATATAATTAGCTACCAGTCATATCACTTTCTTCCCAAACCATCGCAGAACGATCAGGGATCCTCGCAAGACTGAGGCTGACAGGTATGCGAGCTGCCCTTGAGTAAGGGACAGCGACCGCAACGCCCGGATAGTCTCGGGACATGTCAGTCCCTGACTGAGCCCCGAAGACAACCCCGACGTGCTCTATCTTATCCAGGCTTACACCCGGAATCTTAACGTGTTGGTATTTCTCACGTTTTGGCGAGCAATGTCAGAAAGTGCCCCCACGCTTGCATCCCAAGGAACTGCGCAGTCCGCGACAACCATCCGGTCTCGAAGATGGAAAAAGAGGTCTGGTTTTACCCGAGTACCGGTGGATGTTGTCCATACAAGCTCACGCTCCACTCGAGCCCCTGGGTTGGCTTTAAGAATCATCCCAGAGACAAGCTTGGCAAGATGGTTGTGCCTAGCTATACGAGGGAGGTGACTGGACTCGCATTCCTGAAGGATGTGAAACGCGGTTTCAGGGCAATGATGACACTTTTGGCAAAGTTTAGAGTCCGGGAACGGCGACTGCTTGTTAGTAAGAGCCCGGCACGAGACCAAGTTGGATAGTAGTCTCAATGCCTTAACACAGTCGCCCTGACTCATAACTTTGCTTCCGGCCCACAGCCAAGAATTTGACAGTGGGTCCCGAGCGAAGATGATTATATCTTTAGTGGCATAACGGCCCTCCTCAAGGGTTCTTTGCTTCGTCCAGGAGGAATAAAGAGCCTGTTGGATTTGATCTTTACAATTAACCCCCACCGGAACGCTGGCATCCTCAAAAATACGTACGACATATTCCGCCACGACAGGTAAATTCAACACTGCCGCGGCAACTGAGAATCTGAGTCAATCTAAACGAGCAAAGGCCTTAACTTGGACCTCAACAGCAAGAGTTCGTAAACGCTGTATGCCTAATCTGCCTTCCCTGGTTTTCATATACATGAGCAGGTTCGGGAACCCTACGGGCAAATGCAACCAGCACTTCATGAACTGACGGATCTTCTTGTTCGCGGGCAAACAGCGAATTCCCCGAGGCATATAAAATTCTCAGAAGAACTACTGTTCACAAAAGGTGCATCCGCTGGGAAGGTTTAAGCACTGCTCCTGTGATGGCATTTAGGAGCTACAATACAGGCTTCATTTTGACAGCCGGACCCTTATCCGCGAAGATGTTCAAGCTGAGGTAGGTCATATGTTGGCCAGGTTGGAGCGAAAGAATGGTATTTCCGCTCCCCAACTCCAGCGGTCGAATGCGATAGGTAATACAGCCGTCAGAGTCGTATCCCCATCTGAGGTACCGAGGTATCTTGAAATGGTTCAAAACCAAACCCTGACAAAACAGGTAACAGTCGGCGGAATCGACCAACAACCTAAGCCCCAAACTATCGCTGGATAAGAGTAAAAGATCGTCAGCGTAAGCCATCGCCGAAACTGAGGTATCACACGTAACCTCCAGCCCGGTATGATTGGTGTTCAACTTGGCTAATAAAGGGTCCAACATCAAGTTGAACAGAAACGGTGACAAGGGGTCTCCATCCGAAGCGGGATTTCAATACCATCCGAACGGCCATTCCAGCTGTAGACCATGGTCGAATGGTCATACAGGGCGTGCACAAGGTGGACATAGTGCGCGGGAATACCGTGATCCTCAAACGATCAAAGAAGAGCCTCTGAGAGACGCTATCATAGGCCTTCGCGATGTCCAGCGAGCAGGCGTAGAAGGGACGATGCGCACGGCGACAATGGCGCATCAGACCCTGGAGGATGGGCAAGTTGTTCGAGTCGCTTCTATCCTCCAAAAAGCCTGCTTTGAGGGTATAGTGGGGGATTTCAGACTGAAGGTGACCGGCCAAAATCCTTAAGAGAGTCATAGTTACTCCCGCCGTTTACTCACGCTTTAATGAATTTCTTCACTTTAACATTCAGAGCACTGGGCAGAAATCACATTGCGTCAGCACCGGCCTACGGCCATCGCAATGCTTTGTTTTAATTAAACAGTCGGATTCCTCTGGTCCATACCAGTTCTGAGTGAGCCATCATACGTCAGCCGGTAAGCGAGCAGCAGGCGTTTGGCCACCCTAGCCGCGACATTCCATGATAACTGCATCGCCGTTCCATGAGCACCCTCCCACTCCATGAGATGCCAACACAGTTCCCCATCACAGAGAACACGCGGCATGCACCGCGGAAGCAGTGAACGCGTCGTTTGACAGCCAATCCAAGACACAATGCAGTCCAGCTATCAGTTAATCGCTTCTTCCGATCGTGGCCCCGACTGGCCCAGCTCTCGGAGCCAATCCTCATCCCGAAGTTACGGATCTGGCTTGCCGACTTCCTTACCTACATTGTTCTATCGACTAGAGGCTGTTCACCTTGGAGACCTGCTGCGGATATGGGTATGGTTTGGTGCGAAAATCATTTACTCTCCCTCGGATATTCAAGGGTCGGCGGGAGCACCCCGGACACCCCAAGAATCACAGTGCTTTACGGGAACAACATCCCTCTCTCCAGGGGAGCCGATTCCAGGGAGTCGTCCCTTACAAAGAAAACACAACTCTTCCCGGGACTCCCGCCAACATCTCTAAGTTCGTTTGAGTTACTGCATTGGACCCAAGAGGATCCGAACTCCGCATCCGGGTTCGGGAATATTAACCCAATTCCCTTTCGGGCTATAGGGGTCATTTACAAATTATTTTTTTTTGCACTGACACCCCAGTTCGGAATGGGTTTCCCCTATTCCTTAGGGCCGACTGACCCATGTTCAACTGCTGTTCACATGGAACCCTTCTCCACTTCAGTCCTCAAGGTTCTCACTCGAGTATTTGCTACTACCACCAAGATCTGCACCGGCGGCGGCTCCAGGCGGGCCTACGCCCGACACCTTCGACGCACACCGCCGCGACCCTCCTACTCGCCGGGGCTTTTGGCTTACCAGAAATCTTTCTGCCCCGGCGGCTGGGTATGGGCTCGACGCTGGAGCGCCATCCATTTTCAGGGCTAGTTGCTTCGGCAGGTGAGTTGTTACACACTCCTTAGTGGATTCCGACTTACATGGCCACCGTCCTGCTGTCTTTAGCAACCAACATTTTTCTGATGAGCATCCGCATCGGGTGCCGTAACCCAGCGTTTGGTTCATCCCACAGCACCAGTTCTGCTTATCAAAAATGGCCCACTGGGCACTGGCATCCTCTTGGCAGCTTCAGTCAATCAAGCCAGTATTCTCACCCATTAAAAGTTTGAGAATAGGTTGAGGTCGTTTCGACCCAAAGGCCTCTAAGACCGGATGAGACTGCGTTCCTCACTGAGCACCAGCTATCCTGAGGGAAACTTCGCAGGGAACCAGCTACTAGTTGGTTCGATTAGTCTTTCGCCCCTATACTCGGGTCCGATGATCGATTTGCACGTCAAATCACTACGGATCTCCACCAGAATATGCTCTGGCTTCGTCCTGCCCGAGCATAGTTCACCATCTTTCGGGTTCCAACGTGAGCGCTCTTTTTTTTTCCCCTAGAGGAAAGAGCTCATCAGCAATGGATACCTGCCGTTGTCCTGCCCCAGGACCGTCTTTCTTGCGGGCAACCCAACCGGTCGCAGCGTCCTACTGAGGGGGAAGTGCACCCACCCGCTGCCGGCTAGCCATCGGACGTACGGCTCTACTCAGATCCATACATCGCGACAGCCGTCGACCTGCGGACCTGCAGTTGAATTCCCCCGTTTGACCTTCGAGGGCCCACCCGTTTGCCTCTGAGCGGTTTCACGTACTCTTGAACTCTTTCTTCAAAGTTTGCTATTGGTATATTGCTTTCCCTCACGGTATATGTTTGCTATCGGTCTCGTGGAAGTATTTAGCCTTCGGTGGTGTTTACCACCCACTTGGGGCTGCACTCCCAAGCAACCCGACTTCAGGGAGAGAGCCGTCCGGCAGACACAACGACAAGTCAAACGGGCCTTGCACCCACCATGGGCAGTGGCCCCGGCCAGTGGGACTTAGGCTTTCGCGATCTGCTGGGAGAACCTCCTTCCAAACGCCACATTGCCCATCGTCCGCTACACATGAGGGCTTCGGCGCTGGGCTCTTCCCCGTTACTGGGGGTATCCTCGTTAGTTTCTTTTCCTCTGCTTACTTATATGCTTAAATTCAGCGGGTTATCTGAGGTCGAGTTGATTTCTAGTGACGGCATGGATGCAAAAGGCTTGCTTCCTATTCCCTTGCCCCTAAAGCCACACGCCCTTCAGAACGCACAACGAAATGGGCGGACAGGAGTTCAAGAAGCAAAGAGATGACAATAGGACCACAGACGGACTAAGATTCAGGCCAAAGCGCTCTCTCTGGAGCCCTGCCATCCTCCACTTTTCCGCGGCAATCAAACACTCTCTGTCCACGAGCCAGCCACCAATTTTCAGGCTTTGCACCTTCAATATATTTCTAGCTGGAAGCATCTCTTTCTTTGTGAGGAAAGGTGTTCTCCAACGACATGCAGGATCTTCCTGGCAAACATGTTAGACCCGCGAGTACAAATTTACTGACCCTCAGACAGGTGTGGCCCCGGGAGAAACCCGGGGCCGAAATGTGCGTTCGAAACGTCGATGTTCAATGTGTCCTGCAATTCACATTACTTCAAGCAGTTGGCTGCGTTCTTCATCGACCCACGAGCCGAGTGATCCACCGCTCAGAGTTGTATTAAAGAAAAATAGTCTGTTTCGTTCACGAGCAGTCCATTGCCGTAGACGCATCTACAAGCCAACATGGACCCTCAAACGACCTACATTCTATTCTACATGGATTCCAACCGGCCATGGGAATCCTCTAGGCCTTGTAACTCGTGGCGAGAAATGAAAATAGAAATGGGCGGCCCCATCGCCAGACCAACGCTCCAAGAAAGGACGTGCCAGAAAGTTTCCCATGGAAGGAAACTACAGCCCGCTGTCTTTCCACCAGACGCTTTTCCCTGCAATAATTTTAGACAAAGGCACTAGTCAAAAGTGGATGGGCTTATAGCAGTCGTCCCTCTCTTCGTCGGAACATTTCCGCATCCTTCCTAACCGAACGCTATTTGCAAGTTCTTTAAACCTTTTTCCTTACCGGTAAGGAATCATTCCCGTGACACGTCCCACAAAACGTGAAACTCTCGCAGGGAAGGGAGAAGCAACTTTCAGAAACTTACGGAAACCGTGTTACGACTTTTACTTCCTCTAAATGGTCAAGTTCGGTCATCTTCCCGACACGTCATCGCGACCCGAGGGTTGCAGCGATCGCCAGTCCGAAGACCTCACTAAATCATTCGATCGGTAGTAGCAACGGGCGGTGTGTATAAAGGGCATAATCAAAGGGCGTAATCAAAGCTTATGACTCGCGCTTACTGGGAATTCCTCGTTCACGGGGAGTAATTCCAAACCTCGATCCCTATCACGAAGGAGGTTCAATGGGTTACCCGCTCCTTCCGGAGTGGGGGAAAGCACACGCTGATTCCTTCAGTGTAGTGCATGTGCGGTCCCGGACTTCTAAGGGCATCACACACCTGTTATTGCTCAATCTTGTGCGGCTGGGCGCGCTTGTCCTTCTAAAAAGTGATCCTCCGACAGAGGCAAAGCCGTTCCCCCGCCCCCCACTCCATCGAAGAAGAGCCGCCAGCACCCCGAGATCGGACGTCTATTTAGCAGGCTAGAGTCTCGTTCTTTATCGGAATTAACCAGACAAATCGCTCCACCAACTAAGAACGGCCATGCACCACCACCCACCGAATCAAGAAAGAGCTCTCAATCTGTCAATCCTTCCGGTGTCTGGGCTGGGTGAGTTTTCCCGTGTTGAGTCAAAGTAAGCCGCAGGCTCCACTCCTGGTGGTGCCCTTCCGTCAATTCCTTTAAGTTTCAGCTTTGCAACCATACTTCCTCTGGAACCCAAACACTTTGGTTTCCCGGAAGCTGCACGCCGAGTCATCGGAGGAACTCCGGCGAATTGCTGGTCGGCATCATTTATGGTTAGAACTAGGGCGGTATCTGATCGCCTTCGAACCTCTAACTTTCTTTCTTGATTAATGAAAACAATCTTGGCAAATGCTTTCGCAGTAGTTTGTCTTGCGACACTCCAAGAATTTCACCTCTAGCGTCGCAATATGAATGCCCCCATCTGTCCCATTAATCATTACCTCGGGTTCCAAAAAACCAAGTGAGGTCCTATTCCATTATTCCATGCTGGGCTATGCAGGTGGGACACCCCTGCTTGGAGCACTCTAATATGTTTAAAGTAAACGTTCCGGTCACCCAAGACACTCAACGAAGAGCACTGAGGGACAGCCGGCAGAATGTCTCCGAGGCCGGCAGTGAGACCGTGCGAAGATGGACCGCTGGACCGGCACCGAGATCCAACTACGAGCTTTTTAATCGCAACAACTTTAATATACGCTATTGGAGCTGGAATTACCGCGGCTGCTGGCACAAGACTTGCCCTAAAATAGATCCTCGTTAAAGGATTTAAAGTGTACTCATTCCATTTACGGGGCTCGGAAGAGTCCCGTATTGTTATTTTTCGTCACTACCTTCCCGTGCTGGGAGTGGATAATTTGCGTGCCTACTGCCGTCCTTGGATGTGGTAGCTGTTTCTCAGGCTCCCTCTCCGGAATCGAACCCTGATTCCCTGTTACCCATTATGACCATGGTAGGCGCATAACCTACCATCGACAGTTGATAAGGCAGACATTTGAAAGATGCGTGACCGATGCAAGGACCGTGCGATCGGCTCCAAGTTATCCAGAGTCACCAAAGGGGAACGGATCATTTCCGATCCGTATTGGTCTTGTTCTAATAAAAGCACTCGTCCACGAAGGTCGGAGCTTTTCGGCATGTATTAGCTCTAGAATTTACCACAGTTATCCAAGTAGGGTTGTACGATCTAAGGAACCATAACTGATTTAATGAGCCATTCGCGGTTTCACATTAATGCGGTATGCACTTAGACATGCATGATTTAATCTTTGAGACAAGTATATGACTACTGGCAGGATCAACCAGGTATCTTACGAAACACTCCTCAACCGGCCAAGCAGTATCCAATGCTGCTTACATGATGCAGACACCCTTGGCCGATTTATTTTTCAAAATAACGTGAATCTCCGCAGAGCTTACAGTAGCGATATATCCGTCGGTACCTTTCTAAGCGATATTCCGGCTAACCGAGTTAGCTTTTTGGAAGCCGTTTGCTCTCTCTCTCTTTCCCTCTCTCTCTCGGTACGATATCGGGCAGCTTCCAGTGGAAGACTCACTCAAATCTGTCACCAAATCAACTGCATCCACTCTTCACCGGTTAGAATCGAGTTCGCAGTGGGGCACAACGACGTTCTATCGTCAAAACTGAAGCACGAACCTCAAATCCCGTCATCGGGATTTAAGTAGCTCCATCGACATGCCTCTTTTTATTATAAAAGGAAGCGTAACCTTAACGTCCCACAGTGCATCTCAGGTGATCACGGGAATAATTCTGTGACAATCGCCGGTCGATACGATAGCTACAAGGAATCTAGCTTATATGCTGCCTGATTCCTTGTAGCTATCAACAAAGCCTGCAAAACAAGACTTTCTATAGCCGGGTGGCGTGTCAAACGGGCGGCCCGTCATCGAAACAACACTCGAGCAGACGCCAGAATGGTTCCCACCGGAAAGTAATGACCACACAGTCCGCTGCCTTTCCACCAGACGCGTTTACTCACCATATTTTCAGGAGTCGTAAACCCTAGTGGACCGAGCTGAAGCAGTCGCCCTTTCTGTGGGCGGGGAACCCTCCAGTGCCCTTCTTTATCGAACGTTGTTGACAATGCGGGTGCCTCAAAGAACATACCCGGGTGAATCCTAGCATTTGTCCGTGGGATGGCTATTCGCCCGTGCAAGTGGACACCATCCGTGAAAGAACGAGAGAGTGTAGGTCGTAGCTCACTTTGTCCTCCTATTCAGGGAGCTAGTCCGAAGAAGCTGGAGTAAAGATCCCAGGAATTATTTATTTTCCGCCCCTTTGCCTTAATAACGTTCAATACGTTTGATAATATTGAATCCTGTTCACACCATTCACCTAAATGATGCTCCCTATATATATAGCACCGGACCGTCTACTCTTGGTCCGAACATTAGTAGGCAATTCAAAGTCCGGGAAAGGGGTTCACCTCCCGGCCGCATAGGAGTAACCAAACGCGGCATGAAATGCGAACCTCCGGTAAACCCTCTTGAAAGTAGCATGTTTATTTTTGGACTGTTGATGCGAAATTTTTTATAGGGAGACTCTCGAAGATGTGCCTACTCAATATTGAAATGGTTGTGTGGTGATCACTAAAACCATATTATGTATTGTATAATGTTAACTGAAGGCCAAAGAGAGCGAATTAGAAATTTTAACAAGCAATTTACAAACTTCAAAAAAGTTGCTGAAATCTCCCGTGTGAGCTACAAATCTTTATCAGAATTATTAAAAATGTTAATTGGAAAATAGGACGGAAATAAGACGACCTTGTGCACTGACACGAAGAGACAAATCAAGAATTAAGAGACATGTTAGACATGATATCATATGTGGACATGTAGTCAACACCACACAAGTTAAACTTAATCTGCAACTTGCTGCCTCAAGAAGAACAATTCGCAGCGAACTACGTGCTCAGAACTTTACCTATGAAATTATACCCAAAAGTTGCCACTAACACAGAAACGCATGCAGGAGAGACTGGAGTTTGCTAAGACACATCTGCGTGAAAACAAAGACTTCCAATTGGTTGTATTTTCTGATGAAAATCGAATCAGTTTGGATAGTACTGATAATATAGCTTCTTATGAAGAGCATCGTGATAAAGAAACACTTGTTTCACTGCGAATTAAGCGGCAAATGGGTGGTAGTGGAGTGATGATTCTGAGTGCCATTGGAAGCAACGGAAAGTTGAAGATTCACATTATAGATGGACATTGCACAACAGCTAAATATAAAGATGAACTTCACAATGTGTTCATCTCTTTGTGCAAATTGTAGTTTAAGCAAAAACCATGGATTTAGCAGCAGGACAGTCCTGCAATATACAGGGTGTAAATTTTAAGTTGACAAAGCAGAATAACTCGAAAAATAAGCTTCACACGAAAAAATGCGTAGAATCCAAAGTTGATTATTTTCGAGGGGGCATCTGCTGGTGCTAAAATTAGCCCACCCCCCCCGGCCCCTGGGGGTGGGGCGGGGGGCAACTTTAAAATTTCAAATGGGAACCCCTATTTTTTATTGCAGATTCAGGTCCTACATAAAAAACTACGTACATTTTGTCTGAAACATTTTTTTTATTTTTGGTAGATGGCGCTGTAATTCAAGAAAATCCATTTTCTCATTTTTGCGTGGAAATAACTAATTTATTATTCATTTCGATTCCTACATTGTTTTAACTACAATGTAATTTGAAGACATTTCGTCAACAAACAAATAACGTAAACATTGGCATTTTTTTCAGAATGTTTACATTTTAAATTCTGATCTTTAGAAGAAAAGATTGTAATTTTTCAACTGTTTTTGTGAGTGTACAACGCCGTATTGCTTTTGAATTTACATTATGAATTATCTTTCTGTGGAAGAAAAAATTGAGATGGTGTACATTTATGGAGAAAGTGGGAGAAATTTTGATAATGCAGTCGCGCTTTATGCTCAGCGTTTTCCTGGCCAAACGCGATCACGGTCTTCTTTTGTTCGAGTTATTAAACAATTTACTGCGGAAGGTAGTGTGAACCAGAAAAAAAGAACCCGTGCAGCTACTGTTTGTGGAGAAAACAATCAAGTGTCAGTCCTAGCTGCTGTGGCTCATAATCCACATGCGAGCACAAGAGAAATATCAAGGCAATCAGGAATTTCACATATGAGTGTTTGGAAAATGCTGAAGCTCCACAAATTTCATCCATATCATGTATCTATGCATCAGGAACTACATGGCAATGACCACCAAAACCGTCTAACGTTTTGTCACTGGGCACTTCAGCAGATGCAAACAAACCAACATTTTTTTGCACGAGTTCTTTTCTCCGATGAGTCAACATTCACAAACCACGGGGAAGTTAATCGACATAACATGCATTACTGGAGTGAACAGAACCCACACTGGATTCGAGAAGTCAACCATCAGCGACCTTGGTCAATTAATGTTTGGTGTGGGATAATTGGCGATAAACTTATCGGTCCATATTTTATAGACGGTAATTTGAATGGCAACAAATATCGTAACCTACTTGAAAATGAACTACCAGATCTACTTGAAGACCTGAGTATTGAACTTCGACAACACATGTGGTTTCAACATGATGGTTGTCCAGCGCATTATTCATTAGTAGCGCGCGAAGTACTACATCGACTTTACCATGGTCGCTGGATCGGCAGGGAAGGTCCTGTGAATTGGCCAGCCAGATCGCCTGACCTTACATCGCCAGATTTTTTCTTATGGGGTTACCTCAAAGATATCGTTTATAAGGAAACGCCAACCACTCGCGAAAACATGATTCAAAGAATAAGAGATGCTTGCGCTGCAATTACACCAGACATGTTATCAAGATGTGTTCAGGAATTTACAAAACGAGTCAATAAATGCATCGAAGTTGGAGGTCATCAATTTGAACATTTAATTTCATAAAACGGCGAGATGCAAGGGATTTAAGGACAACAAGCAGGCCGAAAGTGAGAGGCGAGGGGACTCACTGGAAATACAAGCACCCCGAAATTCATTTACTTGCAAGTATTTGCAAATAAGAAAAAATAAAACGAAAACAATCGGTCCTTTTAAGGACCACCAAATCTTAAACGGGAATAACTTCATCTTTACACAGTCTTTTACTTTTTTACTCTGTTAGTTAATGAGTTCACTCGTTAGTACGTAGGATGTTCGGTTAGTTAGTTAGCTAATCAGTTGATTTGTTTGATAATTATAAAGTTGTGTGGCCTCATGACCACGAAACAAAACAAAATTATCCTAATCCGCGGCAAAAAATAATAAAATAATAACTTTGCGGCAAAATTTACGAAGTAAATAAGTATTTTTTATTTCTCCGTAACCATTTCCACGCAAAAATGAGAAAATGGATTTTCTTGAATTACAGCGCCATCTACCAAAAATAAAAAAAAATGTTTCAGACAAAATGTACGTAGTTTTTTATGTAGGACCTGAATCTGCAATAAAAAATAGGGGTTCCCATTTGAAATTTTAAAGTTGCCCCCCGCCCCACCCCCAGGGGCCGGGGGGGGTGGGCTAATTTTAGCACCAGCAGATGCCCCCTCGAAAATAATCAACTTTGGATTATACGCATTTTTTCGTGTGAAGCTTATTTTTCGAGTTATTCTGCTTTGTCAACTTAAAATTTACACCCTGTATACTGCACGAGTTGTGAAAGCCTATTTTGAGAGCAACAACATTTCCACTTTTGCTTGGACTGCTCGAAACCGAGATCTCAATATTATTGAGAATGTGTGGCATCTCACGAAACAAAAAATTTACCAAAACACTCAGTACAAATCTCGAGAACAACTAATAGCAGCCATTCAGAAAGCTGTTAAGCCAAATGTTATTAAAAGCTTATTTAATTCTATTACAGGTCGTTTGTCAAATATTGTAGAGTCTAAATGATCTCAAATATCAAAATAATTCAATAGTTAATGATATAATACTTTTTTCCCTTTATGTTATACAAATGTGGTCCAAACTTTTAGCCAGTCTTATTTTGATTTTAGGTAAGAAGAAACCAACAACGCAGAAATAAATTTGTTTCTTCCCTGAATATTGTTTCATATTTACTTAGAGTTGTAGGTGTAAAACAGTTTTTGTATAAATTCAATTTTTCTTGACATTGCTGGTTGGTCCAAACTCGTAGCAGTCGTTATTTACTGGGATGGCGCAAAACTCCCTCGTAGGAGTAGGTGCCGCAGATTATCGCTTGCGATTATCTACCCTCTGTACTAGATACTGGTCCAAACTTTTGGTCACCAGTGTACCCCGTGGTCCGGAGAGCCCAGAGCCGAAAAAGCCGACAAAGGCGTCTCTTCTCTCAAGTGAACAAGAGGGACAAGCGTCGTCGCACTTTGAAAAGCTGGCTTGGGCTCCACCTCGTTAATACTGCGATTGGGCGTTCCTTCCAGCAGCGAGGTCACTGAACCTTGGGCTTCAACTGACGAGATCTGTATAGGTAATTGCAAATGCAACACAGGTAAAATCTCACAATTAGAAAGGTACGTGTCATTAAGCGACGGGATGTTGTCTTTGGAGTCCTTCCACGCCTCTAATGAAGATCGGTCGCTGGTATATCATGAAGAGCAGAAAAATTAGGTGAAACCTTATTGCTCAAATGTCTATAGAAATAATTCTACTGGCCTTATTTGCAGTCGATGTACAATTGTAAAATGAAGAGCCTTCACTTCAGATTCTATGCCGTATTCTCTTAACACTAGAGCTCAAGCCAGACGACGTCGGCTGTGAAGAGGCTGGCTTACGAACTTATTCCGGCCGTGCGGTGAGGAAATATACGACTTCTTAATCGCTAATTTCGCGGCATTCGACTTCTTCCATTTTCGGGCGTATCACTAGGCTTAGATACGGCTGACTTAATTATTACAGAATGAATATCTTTAACACAGGAAATATTATTTTACGTGCCACGAATATTTGGTCGTCGAAGAGCATTTCTCCGAGGCCGTGAGACTGCGCATGAAGTCTTCTGTTGGCGACGATATCGAGAGCCTGACTTGTTCGCTTCTTCCCGTCCTCCTCTTTATTGCAGAATCTCTTCGACCTGATTTGCATGTTCCTTGTTTTGACGAATCTGGCGGCTCTCCCGTCGTTCGATCTTGCGAAACGTTCGATCCAGCATTGTCTTCGCTGCTTAGCGTCTCGAAAAATATTTTTTTTCTTTTCTTTTAATGTCGATTCATTCGATCTTTTTCGAGATCGATTTGGATGATGTGACAGCGCCCCAATAGGTCGGCGCTTTTATAAGTGCGTTCGAATAGGTCCGCCCACTGTTTTATTGTAAAAGAGATGCTATATCACAGCTTCAGTTTGTAACAGGGTAAGCCTCCGATAATGGTGAAAATCGAAACGCGTCAGGCAGTATTAAACTATTGTTTCTGCATCACTTTTCTGGACATTTGTTTTTTATTCAAGATAAATGTTCTTCAATCTATTTATATTCTAATAAAATGGAGTCCATGGAAATAATTGATGATTGTGACTGTTAGGCAAACGCTAGCAGTAAAATAATTCACTCCAACGGAACTGAAGGAAAAGTGTAAAATAGTGCCTGGACTGTTGTTCGTAAAATATTCAGAAAGGGGACAGTACTGATAACTTGAAGTATATATCCAGTGTAAACGAAGAAGTCGTCAGCGCTTTTAGAAGGAATAACCCGAAGAATGGAGAAAGTCGCTTGGCTAATAATAAAGAACCTTTGTTCACAAAAGCTCCTGTCTTCTGAAATATCTTGCAGACTTATGGTGCACCTTTTAAGACAATTTTATACGAACTCAAGAAACATGCTCTAGTGGAAAAATTCCGTTCATGCGGGCAGAGCTAAAACAGTCAATGTTAAGTGTAAAGACAAAGAGACAGACAACAGGTTAGTATCTGGAATTAGGTCTGACAATATCTTAAAAATTTAGCATCATCAGCATCAAATAATGTTCCTTTGGTGGCACTGCGATCATCATCAAGAAGGGAATAAAACACCTAGGACTGGTCTGTAAGTCAATCAGCCTGTATCATCATCAATGACGTCTCCCATGTTGAAGTGAAGTTCGTGGCGCACTACAATTTGTCTAAACATTCACTAAAAGTTTGCGATCTTGATAAAAACTTTAGTGATGATATTCCAGTTTTTCGGGCTGGTGACTTTAATGGCAAGCACTAAAGATGTAACTCCAAAAGCAGGTTTATGCAGGCTAAGGACGATATCATCGCTGCTAAACCGACTACTGTGATCATTCCCCTACTAGTAACTTGCTGGACATCTTGTTAATAAATGGTTTCTTCAAGTCATACAACATCTTCACGATTGATGGCCTTTCCTCTGATCACGAGCCTGTGGCACTGAACTTTGAGAATGTCGACAGCACTTTCAGAGAAAAATTCAAGTATCAGGAAAACTGGAAGCTTAGCAAAGAAATCCTCAAAGACCATGACTGCCGTCTTGGGGGTCTAGGCTGAACTCATCGACAAGCTGTCGATCTCGACAAAATCTAACCGTCAATAAGTGGCATATTACACATTTATACACAAATTTACACACGTATAGCTAGATGATATACACTACTATACACAAGTTTACACACATTTACACATAATTTCAAACATTTATCCATGTATACACATAAATACATACATAAACACATAACTGTAGACACACTATATTATCATTTTCACAGTTCAAGTTTCGTAGCACAAGAGAGTACTTCATGTATGTAAATATTTTTAAACAAGTTTTTGTTAATATTTTTAGAAAATGTGTATTCTTGAGCTGTGTGTATTTAGCCTGCAGGCCGGAAACGAAGGAAAAAAGATTTTAATAAGAAATCTGTTGCGAAATTCTGAAATAACGATCGTCAAGTGCATAGTCGACTGCTCTTGAATTGTAGACAAGAATGGCAGAATTGTAGGCAGTTGTCGATGGTCAAAGTCTACACTCGAAAATCGACGGTGTAGAGTCTGTACACTGTAGACTCTGTAGACAAGTAGACAAGTGTACACTGTAGACTCTGTAGACACTGTAGACAAGTCGTGTTCATGCTAGCTCGAATCGACAAATGCGTCATTAACCACGTGACCATCGAAACTTGTCGACAGTCGACTGCTTGTCGATGAGCTCAGCCTAGACCCCTTGATGGGGCAAACTGAAGCTAATGCCTATCCATTGAAATATAGGGCCTCCACATCGACTCGTGCTCACTCCAGGAATCCAATACCTGATTGGAGAAAGAAACAGGACCCGTAAGCTATGTTAGCGCTATCATATACCATGGCTAAAAACCAAATATGAAAAGTTCAGATTTCTAGAAGGCGTAAAAGATCTTCGCGACGCTAGATGGAATGACAAGTTCAAAACCTTGTCGGTTAGCGACCATTCCATATGGGGCACGGTTAGAGGTCTACAGAGGAATAATACGCTTCCTCCACTTATCAGCCCTCAAGGTAATTAAGGTGCAAACTGATCAGGACAAAGCCCAAATCATTGCAGACATATTATAAATACAGTTTGGTACCCCTTTTTACAATAATCCCGAGAGTCAACACATATACAAGAATGAGGAAGTTAGGCTGATCAGCTTTGATGAAATTCCGCAAAATTTAAGGAAACTCAACATAGGCTGGAGCGATTGCTGCCATAATAAGGAATCTAAAAAAGAGGACGGCTATACGAAAAGACTAGGTGAATAATACAGTGTGCTGCAGACCAAGATTATCTCGAAGTTGTCGTGCAGTTGCAAACGAGTTAGATGCAGCCCTCGGAATGCGACGAATTGTTCTGTCATCTAATGAACGTGGTCTTCCAGAACCTCTATAGTTGTTATACTGTTCAGGATTTTTCAAATAACTTGACACAAACTTTTGGACTTGTGTTCAGTCGTCGAGCTATTTCCCGTAATGACAGATTTTCTTGTTTGAATGCTTGTATTAGGCCTCTTTCGTATTCGGATAATGCGGAAGCACGCCCCGTTTTCACAAATGGCTTCTTTTGACAAACTGCAAATGAAATTGTGTTAGGTGGTTTAAACCTCATTAATTAACATAGGCTATACTCATCTTCTTTCAGTTTTATGAATTGGCCAGATTCTAGATGGGTGATTTCATTCGAGATTTAATAGGTAATTTTTTGTCGCGCCAGATTTTACGTTTGGCGAGAAATAATTTTTTTTTAAATATACGAGCTGTATATCTTTTGTGTGCCCATATGTCTCCGTCTCACGGTTCAATGTACCTGTATTTTCAAAAGGATGAACCACTTATATTTTAATAAAAAGATCTGAGCAATTTGTATAGTGTTTCTAATTTTTTGTCGCGCACTGTAATTCCTTAAGGAAACTCACGAAGAACATTATTGACGACATCACGAATATCTAAGCGAATGCTGGAAGTTTTCCTATTTTCCGGCTCCTTAGAAGCAATCTATTGTGTTAATTATCCCCAATCCAGTAATTCCCGCGAGCTACTGACCTATCAGTCTACTCTCGCCGTTGTCTAAAGTTTTGGAGAAAACGATCCTCGCCAGTTCAAGGACCACTGTTTCACCAATGATCTAGTTCGGAAATATCAGTTCGGCTTTTGTGCTGCCCGCTCTTGTTAGATTCAGATATGGAGGCTCGTTGAAGACGACGAACCTTTCCAGATACAGTGGCGTGGTATTTCTTGATGTCACTAAAGCTTCGGTCTTCAAAATAATTAGAGACGGGTTTCCTCCTAATTTGATTTCGATGGTGAAATCCTTTCTTACGAACAGGTTCTACCAAGCTGAAGTTGGAGACAATAAATCCATGCCCCATATGGTAAAAGCCAATGTTCCACAAGGTTCTTTCCTCTAGCCTGTTCTGTTTAAGATATTTTGTGCACAGTCATCATGACGTGGGTGCACCAGACATGTCACATTATCTCTCGTTTGTAAACATCTTGAAGAAATTTGAAGATTGGTTCATTTGTTTGAAGCTGAACTTTAACGTCTAAAAATCCAAGTCTCTGTATTTCAAAAAAAATGAAGCTTCCCTGGATGCTCTTGTTCTATTTAATAAGAAACTCGAATGGGTTGACAACTACAAGTACCTCAGCGATATCGCCGCGCGCCGACTCAAGACTCTCCTGGAACAGTTACGTGACTTACTCTCTTAACAAAGCGACAAGGGCTAAGTAAATTCTCATAGCTCTGTTGGATGGAAACAGTCCTACATTCAACAACAACCTACTCCTGTATAATGTAATACCTATGCGTGCTTTAATGCTCAAGGCTTGATTGATGGCTACAAGGTAGCCGAAATTCGCATAAGGCCTAATAAACTGTTGTAGACAAGAGGTTGGTTTTTCTTCTTTGGTATTACTCCTGTACAAGACAATTATTCGGACCATCCTCCTCAACGGCATGTCTGATTCGGCGACTATATGTAAACGCAGATGACGTAGGCTCCAATCATTCCAGAATGTTAACCTGAGGACCATTGCCCAGCTTAAAATACAGACCGTGAAAAATCAATACGTCCACTCAGATTTGAACATGACTTACATTCATAAGTTTATCTTACATCTGATGTTTATGGTGCAGACGAGAAACACCCATAACAACGACCTGGTTGCAGGGTAACTGAAAAGCTCGCTGGAATGAAGTGGCATACAAAGTATCGAAAGCCAAGCCATTTTCTTAATGTTAACTTTGAAAACATTGGCAACGTTTCCTTACTGGATTATTGGAAGATGTGAAATTCCACTTTTCCCCTTTTTTTGATCTCTGACAATCGTCTCTCTTATTATTATTTTCTTGCTTCATAATCTGGAAGACCTCTTGAGTTAGTCAGGCTTCTTGCCTACCTCCGTACATTTGGTCTTTATTCTGGAAGGATGAGCTTTGTGAAACCACTGCTTCCGCCCAACCTAAATATATGTACACTTCAATGTACAATTTTTCGATTGTCTAATATTTTCAATTGTTTCTCACTGATGGAGGAGACAGAGAACTCGCATATGAGTTCCTACGGGTGACAATTATTGAGCTATATGAAATAAAATTTCAAATTTTCAGAATCTACTGATTTCAAATTTTTTATTCAAATGTTAAAAGTAACTGCAGATATTCCGATTTAGTTTATTACATGTTCGATATGCTTGTCATCAATGTCTATGATGTGGCGCAGACGAAGAGCAAAATTCTGCAAAGCTCGCTGAACTGTCAAAACATCGATGCTTTTGAAGACTTCCTGAATGGCTGTTTTGAGCTCAGCTATGGTTTGAGCTCAAAAGTTATTTGCGTAAACTTTGTCTTTAATATTGCCCCACAAAAGTGAGTCACAAGGGTTGAGAACGGGAGAATATGGCGGCCAAGCGATTCCCATTCCAGTGGCCTCTGAATATGCCAAAGCCAGATTGCACTCTTCCAGGACATCAAACACTCTATTGGTCCGATGGTGTAGTGCATCGTCCTGCATGAATCACATCTTTTCGAGATCTGGGTCACGTTGGATAATAGGGACAAGATCATTTTCAACGAAAAATGAACGACAACAACAATACGAGTGCGCATACTCAAAAAAATCCCAACATGCCGTGCACCCAACCGCCAAGTTTTAACTGAATCTCGCCAATTGTTCTAAAGTTATCAAAATTTTTTTTCATATAGCTCAATATTTGTCACCCTGTATTTTATAAAAGTTATTTATGTGGAATAGTGGTTTATTTTCTTCCTTTCTTATATAAAAGCTACTTGGAATTTACTTACTATTTAGAAAAAAGTTTGGTTAGAGGTGAAGACTTCGTAAAATAGTAATGCATAGTTACTGGGAAAAACGATTCTTTAATTTTGTACAAATTATTATATTTTTGTTGTAGAGAATTTACAACAGGTGAGCCAGTAAGGTGTCCAAATTTTCCTCCTGCTTGCACTTTTTCTACAGCTTCTATTAAATTTGATACTAAGAGTGAAGGATTAGCTGCCCACTGTGCTCGTATTCTCGAGAACGTTTGCAGTTTCGTCTTCTATTAAAAAGAATAAATATCATTTAATAATTGTGTTAGATTAATTTGATATACAAGGCTTGATCAACAAAGACTGAAATTAAATTAAAGGGTAAAACACTACTTTTCAGTAAAAAAAAATTATCATTCTGTTCAGTAACAAAAATTAAATAATTACTGTGGAATAGAATAACAAAAAAGGGAAAACCTATATAATCCACAAGGAATAAAATTGGAATATCGGATACGTATTTCGATTTTATTCCTTCCGGATAGATGTTTTTTTTTTATTGTCTATTCAGTGGTTACCAGATGTTTTATTTTTCAAACTAAATTCTATTCGGGTTAACAATCAACCCCATCAACACAAACAAACAAGGCTTTCGTTGGCTGTCATTCTCCGTCCAATGAATAGTGCTTATATTGAATGTAAATAAGATAGCTTTTAGCATTGTCCCTAAAATAATCAAAAAGAAATACTGTATCTGAAAAGGCTTGTAAAATGTAGAGCGATTCAAACTTTTTCCAGACTTCTTCAGTAATAAACAAAAAGTGAACTTTTTTTGGTAATTGTGCATGCGCGTCTTTTCGAAGCGATCGATGGAAGCCGTGCTGATTTCACTCGATATGTATTTTTGATGAAGCTAATATTGGTAATGAATAATAATTAAAAAATTAGGACATATGTTCATAGGGACATTATTTTCTGTTTTGATCGCTTCCCCCACGCAGTATAATATCACCTCATTAGACTTCGGATTCTTAAAGACTATCAAAAAATAGAATAGGAATGACTGCAGACCCACTCTCTATCTGTTTGTCTTCATCGATAAAATTGGGTTCAAAACTTTAAAAGTTCCACACTTTCAGCGCCTCTGTCTCCTAAACGTTTGGATTAATTGAAAAAATACCAAGAATAAAACATTTCTCGAATATTGTGTATAATCTGAAAATATCATTAAAATAACGGTTACTATTTAAGATTTCAAAGTTACCCCCTCCCCCAGCCCCCTCTTACAAGGAGGAGGGGTAATATTTTAACTAATGAATTTCCCCCGCGAAATAATTCACTTTTGATTTTGGACATTTTTTCGTACAATGCTTAGTTTCCGAGATATTCAATTGCCTCAAGATAAATGCCTCAACTTGTATAATGTTAAAATCTCACATCTTTGACTGTCAATTTTTGTAATTTTTTTTGTCTTTAGTTTTCGATATTTCAAAATTTTTTTACGATTTTTCGATTTTGTATAACGGTTTTAAGAGCTTCCAAACGGACAATCTTTACCCTTGTGTATCACTTGTCTTTGATTCTTGTAAGCAGTCACTGGAGGCCACGGTGATTGTAAGCCTTTTTCACTATCTTCAAAACCACGAGGTTCGAGCATTTCTTTTTGCTGTCATAAAGAAGATTTCATAAAGTTTGGTTGAATTGGAGAATGTTTGAACGGGTGAAATGGGTAATGAATCTAGATGCATTGAATAAGTTTTATACTGTTTATTTTATATGCGTATACCATAATTTAAGTACAGGGTAGTAGATAACCACCTAAACTACGCGCATATTAATGAGGTGGGCGTGGCCGATTAAACCTCAATTTCCACCAATCAGCGTGCAGGGGTGCGTTGTTCGACATTGAGGGAAAGCGCGCTAGTGAGTCGCGCTCTCGCTCGCTCGAGCGCGACGCTTATCCGAGCGCGCTTGTCCTTGGAGTCGAACAACTGCCTTTTAAGCCAACGCTTGTACAGAGTTGGAGGGGGAGGCGAACCGCAAGCGCTTAGCGATTAGTCATTGCATGTCTCATCGAGACTTATCGAGTAGTAGGGAGACTGAGTGTGCGCAGAAACGTCAAAACCGCGTGGTTTTTGTATTCTTCTCTTTACTTTTCCCACGTGCTTCTCTCTTCTTCAATCATGGAAACGACACAGGAAATAGAATGGGAGAAACAGCGGCAGCGTACCCAACTGTCAACGGGCGGGCAAAAATAAAAAAAATGTCAAAATAAAAGGAACATAATGTTTAGCATTTTATTTTTTAATTGTTCATTGTCCACTTTCTTAGGAATCCGTAACAAGCATGATTATTAATGATAATAATTCTTTATATTGCATTGATCAATTTATGAATTTTATTAATTTTATGAATTTTTAATGAATAATAAATTTATTTCGTTGTTATTAAAATGCATTTTAAAATTGTGCTATATCAGTTAAGGGTCCTTTTTTATTTTATTTTTTTTCATATACATATCAACAACTGTTCTAATTTTAAAAAAATGAATGTCAATTTAAAATAAAAAAAAAACAAAAAGAAATCTGTTGTGCAAAGTTCTAAATTGAAAATCTTAGGAATTTGGTTTACTGAAAATTTGAAATGGGGGTTATATATAACTGAAATAATAAAGAAGATTGTACCAACTATAGGCATAATTAGAAGAAAGAGAAATCAGTTAAAACTTTTAAGGCTTGTTTAAGTTTATATTATGCTTTTATAAATCCTCATAGTTCATATAGAAATGAAATTATATTTGCTGGGGAGATGCCTCAACCTCTTTTCTATATATTTTAATGAAACTTTTAAATCGATTTATGAGAGTTTTATATAAATTATCATTTTATACTTCTATTACAGATTCATATTTTGAGAATAATACTATTTTAACTTTAAAACAACTTCAATGTTTTAGCTTTAAGTACTCAAATGTATAAAGAATATATATTTTAGAGGATATATGTTTGATAAAAATTTAGATTTTCATAATTATAATATAAGATTTAAAAATAATTTAAGAATAGTAAAATCAAAGAAAAATATTGGTAAATTTAGGATTACAAATCGCATGATTTCCATTTGGGATACCGAGGACGCGGGTTCGACCCCGGCCGAGGACGACGAGGATTTTTTCAGGGGGAAAATCCTGAGATCACGCACTTCCTTCGGAAGGGAAGTAAAGCCGTTGGTCCCGTGTAGTCGTTTGCCGGCTGCACGTTAAAGAACCCTTGCGAGGCAAAATTTGCGGCCCCTATAACGCCGTCCTGAAATGACCATGGCAGTTGAAAAGGACGTTAATACCAAACAAACCAAACCAACCAACCATTTGGGATAAACTTCCAGTAGATTTTAAAAGGGTAGATAATTATATGCATTTTAAATTATTATCTAAAAAATAGATAATATCAAAATTTTAATATGGTATATTAATTTTTAACAAATAGTTTTTTAGTTTGTTTGCGTTTTCAATTTTTTTTTGTCTTTTCTGTTTCATTTTGTTGAATTTGTTTATGTGTCAGGGGTCTCCTTTGTTAAAGCTAAGCTTTGTTTGATGTACCCCTTCCTTCATTCTTGTGTTTGAAAATAAATGAATTAATTAAAAAATAAATAAATAAAAAAACCAGAAGCTTAAATTTAGACGATTTAGTATAAAAGATTTTAAAATAAATAATCATTTTAACTTCATATTTAACGTTATGTCAATTATAAGTTAAATTAAATGAAGAAATAAAATCTGATAATACTTCATAATACTCATTTAATTTGTTTAATTGTTTATATATATATTTGAGTTTATGTTTGAAAAATTACAAGAACGCATTTTGGAGTCCTATTGTTTAATGAAGCGTTTATTAAAGTTTTTATTAAATTAAAAAAAAATAGCTAAATTTACGATAGACAGGCAGTTAAAGTGACTCGGCGAAACGCCGGTGAAACAGGCCGTAACCCTCACCACGACTCCGGGGCTTGAGGCGGACACCGCTGTAAGAATCCGCTGTACAAATGCAGACAAGAGTCAAAAAATAATGCCTCGACAAAGAGAACTGATACTCCGTTGAAATTAACTGCATAATTATCACATGTGACATGTTCCTGATGAATTTTATATGGCTTTCGAAAATGCATAGCTGTAGAAGCGTGCCATCTTGATTTCGTATGAACTGCGTGTGAAATTCAGGAAGCTCAGGCGCTCGTGTCGCGCGCTTCTGTTAGAGTGACCGATGAAGTCGCTTTTCTGAGCGCGATCTTCTCACTCCCTCGTTCGCGCTTCTCCACTGTCCAACAACGACACTAACAGCGCGGCGCGCTTTTCGATGACGTCGAAGGCCAAAATGACGTCATCGAGAGCGCGCTTCCATGTCGAACAATGCACCCCAGGACTCACTTCACGTGACCCCCCCACCACCCCTTCCTGCATAGGCGTTCAACCAATCTATGTGCAGATTGCGCCTCACGTGACCCACCACCTCCCTCCCCGGTTTTGAGTGTTGGGCTTTCAATTTGGGCGTTGGTCCTTTTATTTGGGCGTTGTTCTTTTATTTGGGTGGGGCCTGGAATAAAATTAATTTTATAATCCTCTGATATACCCCTGGTGCTGGTGCTTAGCACCAGGGTGAGAGATTAGAGGGGTCCTGATGCTCTCAGCAAAATCTGCTTAGGTGATTCTGTCTTACAAGTGAACACCAGTCGATTCGCTTATATTCTACCTAAATCAGCAAGCGGCTTCCGTACTGGCGCCTCAGCGGATTAAACTAATTACCTAATTACTAATTCGCTATTGTTTCTCGGGTAACCAAATTTTTTCCAAACTCTTTTACAGTTT
>JAHWFO010091139.1:0-12425 GCA_023313115.1 Rhysida immarginata
AACTGAAAAATCTGGTCTCCATCATGCAAGAAATCAAACAAACGTTGTTTTGAATAGAATCCAAAATACAACGAACAAACGCAGCTTAGTGATGCAGAAGGGTTAGAGTCAAACTCTATGTTTATTTTAAAAATATAAAAAAAAAAAATAAAAAAAATAAAAATAAAAAAATAAAAATTCATTCCATCAGCATCGCTATTCTTTTCCTTCAGCGTCCTCAAGCTGTGCTCTCCAATAGCAAGGAGAAGCCCATCCCCCCTTCCAACGGCCATCCAAACTGTCAAATTGAAATTTTGAATTCGTATCAATGTCTTCAGTCTTCTTTACATGTTTCTCGAGTCGACATGATTTTATATTAATAAATAAAAAATAAAAAAAAAGAAAAATCGACATTGATGAGAACGAACTAAAATTTTCGTCTCATCAAAATCAACGAATTTTCAATGCTAAGCCAACCCAAATTGGGTTGCTATCTTATTACCTCGCTTGATCGCTTAATTAATTTTTTTTTTCAAACATTTTAATATCATTCTACTAAAATTCAAAGTAATAATAACTTTTGTAGTCATAATAAAAATAAATAAATAAATAAAAAATAAAAATAAAAAAAAAATAGGCCGCATGTAGCTGAAAACCGTTAACATAAACACAAGCGCATATTCTTTTTTTTTAAATATCAAAAATAAAGTAAAATATTTAATTTTTTTTAAAAAAAACATGCTTAGAATATCGAAATCATCTTACCCTTTCCCTAAATTCAAAGGTAGAGTTGGATCCTCAAAATTTATCGAATTCATCATCATCGTAATATTCCAACGTGCCAACTATCGCTAGCGGAGTATCCGCATCTCTGCGCGACCGTTCCGTGATTTCCAAAACAGCGCCATGTTCCGAGCAGATTTCATAAAAAAACGAGATACCGGAAACTCTCGAAACGAACGCGTTAAACGAAAAATAGAAATAGACACTAAAAATATTTTTAAAAATATTGAAAACCTCGTGTTTCATTCTATTTTTTTATGAAATCACACTCAATAAAATTTTAAAATCAATAAATATTCAAACTCGAAACATAAAAACTAAAAAGTTTCTCCTACTTGACATCACGAATCGCCTTTTCGCGATTCCGGGCTTACTAATCGCCTGCTGCTTATCATTGTGAAACGCTACCTGAAATTTAATCAAATAAAAAAAGATGCGTTGCTTTATTTTGCTATATAAAGTCGGATTACGACGAATATAATAGAATTTCTTCGTATTATGATTATTACTACGAATATCATGCTATTACGGTTATAATAAGGAATGATCTCTATCTAAATTTGAAGATTTCAGTACCTCAAAAGCTAAGTCCAAGGTAAGTGATTTTCCAATGAATTAAGATCGTCTGCCTGCAAGTGCGATTTCAATGATTTCTTGTGTAATCTGATAGCTTATCTTTGTCCATGGCGATGGTGTATGTAATTAAGTAATTTGAGTGCTTATATGTTTGGAAATAGCCTTTCTGTTGTTAAATAAGGTGGTGGGTGGTGCCCTCTTGAGATGTAGGTACCGGTAGGTTAATACTATGTCAATAAAATTGGTAGAGACCTTACAACACAATAAAGGGAGAACAGAGTTTCCGGCTAGTAACTTTCACTATTTATTTTTGCGAAAACCTGATGGATTTGGATCACGCGCACTTGCATGAGCCAACCTTGACCCTTTGTGCGTATGCGTGAATTTTTTCCTGCCTCTCAATAGCGTCAGTTGCTAGCAATCGGCATTAGAGGGAGGTAGTGTGTCGTGCTCTCGCTGGTTTTTGATTTGAAGGAAAATGACGGAACGACTGGAGCAGCGTTACTGCATCAAATTTTGCTTTCAGAAACTGGGCGACAGCCAGGTGGAAACCATCTGGAAAATTCAGACGGCTTTCGGTGACGATGCTATGGGCATCACACTGGTACAACCGGTCAGCCATCAGCATGCCAAAGTCAACGCTGTGGTGATGCGGGACCGTCGTGTGACTATCCGAGAAGTTGCGGAAGAGGTCGGCATCAGCACGTTTTCGGCACATTCCATTCTGACCGAAGATTTGGCCACGAAGAGAGTGGCGGCCAAATTCGTGCCGAAGCTGCTGACGGCGGAGCAAAAGCAACTTCATGTCGACGTCTCACAGGACATGCTGGCCTCCGCAAACAGTGATCCCGACTTTATCTACACCATAATCACTGGTGACGGGTCCTGGGTGTACGGGTACGAAAGCACGACACACTACCTCCCTCTAATGCCGATTGCCAGCAACTGACGCTATTGAGAGGCGGGAAAAAATTCACACCTACGCACAAAGGTTTGAGGTCGGCTCATGCAAGCGCGCGCGATCCAAATCTATCAGGTTTTCGCAAAAAAAAAAATAGGTCGGATACTTTTCTCACAGGCCTCGTAGATAAAATGAATATGCTTGAAAATATTGACGTAAATATTCTATTATTGTCGTTATATTGGAAACATAAAAGACAAAGAAGTCAAAGACGATAGTGGGTTGGCTCTTTATTTCAAAATCGAGCGAGTAAAGAAGCGAGACTCCACGACGGAGACTCCTTTCAAAATCAGCTTGGGATGTCTCCTGATGTGTATGATGAGTTGTTGCAAATTGCGGAGCAAAGATCGTACAACCAGATGACACACTGCTTCCCAATTTAGATTATTTACGAGGGCGATTCAGTAACGAAGTTACGAATCGTGATTCAACACGCAAGTTACTGCTACGGACCAGAACGCCTTTAGTCACCATCTAAGGCACCGTGACAGCAGCATGGTACGTCACAGAGATTCTGCTGCCCGTATTACTGCACACAATACTTGGCACAGTCTTTCAGCAGGATAACGCCAGACCGCACACGGTAAACACGAGCACGGCATGTCTGCATGATGTCAACTGCCTAACATGACCTTCGTGATCCCCAGACTTAAAGCCAATTGAGCACGTGTGGGATGTGGTGGGGCATTGTTCATGATCACCCCGCAATCTCCATGAACTGACACGGCAGGTTCGCCAGGCCTGGGCAGACGTATTATGCTGCTTTCCGTTGATGCCGCTTTCTGTTGTTACACCCTCTACAAACAAGGTTCCATAACGTAATAAAGGTGTGTTCAGACGTATCTCTTGCTGTATGCCTACTTTTGGCTCATTCGGATAACACCTTGTGGGTGGGGCAATTTCATTGCAAAGCAGTGTAGTATATTGAGCGTCGCTCAGCGCATCACGATTGAATTGGCGCACTGTGAGCGCTCCCTTTGTCATAAGCGTGTTTCAATTTTTGGGTGGTAAATTACGCATTCTTAGGCATCAACTTCTCCTTTGGGTCCTGAACCCGTGATGTGCTCTCTCCTCGACTCTAACCACATTCGTGGTAGTGGAACCTACCCGAACAGGGAGCAGGTGCCAATACACATTGCATTCAACTGAATAGAGAGATTAGCTTTCGGCTCTTTACTTTGCACGCTGGATTACACTGAGTTAGCAAAACTCATGGGATAGCAAGCACATTGATTGACGGGCATGGCTCACGAATTCAGAGGGGTAACGGATTCTGGAAATGGACCATTAGACGTTGTGGGAAGAGCTTGGATAAGTGATTAATCAGAAATGGCACGTCGTCGCGAGTTGACGTCTTTTGAACGGGGTGCCTGACGGATAGGATGTTCCGTTTCGGCAGTGGCGCAGGAATTTGGCTTTCCTCGCTCAACTGTCTCCAGGGTGTATGAAGGCATCACACTCCACAACAGGCACCATACCGGCGACACCTGGGACGCACTAGAAGCGTCTCTCGGTGGACAATCCGTCGGAATCTGCATGCCCTCGGGTTTGGCAGCCGTCGCCCTACACGAGTGCCAATGCTTACCCAGCGTCGTCGGACACTCCGGCGTGCATTTGCCATCAACCATCTCGACTGGACTCTGCAACAGTGGCGTAACGTCATATGGTCAGATGAGTCACGATATCAACTGTACCACGCTGATGGGAGGCACCGTGGGTGGCGCAGACCTCACGAAACGATGGATCCCGCATGCCAACAGTGATGGTCTAGGGTGCATTTTCCTGGTTTGGAATGGGCCCTCTGGTTATCCAGGACCAAACATTGAATGGTCCACGGTATCGTCAACTCGTCGGAGACCATCTGCACCCGCTTTAGACATTTCAACACCCTTACGACGTAGCAGTCTTTCAAAATGACATTGTTCCACCACATCGCTCCAATGTCGTCCGCGAATTGTTCGAGGAGCATGCAGGAGAGATCCAACGATGAGCTGGCCAGCCTGGAGCCCTGACATGAATCCCATTGAGCATATCTGGGATGCTGTTGAAGTCATGCTTCAGCTCTGTTTTGCTAACTCGGTGTACATCGTGTGAGTACATGTGCAGAATAATAATTTTTTTTTTCTTTCTTTTGGACAGATGAGCCTTACCAAAGACATCGAGATCCCCGAGTCTGCCCCCGAAGTCCTGCTTCTGCAAAAGCATTCCAATTACATCTCGGCGTACGGAGATAAGAAAGACGATTATGTTAGTTTGCATTCGTACTCTTATGATTCGAGTATCGTGATCGTGTCGTAATAGTTTTGTTGTGTTTTTTGGTTGTTCTCCAGGAGTATTGCATGACCGAGTACTTGCGGATGTCCGGCATCTACTGGGGTATAACAGCCATGGATCTAATCGGGCACCTCGATAAGATGGACAGAAGTGCAGTGTTAGAGTTCGTGCAGCAGTGTCAGCACGAGTGCGGAGGATTTGGTGCGAGCGTCAACCACGATCCACATCTTTTGTATACCCTTAGCGCTGTGCAGGTAAACGTTTCAATTTTAACTTGTGTCGCAACCACCTCGAGCTTTTTTTTTTTCCCACCGCAGTCATTATATGACTATACAAGGCCTATGAGGAAAGTATCCGACCTGATGGATTTGGATCGCACGCGCTTGCGGGGAAAAATTCACGCATACGCACAAAGGTTCAAGGTCGGCTCGTGCAAGCGCGCGCGATCCAAATCCATGAGGTTTTCGCAGAAAACAATTAGGTCGGATACTTTTCTCACAGGCCTCGTACAGAGGGTTGAGTACGTTACAACTAAACGATTTGAAAGCGTCATAAGTCACGTTTGGTGATGCTCTATCTGGTGCCCACGGTGTCGAACTGTGGCTCTGCGTTGCAGTTTCCATTCTATCATGATCGAGAAGAGCAATGTGAACGGAACGTCATTCTTCGGGTTGTGATTCGTTCGAGCGAATGATGATCGGCTCAACAACGTTCGCCTCGAATTACGCGAATGATGGATCCTGATAGACTGTCAAGAAGTAATCTGGGTTGAGGCTCCAGAGCCTCGTTTTTGAACGAAATTCGAGGCGAACGATGTTTTGGGAACGTCGTTGAGCGGATCATAATCCGTGGAATGACGTTTCGTTCACAATGGACTTCTCGATCATGATTGACGTCTGGATCATGATTCAGATGAGCGGTGTGAACGAGATATTAGGAACTGAATCGCCCAAGTCTCGCTCGGGCTAGTATTGATCAGTCACATTAGCGTATGTGCAGTGTGAACACTTCTCGACCGTCAATCATGATCCGTCGAATCACGATTGAGCCTGTGGAGTGCAGCAATACGGCGCGGTAGTGAGTCTGCAGAGCCCGAGATAGTTGCGGATGATGCAGTGCCCGGAGCCTGACTTCAACAGCATCCCAGATATGCTCAATGGGATTCGTGTCAGGGCTTCGGGCTGGCCAGCTGTCGTTGAACCTCTCCTGCATGCTCCTCAAACCGCGGACGACATTGGAGCGATATGGTGGAGCATTGTCATCTTGAGAGACTGCTACGTCGTCAGGATGTTGAAATGTCAAAAACGGGTGCAGATGGTCTCCGATGAGTTGACGATACCGTGGACCATTCAACGTTTGGTCCAGGATAACCAGAGGGCCCATTCCAAACTAGGAAAATGCACCCCAGACCATCACTGTTGGCATGCGGGATCCACCGTTTCGTGTGGTCTGCGCCACACACCGTGCCTCCCATCAGCGTGGTACAGTTGATATCGTGACTCATATGACGTTACGCCACTGTTGCAGAGTCCAGCCAAGATGGTTGGTAGCAAATGCACGCCGGAGTGTCCGACGACGCTGGGTAAGCATCGGCACCCGTGTAGGGCGACGGCTGCCAAACCCGAGGGCATGCAGATTCCGACGGATTGTCCACCGAGAGACGTTTCTAGTGCGGCACTGTTGCGCTCCTGTCTCTTTGAATCATTCGTCCCAGGTGTCGCCGGTCACAATCATTCAGGGCAGCTGGACGCCCGGTATGGCGCCTGTTGTGGACTGTGATGCCTTCATACACCCTGGAGACAGTTGAGCGGGGAAAGCTAAATGGTCCCAAAACGTCTAATGGTCCGTTCAGCAGTTTTCTAAGGGCGCGTTTCAGCAGCCCGAAGCCGCAATAATGCACGGGGGATGCATCTGGACATGTCTTCAAACGAAATGGAATTTAGGTTAGGTTAGGTCTCCTGTTCCAGTGTTCGCAAAAAGGCGACTGTCGACTTGGACATGCGACTCGCAGCTTTATCCTGATGTATCCATACGAGGTTTCGGACACTTAACCAGTCGGAGATTTTTTTGTGGGTTACGTTGCGTACTGTCGACTGTGATACCCCTACGTTATTTGCGATAGTCGTTTCGTTTTGGGATTTTCTGCAGAGACGAGACGTTTTGCTTGGAGTGGGTCATCGTCTCAAGGGTCCAGGTTTTAGAATCGTGGAATAGAACCACTTCGCAAAGTCGGAAAGTGCATTTATGTTTCCTTCCCATCGTCTATCGATCTTGCAGTAGGTCGTTCATTATAAAACGGGCCAGCGGACGTTGTTGGAAAAGTACCGTGTGCACGAACCAAGAGATTGGGTCGAGATACGAAACTGACGAATACGAAGCAGCATTGTCGAGCACGGAACTTAAAAACACGTGACAGGCGCGCAGCGTAGCCGTCCAACGTGAAACGGGGCGTTATGCATTTCCTGACAGCTGAAGGTGTAGGTGGTCGTGAAATCCATCGTCGAATGGTGCAAGCGTAGGGTGAAGAAGTGGAACAAGCTATTCCGCGCCGGGCGCATGATTGCATTGCGGCCATTTGGCATCACGATTAGGGACGGCCACGCTGCGTGCCTGTTATCTGTTTTTCATTTCCGTGTTCGACAGTGCTGCCAACAGCGGGGAACAGCGCCTCAACGTACTCAACCCTCTGCATTTTCTCGTCGTTACGTATACGACGTCGTTAATAAAGACATTTTTGTATTTTTTTAGATCTTGACCGTCTACGACGCACTACACATGGTCAACGTGGACAACATCGTCAATTACATTTCTGGTCTTCAGCAGGAGGACGGCAGTTTTGCTGGCGATAAATGGGGTCAGGAATGTTTTTGTTTTTAATCAAATAACGATTGCGTTTTCTTTTGCGGAATTAAAACGTTTCACATTGTTGTTTCTTTGAATGCAGGAGAAATCGACGTGCGGTTTTGCTTCTGTGCCACGGCTTGCCTAGCGTTATTGGTAAGAACGTCAACCTTATAAGACAAAGGTTCTACAACCCTAGCGTCAATGAACTTCGTACACCGTACCGTTTATTGCACATTACCACTGAGTGGCGCCACCTTTCCGAAGTCGTCGAGGCATGCTGGACACTAACTTCTGCGTCGTTTCTATGGAATTTTGTCCCACTCTTCGGAAATACACGCCTGCAACTGCTGCAGTGTTCGAGGCTTCCGCTGTTTGACTTTTTGCTTTAAAATGCGCGCCATACATTTTCAATGGGTGAAAGATCTAGGCTGCAGGCAGGCCAGTCAAGCACCCTGAATTGCTGCTGTCGTAGCCAAGCCTCGGTGTTTCGAGCAGCACGAGGCTTCGCGTTGTCCTGCTGAAAGATGCTTGGTCTTCTATCGAACAACTTTTGGTGGGATGGACGCAGATGCTGTTGAAGAATGTTTCTATAGGCAGCAGAGTTAATTGTGCCCTCGCAAAAGTGAAGCGATTCTGGCTTCTGAACTTTCCTCTGGTAACAGTTGGGATGATTACTTTCGTGCTTGGTCCTTAGCACCTTGCGACCGTTGTTGCCATACAGCACTGCAAAGGTGGACTTGTCGGACCACAGAGCATTATTCCACTGAGCAAGGGTCCACTTTAGACGGGTTCTGGCCCATGCTACCCGGCGACGCTTAGCTACAGTGCTCATAAATGGCTTCCTCTTTGTAGCGTAGAAGTAACGGCGGACTGTGCTTTCGGATATGGGTAGATGAAAATATTCTCGAGCCCAAACACTCATTTCATTTATGGGAGCTTGCCTGTTGTTTTTCACAATGTAACGTCGAAATACTCGTAGGTCCCTAACATTCGATAATCGCTGCTTGCCTGGTGTAGTCCCTGGTTCTGTTTTCCCGATTTCTCTGAAACGCTCGCTTGATGATCCCATTAAGAGTAGAGAGAGAGAGAGTGGAACTGATAATTCATGGGCAATAGCTCGCTGGGATTTGTTATTGTGGAACTGCTGTATCCACGTTTCTACTGGCTTACCACGTCCCATGATTCAAAACAACACGAATACTGTGCTCTGTCGCGTGGACGGTGCTTTTAAAGGGCGTTTCTACAGCCTTCAGGAAAGTTCTATATGCTGGCGACCCCTTGTGTACGAAGTTCTTTGAAACCTGTTGACAACGTAATTTTACATAAATCGATGTTGATATTGGTCCATGTACACTGAGTAACGGCCGGTTGCAACAACGTCAGTTAAAACGACCCTAACTTTCGGTTAGTTAACGATCGGTTGAGTCCCTTAACCGGGAAATGTTGCACCAAGAGCCTAGTTAAGTCTCAGTTAGCTAAGTGGATGGAATATGAGTAAGGAGGACTGTGATTGGTTCGTTTTTGTCCAATTGAACTTCCGGTCGACATGGCTGATTGTTGCCAATGAGCTGTTTGATAACTAGATTATCCAAATAGTGTATCAATTTAGCTGTTTGATAATTAGCTTATCCAACGAGTTATCGAATTAACATATCCATTTAACTTTTCCAATTAGCTGTTTGATAATAATAACTTATCCGTTTAGCTGTTCGATAATTAGCATATCCTGATTGCTGTTTGAAAACTAGCTTATCCATCTAGCTTGCCCAATTAGCTTATCCAGGAGCTTATCCAAATAGCTGTTTAATAATTAGTTTATCCTTATTGCTAATCAAATCGCTTATCCATTTAGATTATCCCATTAGCTATCCAAACAGCTTATCCAAATAGCTGTTTGATAATTAGTTTATCCAAATTGCTTATCTATTTGGTTTATCCAATTAGCTTATCCAAATAGCTAATTCAAATTGCTATTCAAATCGCTTATCCATTTAGTTTATCCAATTAGCTTATCCAGATAGTTGTTTGATAATTAGCTTATCCAAATAGCTTATCCAGTTGTCTTTCCAATTAGCTTATCCATTTAGCATATCCAATTAGTTTATCCATTTAGCTTATGCAATTAGCTTATCAAAATAGCTTATCCAATTAGCTTATCCATTTAGCATATCCAATTAGCTTATCCAAATCGTTTATACAATTATCTTATCCAAACAGCTTATCCAATTATCTTATCCTTTTAGCTTATCCAAACAATTGCTTGATAGTTAGTTATCCAAATGGCCTATTCAAAAAGTTTATCCAAATTTATTTGCTATTAAATATTTCAAGTACATTAACTTATCCAAATAGCTTATCCATTTAGTTTATCCAAATAATTTGCACAATTAGCTTATCCATTTATCTGTTTGATAATTAGTTTATCCAATTAGTTTCTGTTTGGGAATGCCATTTTGCTTGACTAACCATGGACTTAAACCGTGGTCATCGAGCGTTTAAGTTAAACCGCCACTTAACGTCTGGTTAAGCCCTAATCTCTCTTGATGCAACGCAAAAAATTTTAAACGGGACTTTAACGAAGAGTTAGTTTTAACTCGCCTTGTTGCAACCGGCCGTAAATCTCTTTTGATTAGCCTGCAATCCTCTGTATGCACTTTTCACTGTGTATTTAGCCAAATTACTTGGTGTTTGAAGTTTGTTGACGCTAGATTTGTATAAGTCATGTTCAAATGAAAGTGATTCGGGCTGTACCGCGCGACCACGTGAGTGCGCAGACACGAGGCAAACGGGTGTTATCTGACGTATCGTCTGCTTGTTCTCATGAGCACTGCTGCGGGAAGTTACGTTATGCTCATATTTCATTTGTGTTACAATGCACCCTCCTAATAAATTCCGTTCAAAACTGACCAACGAGCGGTGATAATGTTTCGGCATTGCACGGACGTTGAATGTTTATGGAGAAGCATGCGTCTCGAAAGCAACCGTGGTGCGTTGGGCCAAAATGTTCCATGATGGTCGTGTGGAAACGGCTGATAAACCAGGTCCGGGCCACGCAAACGTGGTCGTTGTCAATCAGACAGACATGGATAAGTCAATTCATAGTTTTCGGTGACGATGCTATGGTCGTACCCAGGACTCGTCACCAGTGATTATGGTGTTCGTGAAGTCAGGGTCACTGTTTGCGGAGGCCAGCATGTCCTGTGAGACGTCGACACGAATTTGCATTTGCTCCGCCGTCAGCAGCTTCGGCACGAATTTCGCCGCCACTTTCTTCGTGGCCAAATCTTCAGTCAGAATGGAATGTGCCGATAACGTACTGATGCCCACCTCTTCCGCAACTTCTCGGATAGTCACACGACGGTCCCGCATCAACCTGGTCATTTCGGCATGCTGTGCCATTCCTTAATCTGTGTGATGCCCATAGCATAGTCACCGAAAGCCGTCTGAATCTTCCGGATGGTTTCCACCTGGCTCTCGCCCAGTTTCTGAAAGCAAAATTTGATGCAGTAACGCTGCTCCAGTCGTTCCGTCATTTTCCTTCAAATCAAAAGCCGACAACAGCACGACACACTACTTCCCGCTAACGCTGATTGCCAGCAACTGACGCTATTGAGAGGCGGGAAAAAATTCACGCATACGCACAAAGGTTCAAGGTCGGATACTTTTCTCACAGGCCTCGTACGTGCTCGCATGGATTCAAGAACGTGTTGAAACCGTTGCGGAGGAATAGCAGCCCAGGCTGACATCATAGCGTCCCGTAATTGGTGCACGTTGGACGGTAGTGTGGGAATGCGTCGGATGGTTCTCTCCACTTCATCCCATAAATGCTCGATCGAGTTCAGATCGGGTGACCGCACTGGCCATTGAAGCAGGTGGAAGTCCACGTCATGTTCCTCGAACCAGTCCAAGACCATTTGATCAAGGTGACAAGGAGCATTGTCTTGCTGAAACTGTCCGTCACAATCATGAATGGGTGCATCTGATCGGCAACAATGTTCAGGTTTGTATCGCATTCATGCTGGGTGCCCACTTAGCGCGACGATCGGGCAATTCTATCGCTTTGAGTCATATGCGCATCGATTCGCTTCTCGGTGCCCATTTGACGTGACGGCCGCGTGACTGAATGCGCATGCGCTATCTACGCGGTCATTTCCCTTCCCACTTCAAAATTTCGTGCTGCCATGATTGCATGTGGCACGTGATTCGAAACTGATCCACAAAACGATAGAATCGGGCGATCGTCGTGCTAAGTGGGTACCCAGTATCAGGGATGTCCCAAGAGAAGACACCCCAGACAAGCACTTCTTCTCCACCCGCCTATACGGTTGTCTGCTGACAGGATGGGTCTATGACCCTATTTTGAGGTAACAGTAACCCCGTACTGGCCACCTGTCGTTAAACCCAGCTCGGTGCAAGGTGCGCTGCACCATGTGCTCTGAAACGGGTTGGGACGTTCCCTCATTGAAACTGCGCTGCAATTTGTTGGGCTTTTCCCGTCCTGTTGCTGTGGACGATTCGTGCCAGTCGTTAGTCCAGGCCCTGTTTCTTCCGGAGTTGTTTGTTGGAGTCACGGAATACCCTCGACACTGTTGCACGGGAAAACCCGAGGAGGTTCGTGGTTTGCGAAATGCTCGACTGCGCCCGTCGAGCTCCAACGACCGTGCCTCGTTCAAAGTCGGTCAAAGACTGCAACTTGCGATCTACCGATTCGGCCTGTTCCATTGTTTGGGTGTCACTGGGAGGTGTCTCTAATACACTATATGATCACAAATATCCGGACACATGCACGTTTGCGCTCTAGCCACGATTTCATGGAAATCAATAGGGCGTTGCACATCCCTTTGCCCGAATCACAGCTTCCACCCTTCGGGGAAGACTTTCCACCAAATGTTGGTAGCTACTTTCCGCAATGTTCCTCCATTCCTCCCGAAGAGCGAGAATCGGTTCAGGTACAGAAGTTCGCCGATGTGATCTGGCCCGCAAGCGTCTTTCCAATTCATCCCACAGA
>JAHWFO010091141.1:0-11924 GCA_023313115.1 Rhysida immarginata
TATTATTGGTTGAAATAAGTTTAACAATGGTCGAAATATCATGACGTGACATTGCATGACCTGTCAGTTGTTTGGCTTTCATTCTAGGAATTGTTGGTGCAATAGTGCTGCAAATGGTGATCCAAATGCAGAAATATGTGCAGAGTTAACTTGCAACTCCGCCTCTAGTTAAAAAAGAGCCACTGAGTTGCTTCCTTTAAATTAGAAAAATGATTTATGACATTATTAAGATTTGCACAGGTAACGAATTATGTTGAAATAAATTAAATGATAATAGATGTGCGCTAGGGAGATTTAATTTTTTGAAAAATATTTTGGAAGTTCATATAGTTGAAGCTCTCCATAGTGGATAATAATATAACGACTTTTTCCCCTATAACGAATTTTTACTTTAGTCCCAACTTAGATAAGCATGTAAATTCTGAGTATTATCCATATTTTTGTATGGCAAATTTTTTGTATAACAAATTTTTTGAGGAATGGCCAATTGTTCGGGAAAACTCAGATTTTTTATGTAAAAATAGATATAATTTAAGTTTCTATTTTTTCTATCCTTTAAGTTTTTCTACTGTTTTGCAGACAGTGGTTGTTGAGTATATATTGTTTTTATAAACGTTAATTAAAAAATCTCCACATGATTATCTCTGTCTGCAGCTAGTTGTACCTAGCAAAAAAGTTTTGTGATCACGAGGATGTGTGTCCCACTATTGTTGATGTTTTTCCGTGGTTACTATTTTTTTTTATTTCAGACAGACCACTTCCAGCTTCTGACTTGACCAGTCGTCCCTCCTTCTGGTCCTTTACGTCCTTCCTAGCCTGCAGCATGGCATTCAAGTTCCATTTTTCATTTTCATTCCAATGCTCTGTGAATTACTCTTATCCTGCTGTTCGATGTTTAGTTTCTTATTAAATTTCTCACTTTATCGCGGCAGCCATGATTCTTTATCGAACAGCATTGTTTTGCGGGTTACCGCATAAGGTAATAAAGAAATTTCTTTTAACGCTATTTCAACAATAACGCGCATAAGGGACGCCATGCTGCACATTTCAATTGTTTATTCCTCATTAATAATTGATTATCATTCGCAGTCATGCTTTAGACACTTAATGGGAATTTGAAATTTTTTTTCTTTATTCTTTATAAAGAATTGGCCTGTCTCATTTTTTTTTATATTTAAAGTTAATTCCCTCAATGTAGCGATTAATATTTCTCGTTACAGTATTTTGCTGTATTTAACGTACATTCAAGCATTTCTTTACTTTATTCCGAGAAATTTTTTTCCTTTTGTAATTAAGATTGTAATGCCTATTCTTGAATTAAATCATATTGTATGGAACATTCTTTTGTATAGAATATTTTGATATTTTATAAATAAATATTGCATTTTTTAAACCAAAATAAAAGTCTTTTAACGAGCCACGTTCATTCTTAAGTTTTGGTGTTTTTTTTAAGTATCACCCCTTAAATTCTATTTATTTTGCTTGCCCCTCTGAATATACGGTAGCAGAGCGTGGATTCTTTCTTTTATTTTAATACAATATGGAGGAATAATATTTTGAAGAGGGTCGTTCCCTCCCTAAGCCAACGAGTGCCTATTATATTCAATGGATGTATCGAGTTTAACCTTTCTCGAAACCAAAGGGCTAGCCAAATATGTCCAAGAAAAGATCTCTCTCCCTACAAAAGCATCAGCCAGCTCATCCATGTGCCTTGATTGGCTAAGAGTACGGCAGTAGCGCTAGAGTATTGTGAGTGATTATATTGTCATCATGCTTCAAGATGACAATCCCTATACATTGTGGGAAGCAATTAAGCGTCGATATGGAAGACTGGATTCAGTGACACACACTGAAATAATGTGGCGTCTCTCAGCCTTGCGTTTCTTAGACGCTGACGATCCGAATGCCTATGTAGTAAGAGTGCTAACAGCAGGGGACCACGCTTCCCACTCAAATGAAAACATATCCCGAACTCAACAAAAAGAAACAAACTCTACAGAGAAACCCTATAACAATGCAACAAACAGCAGTTGACACTGCTTTCTCAGAAAACAATGTAAGCTCCCAAAAACAAGAACCCTACAAAATCCGTGCTCAGGCTGGAGCCGTGTCCCTGGTTCTGGATGATAAAATTTTGATTGACTATATGGTCCCACATCTCCCCTCAACTCAACTCCATTGAGACTCGCGGTCCAATCAAACCCATCAATGTCAATTGAAACCTTCCTGAGTCAACTAAATGTGATTTTTATGGTCCACACTACACTAAATTCTTCAATAGGTGTAGCCTCGTGTGCAGCCTCTGCTTCTTCCCTGCGTCCACACACAAATGCCCGTTGAACAAATGACGTAACATGCCATAATTGTGGAGGCCGAAGACACGTAAAAACGGTTTGTCCGTCGAAAGTTTATCCCACTAGTGCAGGTCCAGCTATTTCACGCACCGCGATATCCTCTGGTTCAAAGGATCCTGCGTCAACAAAGCGCATGCCTTGTGCATCAGCTTCATGTCCTAAGCGTAAGCCTCGCATATCCTGTAGGACAAAGCAAGAAACCTGCAGCCAACTGTGTTGGTTCTCCAAACAAAGATTGGATAGTTGACACGGGCAGCTCATTTCATGTAATTAAAGAAAAACAGTTCTTTGATTCTTTTCAAAGCTGTCATAAGTGGATACATACTGCAGACACTAAGAAAACGATTGCTGCAATCGGTACTGGGCGTGTTATTAGATTTAGGAGCAGTTTTAAAATCCATGACGCGCTTTATGCTCCAAACGCGCGCCTTAATCTTGTCTCCATGAGTCAATTATCAAAGCAGGGTTACAGTCTTCTTTTCGGCCCAACTGGTTATTGCATTACTTCACCCAAGGGCACGGCCATCGCTAAGCAGGAGGGTGTGGAGGACCTCCCGTTTCTTCCCGTGGTCTCAAATATCCATTCAGTTTCCGAAACGGACCCCCCAATACTTTCAATTGCTGTCACTTACAGTGATATTCACAATGCTTTGGGCCATCCATCGTAAAAAAAACTCATCGCAGCTGTGAAACACCATAGCATGCGCGGTCTTGAAGTTTTGCCACCATTAATTGATAACCAACCATGTGTTGCATGCCTTCAGGCACGATTATGCAACGCCCCCCATAACATTGTACAAGATCAACGGTCAACATGTCCTTTACAGCTACTTCACGTGGATACAGTGGGACTAATGCCTACCACTTCTATCCATGGAAACAAATTCCTGTTAGTAGCCGTCGATGACTTCTCATGAAAAACTTTCGTTTGTGCTACTCCGACAAAAAGTGAAGTGCCAAAAGCGTTAGTAGACTTAATATTAAAGCTACAACGCTCTACAGAACAAAATCTGGCGTATATATGTTCCGATAATGGAACAGAATTCAACAATGCGGAGCTAGGTGAGTTCTGTACGAAGCAAGGCATATCTCAACAATTCATCAAAAGTGGTATTTTTATGCGATACTCCGCTTTATCTAATGTCAAAATTTTAAAGAGCAAATGGATCTGCCGCATCAAATACAATCCTGATGGTTTGGTGTCCAGAATAAAGGCAAGGTTGGTGGTTATCGGCTCGTCACAAGTCTACGGGAGCCAGTATGAGTTGACTTTCTCACCTGTCATCAGAATGGAATCCCTTTGCTTACTGTTTGCCATAGCTGCAAATACAGGGATGTCACTACGCCTGTATGACGTCAAATGTGCGTATCTCCACGCACCGATAGACCACACCATATAGCTATCGCCACCCAGGGGATTATCAACGCCAGTTAATCACGTCTGCAAATTACGTAAATCACTTTACGGCCTCAAACAAAGTGGAAGATGCTGGTACGTAAAATTGTATCAGCTTCTCACCCGATTAAAATTCACTTTATCCAGAGCAGACGACTTAACAGTCTACGTGGATGACATCGTGGCAGCAACAACAAATGTCTCCATCCTAACTTCCATCATGGACAAAGTGAAACAAGAAATCGACCTCGTGGAGTTAGGAGTGGTAAAGCATCTGTTAGGTATGAATGTGTCAGAAGTGAACGGTTCAATTCATCTGTCACAGGCATATTATATCAAGCAAATCCTGCATGATTATGGCCTTCAACACATCAAACCAAAGACCACGCCACTAAGCCCTCATGTGAACCTTGATGATACTGCGGATTCACAACCGGTTGATTCTACCAATTACCAATCTCTACTCGGTTCCTTAATGTATGTAATGACTTGCACGCGGCCGAATATAGCTTCTGCAATTACTAGGCTGTCGACATATGCTAAATCGCCTACACATTTGCATATGACTGCTTATAAGGGCGTCGATTCTTATCTTAAACACACATGCGACTTATCATTCGTTTTTACCCCATCTACCCTTTGTGCGCATTCGCTGACGCTAGCTGGTGTGTCACCCCACAGAGTAAAGGATACTCTGGAATTTTGATCAAAATGGGGAAAAATACCATAATCTGGTCATCTAGGAAGCAAAGTTTAGTGGCCCTGACCAGCTGCAAAGCCGAAATAATCGTTATAAACGAATGTGTAAAGTCACTGAAATGTCTCTGTGACCTCATAAACGAGTTAGAACAAGGGGAGTTTATTTTTTTCCCAACAATCATTTATACTGACTCAACGTCTGCCATAGCATGTCTGGGAGCATTAGAATCGAAGAGTAGGACAAGACACATCATCACGCGAGAAATTAATCTTCAGAATGTGATTCTTACCTACTGTTTTTCCCTCGACATGATGGCAGAAGCAATAACTAAACCTTTGCCTGCCTGTGCTTTACGCATTTTTCTGGATTTGTTATCCTTATTTTAGCAGGATAAGTAATTATTTATATTAAATTACTTGACTCATTGGTTTGCTGGCCTACACGAGGGTATTTACAAAGTTTATCTTTTTCCTTTAAACTTCATTATTGCAAAATTATTTACTTCGCGGGATGAGGGGGGTTCTAAACGCAATATTTTTGGTTAAAAGACTGTAGCTTTAAAATCACAAAAGGATATTTTTGGAGCTTGTTCTTACCTTACGTGAAGGCAGTAACCACATTGTTTTTTTACTACATGATATGTATTTTTTAACGTGTTGTACTTTAATATACATTTTAATTATGGTAAACCAGAATGCAAATTATACAGTTTTTTTGTCTTATTTGCTGAAAAGGCAAAACTGTGAGGTCCCTGGGGATAATTGTTGAAATGAGTGGTCGATCGAATAATTAAATATTTATAAAGGACTGCGCCAGTGGATTATACTTTCCACAAGGTGTTTATGATAATTTAAAGTTTATCCCTTTCACACAAACTACTTTCTTCCCGCTTAACCAGGCCTGGCCAAGTGAGGAGAAAATCAAAGTACTCGAGGCAGCTTTTTAACATATAAAATAGAATGTTTATTGAAACATTCAACAATTGTATAAAACAGAAATGGACATAATAAGAAATAGAATTTAATCAATGATGTGTAAACCAACGTATCAAAAGTATATCAATTTAAAGAATGAAAATCTTTAGAATAATTCAATTAATAAAAGAAAGACTTTACTTGTGTATCAAGCAGACAATTTGTATCTCAGAAATAAATGATAGAGTATCAGAACTGACTTATGATAATTGTGATAATTTTAATTATAATTCTTAAGACAAGAACAGATTTTTGGAAGTTCAACAATCAAACTTATAGATTTAAAAATATTCTCAAACGACTTGTAAGTCTTAACTGTTTAATAATGATAATTGAAATATAGAAATATAAAATCACTGTTCCGTGGAATTTTGTATTAAATGATTTAACAGTAAAGAAATATGTTCTTCTGACTGAACTTAATTTGGATAATCATATTCTGGCAACATTATAACTAATGCCAAGACTTTATGTAAGATAACAAAATGATCAGACTGCTGCGATTAACGCTTAAAGAGGTGATAGAATTAAACTGAATTGTTACTTAACTCTAACATGTAATTGTCTTTCCCACTAGAATTTTATGAACAAGAATGTTCCGTTCGCCTTTTAAGTGAATAGAAATTGAAATAAAAAAAACATGAATAATATGAATAGAATGGTCATTGAGACATTAAATTGGAACTGGGCTTTACCGTGTCTTCTCGAATCTGTCCGCTCTTGGATGGCTCTCGCTCTTTGGCTCCGTCAAAACGTCTGGAGGGGGGTGGACTCCTCTTCAGAAATGGCTGGTAGGTTTCTCTGCTAGGCTCCTTCTTCCATGATGAAATTTTTTATACCGTTCTGGGCTGGCTTTTCTCTCTCAAACTAACATTAACTTTTCTAACTATTAAATTGATAGAGCTGGTTCTCAGCTAGGTGGAATATACTTAAAGAATCCTCGGCATCGAGCAAACTCAAGAATTACGTGATGTGAAACGTAATGGAAAAACTAAACTTAAACAGGAGTTAAGAATACTAATTTAAAATTTCCCATCTGAATTCATTTGAATTTCAGATAGAGGCCGAATTGGAAAATAATAAAAATGTGAGTAGGTTAACCGCACACCCGGTTCTCTTATAATCAAAACTTCTACTACTTAACATTCTTTCTCTGGAACTATTGACAAAACAGATCCAGTTTCCTTAACCAATCAAACGTTCGAATACACGCCAGACAATCACCAAAAGGTGATTCTTCAACCAATCAAGAACTTGGTAACATTTCTCAACTTATTTGAAATTTATCACTCACGTGACAATTAGTCACATCTGGCCATCTTCATCGTTCAAGATTCACTCTTTGTTTGTTCTTAAAAACATGTTACCCTCCTACATCCCGTCTCAAATTCGATCCTGACAACTTTTCCAACTCTGCCAATACTCTTGGGTCCTTGAACAAAAGTCAAACAATCCTATTCTATAAGGTGTAAATTGAATCCTTGACAATCTTTTTGCTGTTGACAGCAATTCTGGCACCGTTTAAGGGCTTCCTTAAATGGAGCAGAGAAAAAACATTTAAAATATTATTTATTATTTAATTCTTTAATATCTGTGAATCCGTTCTAAATCTTTCAAAAATGCTAAACTTACGATCCCATGAACAATCCTAACGTGAATAAATTATTAAATTTGCATAATTAACGTTAATAAATTCTAAATTCTAAAACTGGCTAAATTCTTATTCTCGAAATCCTACAATATACCTCCCCTCGCAAGAAAAGCCTCGCCCCGAGGCGGTATCGTTACCTGAAATCCTCTGGGGGGGGGTCTTGCATCTGTGCAGCATCTTCCACTGATGAAGCGGGACAGATCGAGTCAACGCCGGCAAGCCCAACTTCTCAAATGGCAACTAGAAAACTTAATGAAAAGCTTATTTAATATTAAGTGGTATATATTTTTGTTTCCCACGACCATTTTGCATAAAAGAAAAAAGTTTAGTTAATCAATTTGGTTAGTATCAGTTAAGTTTTTAGTACTAAATAACCAAAATAAAATCATAAAAGATATACGCGAAGGGTACCCAAATTATGATAACTTAATGTCTACTTAAGAATACTTAACATAGAATCACATTTGATAGGCCTTTTGAAAATTTGTGCACAACATTGAAAATTTCTTATCACACAGTTCAAAGTACTTAACATATTCTAATCAGTTCTCAATCAATACACAGTTCACTTTCCACAACTTAATGAAAGTTCATTACCTTAACGTTTCAATTAAAAAAGTTTAAACACAACACCAAGTTCACTGAAAGTTATGGAATACTGAAATTTAAAACTATGTTAGAGAACACAAAACAACATATCACTTAAGAAATATTTCAGGTACTGGACAGTCTGTGGCACAAACTTGCTTCTACGTGGTGGAGATAAAGTTCTGAGACGAGATGCTCACGTCGGCATCATCTCTTTTCTCTGGATCTCCATCTAGCATATTAGAATGCGGAATCGCTCCGAAGCGACCTTCACTGGCATTGTCTGCGACGAGGGGGGGTTGAAGTCCTCAACGTCAGCAGGTGTCTGGTGTTGGACGTCTTCAGCGGTTTCCTCTTGGTTCCAGGGGTTGTTTCCTGAAAGCCAACTCATTCCAATTGTCTCGGCCAATTTTTTTAAAAAAATTTATTAAAGAATAGAAAAGAATAGAGAATAAATGGACTAAATGTTGTATTCCCATATGTAATGTTGAATTATATGTGAACCCTTATAAATGTTTGTTATAAAAATTTCAACAAAGACAAATGAATAATAGAATGATGTATAGAATATAAATGTAAGATAAGTATATTAAATGTAGGAAAACTCATAACATGTATTTGTATATCATGAACAATATTATATTTCTTCAGAAGAAAAAGCTATCGGAACTCGCTCTCTAAGATTCATAGGCGTTTCCTCAACAAGAGGGCATGGAGTTCCACTTAAATTTTCTAATTCTAGATCTCCTTCAGGATTTGTGTCATCACTAGTAACCATAGACATTTTAAAAATTTACACAATCGCTAGTTTAATTTATAGACCGCATTATTTCTTAAGGTATCTAAAAATTTTATTAACTGAGAAGCCGGACATTCAAACACTTATTAAATTAAAACATCACAGGGAAGCCATGATAGAGAGGGGGTTCCAAAAACTTTAGTCGAGAACGCTATCTCTACGCACAACCTCATATCAAGATGAAATTTAAATCATTCGGCTCTAAGATGAAATCTTCATTTCACAATTTTATTCGTAAACATCAATAGATCGCTGTTATATCCGTCATCATTAGTGATCGGAAAACAACGTCTATAAACTTTTTAAAGAAAGAAAAGTGAGAACTGGCTACTATACTGGCATAATATCTTTCGATATTATTATTTTTATAAACCTCTTATATAACTTTTATATTAAAGGAAGTAAAGAAAGAAAATATTTGAATTATTTAGAATTGAACATTAGAAAAGGTTATATAAAATTTATTCTGGAAATATTTATCTATTTTCCTGCTTTATTTATTTATTTAAACTTTATCTCCCCAACAAGGAATTAAACGTGTTTTTTCTCGAAAGGGATTAAGAAAAAAGGGGGAACGGATCAGTCCTATTGTTCAGGAATACGGGTGAGGAAATAGTTATTTCCTCTGCCCTATCTGGTCACTCACGTCTAAAAAACGACCTGGAAACTTCTTACTTATTTGAAACGATCCGATAATGTGTTCGAAACTGCTAGTGGATACATGGATAATATTTTCCCAGTGGTTTGAATATAAACCTTAAACAATGTTAATGAAAAATATCGTGCGGTTCTAGCTTAAAATAATTAATTCATTTGCGGGAAATTCTGTGGTGGGGGAAACATAATTACCTTAATTAAAAGAAATGTGAACAAAGAAAATTATGGATACTGTGTGCGGATACAAGGACGTTAGAAATACAAGGTAAGACAATATTTATTTAGATTCAGAAATTTATAATGTAATTTGTGGAATGATTAGAAATTTATTTCGGACTTTAAAATACTTTTATCGTTAACTTAGCTTTCTTCAGACCATTCATCAAGTGGTGTACGATCTTGGTCATCGGGACGGTCGTCTCGGCAATGAGAGGCTCGCAGCGGCGACGACCCACGCCTCGATTCCTGGGACACGATGACATCGGCCGTCACTCTGGGTATTCTGTGGGAATGGGTCCCAGTTCAAATTTTATCCACTGAACGCTTTCGTTATCTGCAGCTTTGACAAGAGGTAAGTGATCATTTGTATTTCATAATTGGATGAGAATTTAGAAATTAGTGCACAGCGATCCGAAATTTAAATAATTTCTTTTGTCTTTGGGTTGTTTTGTAGAAAGAAAACCTGACTTTGAAATGGCTTTGGAGAAACATGGAAACCATGATGTTTCTGTGATGGAATTATGGACAAGATTAAAAAACAAGAACTAAAATAATTAACCATATTTTTTATGTTTCTTAATAATCTTCAGAATGAAAAGGGTTTTAAGAAAATGAGTGTTTTAAAAATTTCGAATTGACACAGTTATTGAAAGCAAAAACATAACAAGTAATTTCGTACTTTATACTTATACTAGCAAACCCGCGCCCGGAGTTGCCTGGGCTTTTTAAATCATTAAATAAAAATACAGTATAGGTAAATTTTAAAAAACAATTATTTAATGTAAAAAAATTAATGGAAGTTTTTGGACTACACCTAAGTCTTGAGTACTTCATTATAAACGACATTTAATGTTGTTGCATCTTTACTGCAAATGTATAAATTTCTAGGGTCGCTAACTCTAGAACAGGCGACATACAGGCCATGTGAGGAACAATCTTCTTGCAAATTTACTCCAGCTACTTTCAATGTTTGGCCTTGAGATTTGTTAATTGTTATGGCAAAGCAAAGTTTAACTGGAAATTGAATGCGTTTGAACTGAAAATGTAAGTCTGTAGGTATTAAAGGGACTCTTGAAATTAAAACGTTTCACCAAGACCACTTTCAGTAATAATTGAACCTTCTATCACATTATCTTTTAGTGATTTCACAATTAACCTTGTTCCATTACAAAGTGTTGGAGGATTCAAATTTCTAGGTAACAGTATATGAACACCAATTTTAAGTTGTAATAAATGAAGTGAAAAACCAGAGGGTTGTATGAATTTAAAAATTCCACAGGGTAATCTACTGCATTTTCAGTTTGTAAAACTGTGTTGATGGAACAATACTGTTTTACATTTCCTTCAACTTTGTTCATTATTTTTAAGTTTAGCAGAATCGTTACATGGTGTTAATATAGTCCTCTCTTGGAACAATCCTAAAGACTTGGACTGAATATTAGAAATATCGGGGTAAATTTTTTCAATCGATGAATTTTTATATTATGTAGTAAGTTTTTCTGATCATTGCTTAAATTTTATGATGTTTATGTAATAATAGTGAAATTTAATTTATTTATTTTTAAACATCGTTTTCTGATATTCTGGAGAAATGTCGCAATAAATTGATCACAGGACCAACGGCTTTACTTCCCTTCCGAAGAAAGTATGTGATCCCAGAAGTTCCCTCCTAAAAATCTTCGTCACCCTCAGCCGGGATCGAACCTGCGTCCTCGAGCATCAGAGGCGATCAGGTAACCATTGAGCTACCGATGCCAATGACAATAAATTGATAATAATTTATGTAAACGGATTTAATTATACCGTTATCCAACAAATCGACATTTTAAATTATTATATAGATAATTCTAGTTCTCTATTAATATTATTTTTCATCTTAAAATACTTGAGGAAAAGTTTAGTCGGTAAGTAGTAAACTTATATTAATCCATAATGAGCAATTGAATTTCTCCCCACTACAGTATTCTCAGCGCCGCTCTGTCGGCCGGAGAAAAAAATGTCCAACGCTCTTAACATGGGATTTTCCAACCTGTATAGAAAAAGCCTTGGTATGAGAACGGTCGTAGGCTTAAGCCTAGAGCGTATCGAATACTTTATTTTCGAATAATTAAATGGACTACAGGTTTAATTTCGAATAATTAGAGATATGCTACAGAAATAGACCAAATAAAAATATACAAACCTTTTAATAAACTTTTAATATTTGATGTAAAATCCTTAGACAAATTCGGCACATGTTTTACCATCCACAAAAGAAACAGGATAGACAACTCCTATGAGTCGTGCGTGAGTTTTTTTTCAGTGACGCCCTCTGGATTCCTAAATGAACAATACCGAAAACGTTCGGTTTCGCTTTGCATGGTTTCTATTTACACAGCTGTTAGAGGAGAAAAAAGCATGGCAGCCTAGCGCAAAAATATTACTTTTTTCATTGAGTTCTTTTGAATTTTTTTGTGTTATATATTTTTTATTTTTTTATTGAATTAGTTTATTGAAATATTAAGTTGTGGAGTTACAGTATAGGTAAATTTTAAAAAACCTTTATTTAATGTCAAAAAATTAATGGAAGTTTTTGGACTACACCTA
>JAHWFO010091143.1:0-11811 GCA_023313115.1 Rhysida immarginata
CTTTCGTTTCTCATCATTTCCAAACGAATGATATATGACATGCCACATGTTGCTATAGTTCTAAAGACCAAGTGACTGCCACTCCCACAACTCCGACCCTATTGGGACAATTTGACCCAAACTTTAAAGCAATGTTGATCTTGCTTAGAGGAATCTGCATACCGAATTTCACTCCTTTATATGCATAAATATGCGTAGACCATTTGGTCGCCTCTAATTTCTGCCCCCGAAACTCCGACCCCAGTGGGCCAATCAAAACCAAACTAAATAGTGAAGATGCACATGCCCATAGTAAGCTACATTCCAAATTTCAACCTTCTATCTCAAAAAGTGCGGAAATTATGAAGGGGACGGACGGACAGACAGACGGGCATTGTGAAAACAATAAGTAGCTCCATTCTTCCGCAACTTAATAAAGTTACGGACCAGGAGGCAAAAATTCTTGAACAATCCTCGTACCAAAAGAACTTATACATCTGCGAATCGCTTTGTACATCGTCATATCCAAAGTCATTAAAATCATGTGAAAAGTAAGACACCGTAGTAGTTGAAATAAGCAATCAATCATCTTCCAGAGACTGAGACATTTAGATGCATTAACTTTCTTCTATTCACTGTATTTATTCGTTGATAACATGCTCGCTAGGAAGAATATAAATCGTTCGACTGTTTCACGGTCTATAAAATCCTTTCATTCATTTGGCTCTGTTGAGTTAATAAAATCCACTAGATCGAGAGCAATTCTCCAACTCCAAACTTGTGCTCCTTTAAATCCAGAAAGTTGAAGACAATTTGATCCATCATAGTCTACGCACAAGAACGAGTCAACATTTTAGGATTCAACATTTCAGCCTGAGGAACTCACACTATTGAACAATCGTTACGGCTCTTTCAAACAGCTGCCTTTAGATTTTCATTAAAATCGCTTTTTCTTTGAATTTTAACAATTTCAATCTCTGCTTCTGGACACAGATACATATTAGTCCACACTTAAAATGTAAATCGCTCTTTATCATAAAAAGAACGAGCTAAAAACCTGAAACAGTAACAAAACAGCTCCGGTGCATACCATGAGCTGCTGAATTCATTCTTTATTTCTAAGGTGCTTTACAAACAAGATAGGTCCACCTAATAAAATGCGGTTAGAGTGAAAACAATGTAACAAAATGAAACAAAAATTAACGATAATTATATTACATATTTTGTACTTCAATTTCATCAAAAGATATCACAATAAAAACATTTAATCTACATTTTTAGAAAAAGTTCATTTTAACATGTTGCAAAAATTTACGTCTACATAATTTTAATAATCAATTTTATTTTATAAATAATCAACTTCCTTAATTTAATGTAAAAATTAATTAAATAAAATTTAAAAAATTTAAAAATTTTAAATGTTAATGTTGATGAAAGTCAGTTTTTTGTTCACAATCATGGGTTACATGGTATCATTTTTGAGGTCTACGTGATGTCCAAATTGATGCGAGTTTTTCTGTTGATTTTCCACTGATGATCTAATTTTTAGAACAGAAGATATTTCATCACCCACCTGAACAAATGTACACCGCACTGTTCGATTGTCGATTGTCTGTCCTGTTATAGTTGTGTTTGCCTTGATGATGAAATGTAATTCGAAACGCATCGGCTATACTAAAGAGTGCTAATCCTAGACCCTTTTTTAGTATCTTTAATTTTAGTCTCATTTTGTCGCATTGTTTTCCCTATCAGATGGGCCTATCTTTTTGCAACGCACCTTATGTTTCATATCCAGTAATGACAACTTGCAGATGTCGAAACGTACTCTTCAGTAACATTTGATAGCAGGGTGAAGGTATGTTATCCCACTCCTAATTCTAAGCCTCGACCAGTTAATGACGTCTTTAGAATGCCTCTCATGTGCTCGTACTCGACATTCGAATTCATCCAAGACATCAGGTAACGGCTTTGAGCTGGCCAATCCCATACTTGATTTGATGCCAAACCAGGCGTTAACTGGTTGTAGGGAGACTTTTGACTCACCCAGTATATTCTGCCCAACGAAAGTCAAAATGGCGTGTCCAATTAAATGTCCAATTTCAAATATTATGTCCAATGAAAACGTTGATTTTTATTGCAACAACGACCAACAATTAAAATTGGACATTTAATCGGATAATCCCAATTTTCTTTCTTTTGACAGACTACAGAGCATGGAGCTTCAAAGACAATTGTACTGACAATGGGCCTCGCCACTTTTTGATCTTCCGTAGATGCGTTGTTGCGGTTCGCGGTTTTTGAGAGACCACTCCGGTCTCTGTTGGTCAGACTGTGCTCTACCAATGCCATGACATGGAGTTTGCCTTCAGTAGCTTCCCACTTTCGGAAAATGTCCCTCACAATTATTTGGACTGGTTAACCTTACACCCTCTTTGAAAGCCGCTGAGCTGATTGCACGGTTTATGTTCAGTTGTTACTTCCGCAATCTGTGCAAAAGCAAGCCTTTTATAACTGATTTACTCCTTCCAGGCCATATTTCCTCTTCCAGCGTTAGCAGGTTGTTGTTAAAAAGTTTATGAAATTCTAAGAACCATACACTTGGTGGCAATAGCACTCTTTACAATTTCGGGTTTACGCCTTTATAATATTTGCTAATGGTTAAAGAAGATGCGAACCGTTTTACTCCTGCTAATTAAAAGTACATGTTAATACACAAGCTTTTCAAACAATCTTAATACGCTTTCAGAAATTACAAATCCTTAATTATTTGTCTTCATTCACCTTTTCTCCAAATCAAAGCAACGGACGAGTTGGTTATTGACATAGAACGTTTTCCGAAAAGCAATCTTGATACGTATGCAACGCTATGATTTCTTAAGTTCCATTCGGGAAAGAGCCCAGAATCTTTTAGCTAAAAAAAATTTTTGAGTGAATGGTAAAGAGAAAAAAATATCCATTAATCTCCCTTCCTGTAACTGATTTAATGATGATAAACGAGTTTCGATCATTAACATTTCCTGCATATAATGAAAAAAGTTAAAGTGTAACCATATGATTGTATTGATTCGAGTGACGAAGCAGAAATTGTCATCGTTGGTCCTTTTTTCTCTCGCATTTTTTTCTTCCCATTTCCGTGCTCATCAATGCGATTTTTAAAACATCGTCCATGTTCATCGTCCTTCTTCTCTCGCCTACTTATTCTTGTAAAATCTTCCAATCTGTCTTCATTTTGAAAGCGTCAAATTGATGAAACTCCCAGGATGAGAGATTGGGTTGATACAATTAAATTCGCGCTATCACGTGATTCACGGTTCTAGGCTTGATTCAGGGTCTGTTCAGTGCCAAGTGGATGGATTTGCTCATCACTTGCACGGTTACAGGGCGATTTGTAACCATCACTCGATGTGGGTTAAACAGATTAGACGTTCACTCTTTGCAAGCTGGAGTTAGAGAATAAATGATGATGACGATGATGATGATAATGATGATAATGCAAAACGCTGTTCAGATCAAGATTTTCATTTATTCAAATGGCTAAGATGATTAACGTTCTTCTACTCTCCTCTTAGTATAGAATTCAGGGCGAAACTGCTAAGGGCATTTCATTTCGGCCGGAAATGGCGTGAAGTTTCGGTGAAATAGAGAGAATTTATGGAAACCATTACATAGTAAATTAAAAAGCGAAAGTTTCTGCCTTGAATGATTTTTCATTAAAAAAAGCTGTCATTATCGATTTCTCCTCCCGTCTGTATGCATCTATCAACGGCTAAATGGCCAAAACGATTACTCATAAAATTGGAAAATTAAAGCAAATGCAATCGTCAGCCATAAAACTCACAAAAGCATTTTAGCTTAGCCAAGTAATTTAGAAAATAATATTCCACATTTAAACATAATTACTAAATTTAAGATTTTCAACACAGCTATTAATTTTTCAAAAACACACAACAAGGTCCTGGATAAGCAATAAAGTTAGAGAAAACAAAGATGGTCCTGGTTCAATAAACACACCATCTTCCAGCCTATGAAGATGGTGTAAACCGAAATACACTGCTTTGCGATGAAATTGCCCCACCAACAAGGAGTTATCCGACCTTATCCATATTTAGTGGGGGGGGTTCGTCTACCTCCGACTAGTAAACGATTAGATGCTTGCTCACGGGACATGACCATTTGGGATGATACAGGGTGTCCGGGTGCCTGTATAGGCTCATCAGTTGACACCTGTGCGAGACGTTCCATGCAGTAGGGAGGAAGCAACTGCCTCGTGAATGTACAGTACTGTAATCCGCACAACGGTCTCAATGCCGCGACAACGACAACCGTTCACGCAATTGAACGAGGCACGGATTATTGGCCTCTCCGAGGTAGGATGGTCAACCACACGGACTGCTGTCCATGTGTCGCGGGACGCACGGACGGTAGGCCGATGTTGGAGACAATGGCGAGAGGAAGGCACACGTGCCAGAAGACCATGCTCTGGGGCCCGGAGGAGCACGTCAGCTCGGTAGGCGGATACTGCGAACAGCGCTAGCGGACGGAACCATCACCCTGCGGAAACTGCGCGACAACATCACTATTCCCGGTACTGCTCCTGTGTCAATAGCGACAACAGCACGCCAGTTACACGCCGCGACAATGTCAGGCAGGCGTCCATTGTTGTGTCTTCCTTTGACGCCAGAGCATCGCGCGATACGACTGCAATGGTGCCGTGAACGAGTGGGCTGGCGAATGGAATGGCGCCCGATGGTCTTCATCAACGAATCCCGCTTTTGTTTGGACACCGACAACAGACGCGGACGGGTGTGGTGCAGACCATTGGAACGTGCCAATGAAGAATGCATCCGGTATCGCCATCGTGGACCAACACCCGGGATCATGGTCTGGGGTGCCATCGGCTACGATACCAGAACACCTTTAGTCACCATCCAAGGCACCCTGACAACAGCACGGTACGTCACAGATTCTGCAGCCCGTATTACTGCCCTTTCTGCACACCATACCTGGCGCACTCTTTCAGCAGGATAACGCCAGACCGCACACAGCAAACATGAGCATGGCATGTCTGCATGATGTCAACTGCCTGCCATGGTCCGCGGGCTCCCCATACTTATCGCCAATTGAGCACGTGTGGGACATGATGGGATGTCGTTTACGATCACTCCGCAATCTCCATGAACTAACACAGCAGGTTCACCAGGCCTGGGCAGACGTACCCCAAGATGACATTCGCCTGTATGATCACCTACACCTGCGGCTGGAACAATGCATCGCCGCTAGAGGTGGTGCCACAACCTACTGATGTCGCTTTCCGTTGGGACACCCTGTATAAACGAGTGCACGTCTTGTCTCCATAACGTAATAAAGGTGTGTTCAGATGTATCTCTTGCTGTATACCTACTTTTGGCTCATTCGGATAACTCCTTGTGGGTGGAGCAATTTCATTGCAAAGCAGTATATGTCGGTTAATAAATATTCTACCTTATTGCTTATCCAGAACTTTATTGTGTGTTTTTTTGTTTATAGCAATATTGGACAACATGGATATCATGATTTTTTTTTTACTGTAAACACTATTACGAAAAGTGTACATGAATAAAATGACTACTCAGGTGTATGAAGCTATTCCGTAAAAACAGAAACTCAGCCTCATAAGCCGTTCACTTACAAGAGAAGTACACAAACATGTGCCTCACAGATTCACACCAAATATGAAATATGCACTCATCTAAATTTGCTATTGATGCTTGCAAAATAAGAAAATGCTAAATTTTGTTTCTTTCAAAATAAACCGAGAAAACGAAAAATTTTGAGCACATATAGCCCTACAACGACTCCATTGTTAAAGCGGTGTGTATATGTATTAATGCTCTCTCAACTACTTTCTTCCACTACTCAACAATATGCACGAATCCGCTTCACCTGAAAGCAACGCTATCGCTTCCAAGGTATGCTAGCGCACAAAAAAATACGTCGTACAACTTGAGAAAATAAACAACATAAAATAGAAACCTAAAACTACACGATTAGACAAGAACTCTTAAATCTCTTATCTTTAAGTGATTCTACTCAAAATGTTATTTGTAGTTATGTAAAAGAAAATGTACCTTAAAAAAATTTGATACCGCTATAAAAGAAGCTCCTTTAATAGGCATTCACAAAGATCCCTCGCCAAAGTTCATCAGTTTTGTTCGTTCATGCACAGCCTTGTTTTCTAGGAGACAATCGAAAAACTGTTAACATTTTTATACAAAAAAGCCCTTCAAGATTTCTCCGTCAATAACATTATGAACTGCATTGGTAAGCTCTGAAGCATCAAAAATCTCAAACAACCAACTGTTGGTGTTTTTAGTTGGCTGGTTGGTTCGTTAAGTTTATGGGCGCATCAACATCTAGATCATTTTGCGCCTCTTTTCACATGACCAATATCTTTACAATTCCACGTATCTACTATCATTTCTCATTACAAGCTCAAAGCGGGATTAGAGCTCACGACCCTGCAAATTCCAGAACCGGAAAGCCTATGCTCCAGTGCTCTCAGCCACCAGTCCGGCGTTAGTTTCCTTTGATCTGACGCACTCTTTCCTAATGTTCTCATCCACCCAATCACATGCTTTCTAGAAAAAATACTCCATAACAATGGTGTTGACAAAATTAAGATTGCAGAGTACAACCCCCAACATAAGTATGGAATATTTTCTAAATGTTATTGCATCATTGAAAAGATAATTTTTTAAGCTACAAATTATCCAGAGAATGTGACAAAACTTTTTTTATGAATTCTTCTATCCATATTGTACCATGTTAAACAAAAGGTGGTTTTCAAAAGTTATAACTTAAACGAGTAACAATATTTTTTTAATACAATATCTCAACATAAATATGGAATACACTGCTTCGTGTAACAAAAATATGGAATATACACTTTCAGTATTGTGTCGGTTCTCCTTTAGCTTTGATTCGCCTTGGCATCAATGCTACGAGGTTTTCACATAATTCTGGAGGTATTTCTTTCCAGGATTCTCGAACTGCGTTCTTTAACTCTGTGATGTTTTGTGGCTTCTTCTGCCGCACTAATGTTTTCAGGTGGGCCCAGACGTTTTCAATTGGATTAAGATCCGGACTATTGGCAGGCCATGGTAAACGTGAGATTTGTTTGTCTCGCAACCAATTGTTCACTTTGTGTGCTCTGTGACAGGAGGCATTGTCATCTTGATAAACAAAATCAGCATCTCCAAAGCGATCATCTGCTGCCTGTGGAACCAGATGCTCCAAAATCTCCAAATAAACGTCTGCATTGACAGTAGTTGTCAAAATTTCCATTGTACCAACACCTTTTGTTGACATTGAACCCCAGATCATGACTGCAGCTGGAAACTTTTTTGATGAACGAAGACAGTCTTGATGGAATTTTTCGGATGATTTTCTCCAAACGTTATTACCAACATTGTCGCCATAGCCAAGGCAAATCCTAGATTCGTCAGTGAACAAAACTTGTTCCCAATTTTCTACAGTCCATTTTTCATACTGCCTTGCCCAGTTAAGACGCTCTCTTTTCTGCTTAACGGTTAGAAATGGCTTTGTTTTGGCTTTGCAGGAAACGTAATGACGTTCTCGCAATCGTCGCCATACAGTCTGGTCAGATACATCCATACCATAGCTTTCTCACTCTGCATTAAATTCTCTTGTGGTCTTAAAACGGTTTTTTCTGACAATTGTAATTAATTGTCTATCATCTCTACGTGATGTGCAGCGAGGTCTACCACTTCTTCGTTTGTTGTTGACACTTCCTGTCATTTTCAAATTTTTGATACTGCACTTTGTGAACACTTAACCTTACTGGCAATTTCTTTTTGAGGTAAACCTTTAGCATGAAGGTTTTTAATGGTATTTCTCTGGTCAATCGAGAGCTCCTTTACTTTCACCATTTTGACACAATTATTGGAGTGCACGATTTTTTCCTTGAATTTTGTCGTATTTCTATGAGTAGTGAAGCTTGATATTTGCATCTAAGTTGCATAAAAGCAGTGATTGGTTTAATTTTTTCATTGATATCCAAATTTTTCATACTTATGTTAGTGGATACAACCTATTCCATATTTTTGTTGAAGCAACCAAATATTAAAAAAATCCTATTCGTTTGATTTATAAGTTGCATGCCAGTATTTTTATTTAAAGATGTTTACCATACATGGAATTAACGGGAAAAAAATCATGTCATATTCTCTGAATAATTTGTAGCTTAAAAAAAATAATTTTTTTCAATGCTGCAATGACATTTAGAAAGTATTCCATACTTATGAAACCACACTGCTCCCCCGACAGTTTGGAGTCGACTATTTCCCGACTTCTCTTCTCCAGACACGTAGCGTACACTTTCCCAGGAATGCTGAGCAAAGAGATACCTCGATAGTTGTTGCAATCTCTCTGATCTCATGTTGGGGGGTTGTACAAGATTATTCGTAAGTCAGAGTAACCTCTTTTTCTATTTGTTACATAAGCTCACAGATGCTCACAAACATGGAAAATGTTATACAGGGTGGGCCATAAGTCGCGCACCAAAGAATTATGGCCCACCAAAGAATTACGTGGATTTTTGTTTTTGGGGCCACCTCAAACAAATAGTCTACTCTACAAGAATTGCAGATGTCGACCATCTTCGCCAGCAGATAATTCGTGGGTGCAATCACATAGATGGAAACAGAGACTTACTTGATAAAGTTTATGGAAATTTTGAACATCGACTGGAATTGTGCATCAACGCAAATGGCGAGCATTTTGAGCATTTGTGACTGTACCAGCATGTACAACGTGTTTCTTAGTTCATTAGTTAAGCTTGGTTTTAATAAAATAACGTTTATTATTATCAGAATTGTTTTAAATGCTTTGGTGCGCGACTTATGACCCACCCTGTATTTAACTGGAATTCCACTTGTTATGGAGACTTGTTCACACAGGTCTGATGTATTACACGTGCAGAAATTTTGCTTTTTCCAGAAGGATTAATAACTTCCAAAAAAATCTACAACATGCTTCCTGCTGAACAAGTTTTTTTCCCTTTTCTATGGTAGCTTCTCTGAAGGCAGGAATTTTTATGTATATAAAACCATTAAGATTTTTCTGCTCCATCGCACCTGCTCGCTTTTGTCCGATAGCAACAAAAAATTTTCAAATCTTAACACTAGATGATCCAAAATCGCCTGCACTAGGGTACACAACATTTCTGGTTTACTATAACGATGAAGAGTTAAATAACAATTGACAATTTAGATATTATTAGTGTTGGCGATATCAATCAAAATTTTCCATTGTAAAAATATTTAAAATATATAGCAATGATTATTATTAAATGATTTGCTTATAAAAGCCCCATAATCCAAACATTACCCAGTGAGGTCCGTCAGTTAATTCTTCATTATTTAAACTAACCAAAAACTTTTCTTTGACTTTTCTTGGTATTTTGATTTCCAACTGTGTTTAAGCTTTTAGATTGTGTATTGGTTTTACTTACTTAAAGACGGTTACGTGGAAGCTGAAACGTGTATACAAGAATTGTTTAATTTCGTGGGTCGAGGTTTCTTCAGTTTATGCCGTTTTTTTCTCCAACGCTGTTACATCGTAGTTATATCCCCTTTACCATATTAAGAAGGCACAGATTAAGTGAACCGCAATTTCGTTTTCAGTTTCACAAACTTTAACAAACTAAAGTAGGGACATTCTTTGTGGACATTCTGCATGGAACAATATGATAAAAGCAACAGAGGTGTACTATCTCTTCACTACTTTATGTTAAATTGCGCGCAATACACAGAAGTTGCGTGCAATGCACACCATACCAGGAATGTGAATGCATAAAAACTTTGATTTCTTCGGGAAAGCAGAACATAACGCTACACATTAAGCCGCACCATGTAAATGAACCCAATCGTGCCATAGACAACCCTCCAAAAAACCCCAACTTTCTCCTTTGAAACTGTTCCAACGGTGTTCTTCGCTTTAAAGCAAGGGTGCTCGGGATTTAACGGCCTCTTTCGGACGGCGCCGCCTTATTTACGACGACAACATCGCTGTCCTACGATGGGAGATAAAAACGAAATGCATCCAACGAGTGAAGGGGCAAAATTACTCATACAGGACCGTAAAAAGATAGAAAGAGAGCTTTTTTTTTTATTTTTTAAGATTAACCGTCACCTTTTTTAGACACAGAGGCACGTCTGAGGACATTAAAATCGTCGCTGAACTTTTCTCACTTCTCGTCGTTAAGATCTAACAAAATCTCATTTACAGACAAAAGTATCGTAATGAAGAGATTTAGGTTGCGCTGGGGAAATTTAGCCAAATTTCTCCAAAAAGGACATAAAAATTATCATCACCACGATCTTTATGAAAACAGATGGGCAAAGGGTTCTAGTTTTTATGTTCTCACAACTTGATGAAATACGAAAACACGACAGTCGCCCAAATAATAATTGTTGAGCAAAACCAAAATTCGTATGCAGTTTGAAAAGCTTCTTTACAATTCCAATTTAAAATTTTTCCTTTTCGACCTCGAATGCAATAACATTTTATACTCAACATATTGCAATTAAAATCCTCAAATCAGTCTTCAACCTTCTTAAACGAAATCGGTATAGAACATGACGAAAAATATTTTTCATCTATCCTCATTTGCCACCTCTATAGGCGAAGATCGTCGAAATCTCTTTTAAAATTTAAACTTTCCTTCTGAACAGCATTTGTTAATAAAAAGTGATTGCATCTACTCAAGTGACCTTTAGAACTGCTTTTGGAAAATGGAGCAGAATAGAAAAATCGGTCGATCAAACGGATGATGAGCGATCATCCATCAATCTTATGCAAGCTCTGCTTTGTCTAATAAAATGGTAGATTTGATGGATGCCATAGATTGTACTAACTTCAACTAAACTACACGGCAATTACACGTGCCAGTGCATATATACGAGTAAAGTATGTACTAAGTATGTAAAAAATATGGTTCGATAACTTGTACTGATTTCGTCATGACCCGATTAGTTTTACTTCCGAACTGTTTATGAAGGCGAAAATAATGAAAACATTTCTTCGAGGAAACTGCAATAAAAATCCTCTGCAAGGTGGGTGACGCTTTTTTAGCTAACCGATAATTATGCATATGGAAAACATTATAATTAGATGGGCCAGGACTGGAAATGTCAGTTTAAAATGTACCATATTGCCATTAATGACCGGACACTTTCGATTTTAGACGTTTTGTCGAATATCTAGAAAAATACTTGATGAATTATCCTGAAATTTCAGGGGTGTAAAAAGGATGGTACACCTCATATTTCAGCGAAGGTTTTCTCCCGAAGGCAAATAGGGGACCAGCAAAGAAGTGAACAAAAAAAATAATGTTTGGAATCACCCTGTAAATAATAAGGCTTGAAATGCATTGTAGCTGTAGCATATGCTTAAGAGGCTTGTTTTACTTTTCTGTGTTCATTTGTATGAGAATAGCACGTATATTCATGGAGATATAAAGGTTTCTTTAAAAAGGTCGAAATGTTTTCGTAAGTTTTTTGTTTATACTACGCAAGATTTTCAACCCAATGCAATGCCATCTACAGAAAACTTGACAAACTACAGTACAGACAACACCCTGCAATCAGAATAGAAAAATATTAAATATTTGATGAAATATGAGCATTTTTACTAAATAATGTTTAACTGCGCATGCGCATGCGTTACCAAATTGTCTTTTGCATAATTTATTAGCCAAATGTATAGAGCTACTCTTATAAAAAGCCCAAGCAAATATCGTGAAAATTGAGAAAGATATCGCCGATAGAATGA
>JAHWFO010091151.1:0-12157 GCA_023313115.1 Rhysida immarginata
CTGTTTCCAAAAGTGGAAACACCGTTGGGATAAGTGTGTGCGTCGGGGAGGAGAGTACTTTGAAGGGGACCCAGATGTGTAACTTCTGAATAAAGTATATTTTGTTTTATGACGTCAGTCTACGTATTTTTTGAACAGACCTCGTAGGCGCGACTGTAGACAGCAGAACAATAGAATAGAGCATGGGAATTTAACAGTTATATATGAAAGAAACAATGTACGTGGAACGCGAATGGATATTGCTTGTTTTAGCTGCCATAAACCCGGACACACGGCAAATTTGTGTTAAATCAGAAACGTAAAACAATGAAGTGTTATTATTGCCATCGCGAAGGTCACACCCAACATTTTTGTCGAACAAAGCTAAGAGCTCAGGGGGAGCAAGGTAAAACACCTGTGAATCAACAATCTGGATCAAATCAGTGTAGAGGAAATGCTACTCAGCCAAAAGACGTTCAGAACTCCTCCCCCGCAGACAGGAGAGGGGAGGACAGTAAAGAGCCAAGCTGTTCAATTACTCGTGAGTAATAACTCAGGACCTAAAGAATTAATTATTACGGGGAAAGCAGGGCCATTCAATATTAAATTTCTCATTGATAGCAGATCTAAGGTAACTCTACGTGATGCTAATACCTTGAGCATATTAAAGGCTAATCTGTACAAAATAAAAAATGTTAATAGACCAGAAATAAAATTAGTGGGAGTAATGGGACATAATTTTGTATCTGAAGGTCACTTGATTTTTGTATAAAATACAATTTTGTATTTTGGTTCACTTGATTTCAGCTTTTGGGAACAAAATTATAATTTTACATGCTATATTTGGAAACGTAGAAGTGATGTCTCTTATCATGCCATCCTAGGAAGGGTATGTTACACAAATTTGGGTTTATAATTGACTTTAAGTGTGCTATCTTGCACGATGAAGTACATAGGGTCGTGGAAGAAGGGACGAGTTAAGAGAAACCCCTGCAGTGTCACTACAGTTAAAGAACAAATAGATGCTATTCCTGTGAGCTGCAAAAGAAACGTTTTTATTCCTCCCTATTCAGAGGTAGTTTTCGAAGCTAAAATTAAGGGTAAATCATTTGAAAATCGAATTGGTGTATTGGAACCTAAAGAAATTGGTATAGGTCTTATTGGTGCTAAGGTTTTGGCAAAAATTTCTAAATTTAACACAATTCCTGTTGGTTTGACGAATTATTCTGGTGAAACTTTAACAGTACAAAAAGGAAAAATTTTAGGAGAATTGTATGGAGCTGAGGAGGAGGAAGTTGAATTTAATATCACTATTAGCGAGAAGGATAAAATTGATAGAAACGAATTTTTGAGCATGTTTAAATTAGATCATTTGGACCCTGAAAAAAAGGAAAGCTTTAGAAGATGTTATATTTACATATTCGGATGTATTCTCGAAATTTGAGGTTGATTTAGGAAAATGTAAGTTAGCATATCATACCATTAATACGGGGGATTGCCCACCAATTGCACAACAACCTTACCGTATTCCTTACTCCCAAAGGGATGCCATGAATAAATTAGTTGATGATTTGTTGAAAAACAGCGTAATTCGTTACAGCTGCTCGCCATGGTCCGCACCAGCACTATTGGTTAAGAAGAAAGATGGAACTTACCATTTTGTAGTAGATTATCGAAAATTAAATGCTGTTACCACGGTTGACCGGTACCCTCTTCCCCAGATAAATGAAACTACCTCGCAATTAGGAAAAGCAAAATTTTTTTCCGTTTTAGATGCTAATCAGGGTTATTTTCAGTTAGAAACAAATTCAAATGAAAAAACTGCATTTGCCACTATCGACAATAAATTTGAATTCAATAGATTACCTATGGGTTTGTGTAATGCACCTGCGTTATGGCAAAGAACAGGAGATTTCATAATTAGATGATTAAAGGATAGAATATTAGTTTACCTCGATGACTGGATGATATTTACTGAAACATTTGATAAACATTTGGATAGTTTGAAGGATTTATTCGAGTGTTTAAGAGACATAAATTTAAAATTAAAACCCTGAAAATATCAATTTTTAAACGAATAAGTTAATTTCTTGGGACACGTTGTTTCAGAGGAAGGAATTGCTCCTGATCCTAGTAAGATTGAAGCTGTTAAAAATTTCCCACGCCCAAAAAATGTGCATGATGTACAATCATTTTTAAGCCTTGCTAATTATTATAGAAGGCATGTAGATTCTTTTAGCACAATAGCTAAACCATTAACGAATCTAAAAAAGAAAGATATCAGTTTTGACTGGACTGAGGAAGTGGAGAAGGCATTCCAATCTCTGAAACAAGCTTTAATAACAGCACCTGTCTTAAAAACCCCAGACTTTGAAAAAGAATTTATAGTTTCTAAGGATGCTAGCTCATTTGCTTTGGGAGCTGTACTTTCACAAAAATTTAATGGTAAAGAACATCCAATTGCATACAGAAGTAGATTACTCAAAAAGAATGAAATTAATTATAGCGTTACTGAGCGCGAATGTCTAGCTGTTGTTTATGCTGTTAAGCAGTTTAGAGTTTATTTATACGAAAGGCCATTCAAATTAATTACAGATCATCAGTCGAATCGGTGATTGTTCTCCTTAAAGAATCCGACCAGTCGTCTCGCCAGGTGGAGCTTAAGTCTACAGTCTTATCAGTTTGAGGTAATTCATAAACCAGGTATTAAACAAGAATTCTGATGGACTATATAGAGTCCCCATTTCCACTGTGGCTGAGTATGAACCTATAGTTTCTCATGACGAAATTGCTTCTGAACAACAGAAAGATTTAAATTGGAAGGAAATTATTGAGCACTTTCAGAATAGATCAGAACACCCCCCTCTAAACATTGGCCAGACAAAATAGAAAATTTCTTCTTAGACAAAGATAATCTTTTGTATCTTATTAGAAAGTCTCAGGATAATAAAGAAATCTGGGAGCAATTAGTAGTACCTCATAGTCTAGTTACATATATTTTACATGTTTTTCACCATCCTCCCACATCTGGATATTTAAGAGCAAAAAGAATGCGTAAAAAATTAATCAAACTGTTTTATTGGCTAAGCATGAGGCAAGATATTCAAAAATATTATCAGAGTGTGATAGCTGTCAGCGTAGGTCACCTCAGGAGAAACGTAGAGAGCAACCTTTAATGGAATTTCCAGCTGCAAACACCCATTTTATCGCATAAGTATTGATATCATGGGACCGTTTCCTCTTTCTAATTCGGGAAATAAATATATTTTAATGATAATAGATACTTTTAGTCTTTGTGGAAGCTCTTCCAATGGCTGACCAGACAAAATAGAAAATTTCTTGGAAACAGTTGCTAAGATGCTTGTGGAAAGCATATTCACACGCTATTCCATCCAGATTCATATTCTGAGTGACAGGGGGACAAATTTCACTTCTGAGCTGATGAAAGAAATCTGCTCACGATTAGGCATAAAAAAAATACGACAGCATTTCATCCATCCGGGAACGGAATGATAGAAAAGATGAATTGGACACTTATTGGAGCCCTGAAACATTATGTTGATCAGTCAGCGGAACTGGGATTCTTGGGTTCCATACATGGTAGTCGGTTATAATACGACCCCGCATTCTTCCATAGGAGAGAGCCCTTTCGTGCTATTCTTTGGTAGAGATCCAGTCTTGCCCTTCGATGTTTTAGTAACACCAAGAAAAACCTATTATGACAGAAAGCAACTACAGCAGCAAAGTAGAAGCAAGGCTTAAGCACGCGTATGAAAAGACCAAAAAATACAGTGCTGAACAAGCTGCTAAGCGAAAAGTGTCCCATGACAAGAGGCATAAGCCGTACTCGTTTATGGTAGATGACTTAGTTTATTTAGCCATTCCTCAAATCAAGAAAGGTTTGACTAAGAAACTACATGCAAATTTCTACATGCAATATAGAATAATCGGGCAAATGAGCCCTGTCAACTTCATAATACAACATTTAGGAAATAAAAAAAAGAAACTGGTGCATGCAAATAGGCTCCGTCCGAAAATAGGCTCTGTCCGAAAATAGGCTCCGTCCGAAAATAGGCGACCAGACAGGGAACCCAGAGCCCAGGAGTCTCACTGAACCCCGCTCTGTTAAGGAAAATGAGCAAGAAGCTCCCCCCACCTCTCCAACGATTTATGTAGAGGAAGAGTTCGTAGTTCAGATGCCAGAAATTGGACAAGAGAGACGCGAAATTAATCCGCGAGTTTTACAGCCTGCATGCCAAGAAATTGCGCGCGAAAGACATGAGCTAAGACAGCCATTTGAGCTACCAGCATGCCCTGTAATTATGAGGGAAAGACGGCTACAAGTAGAGCCACCCATTCGTGCAGAGAGAGGAGAAGCAGCTCAACCAGAAAACCCACCTTACTTGCTGCGTAGTTTAGGCCCAGCACCTCCCCTACCGTGGCTGTTGGCATCGCCCCGTGATCGCAGGTCAATGGGAGAAATAATGCTCGAAGACAATGAACCTGAAATGCCAGTACTAGAACCTCAGGAACATGCAGTGGATGCTAACTGCGAAACTAGAACTGAGATAAACTGTTCTAATCAAAAAGAAACAGTGAATATGTCAGCTGAAGAGCAAACGCCACAGACAGCCTTTACAAATGATAACAAGGCAGTGACAGATTTTATGGTTGGGATAATAAAGGGCTTAATGTCAAGTCAGCATTAAAGGCGTCGGCTTGTGTATAGGTTAGCTTATATAAAAAAATTTTTCTTTAATTCTATGTCACTAACAAATTGTGACCCCAAAATACTGTTTAAGAAACCTCCATACTCTTGTTACTGATAATTTATTCATTCTAAGTGCTGAAATAATCCTATCTTCCATTTGAAACTTTAAGATTAAAAATTTTAAATTAACCTGGCCTCATGTTATTCTAAATGGTAAAAAACTAATAGATCAAATTTGTCTGTATTAGCTGGTATCTTAGCTGCTAATTAAACCCATAGTGGGACAGCAAAGCAATTAAAAATCTTAACAATTGATAATACCTTCCTTACCTGCTTTACACTAAGAGAAACGAGCTTAAAAAAGGATTTAAATGACACAAAAATACTTAAGATACTTTATTCTAAGGATTTAAGTTCGCAAATGATTTATTATTAATTGTGATCAGGAATATCCATAGTAGCTATAAAATTCGTAGGAAAATTTTTTTTATTCTCTAAGACACCTTGCTAAAAATAAATCACATTTAAATCTATTTTGTGTTAGAGTAACTTGCAAGTTGTCTAGCAAAGTTATTTCATAAATTCCCTGACTTCTCCAGATACAGAAAACAAAAGAAAGGGTTTTCCCTGACTTTTCCTGATCCGGGAAACAAAAAGAATTTTTTCCCTGACTTTTCCAGTCCCTAGTCACCCTGAATTGATTTAGAAATGCTTAAAAAATACATACATATATTTATAAGACTTAATATTCCTTATAAATTGCATTAGAAAGTTTTTATTGAAAGGAATAGTGAGTTATTAGAATTTTACATTTATCTAGTTGTTGTGCTGATATCTGGTTAAGATTTTTTTTCTGAACTCGTTTTATTAGACTATTTGGATGGAAAAACAAATATACATTCTAAATATGAATGGCGTTCAATTTTATGAATAGTTAATTAAAGGCTGTTTCAGTATAATAGAGTAGAGTCAAAACAGACAACTCTATTTTTATAAAATGCAGTAATGTATTTTCATGCAACATTGAAAGGAAGCCTCCCATTTTTTTTCTAAGTGTATATTTAGAACTGAACAACATTCGCATTTGTTTTATATGATAAACTTACTGAACTAATAACCTTTGATTGGATTTTTCCATTGCATTGTTTAAACGTCTAAGCCAAAATGGTATAAGGTATAAGCAGTCCATAGCCTTAGTGAGTTACTTTTGAACAACCAGTTAAGATTTGGGAACATTTATTCAACATGGTATCGAATTTATTAAAAACTGGATACAGATTTAATCTACCTACTGATATCATTTCGATTCCTTTGTGTTTAATCATAAGCAGGAGAAAATTTACCTTAAAGTAGGAAGCTTATAAAGATTTTTCATTGAAAGTTATCACTAAAACTATAAAACAACTTAGCTTGCATTTATTTAATGGTTAAAGAAAATTCTAGCAGGTTGTTTAAGCTGATAAAATAGAATTCCATTTCTATTGTCAACATTGCATAAAGATACAAAGCTATCTTGTTGTGAACAGCAGCTACACTTTGTCCAACAAATAAACAAAAAAGTAGTATATTTCTTAATGATATTTTCCATTACTTAATATAAATTGGATGTCTGAGCAGTGGTTATTTTATTCGATAAATGTCAACATATTTGATTATATTAAGCTAAAGAACACTTAAAAAAGATCGTTATAAGCAGAGGGCAAAACCCCCTACTTCCATCCAGGAGAACAAAAGCTCTGATAGGAATCAAATTAGAAAAAACGTTCTGTTAAGATTTAAAATAATCTTACTGCTTAGCATTGTTTTAATCACTATAATAAGATGATGTAATCATAATATTACACATATTACTAGCATATTAAGGATTATTTTTCCCATTTTATACTGTATGCTAGGACTAAAGCCCCAAAACCATCGAACATTTTCGATTCCAACCTCATTTTACCTATCTGTTGGATAATAAGCCTATATAAAAATTGGTTAAATTGAACTATCTGCACAAATCGCGAGATGACTTATTCCGCAAACTGAATTGTCGCGATTCCTGTAACCGGCCGGGGGGAAACCAACTGCCCCCTGTAACCAAATAGGTTGGGGCATATATCAATTATTTGCCCCCGGAGGGGAACGTCGTAGACAGAACGCCGAAGGCGTTCGAGTAACGGAAAACAGTGACCGGCGAGGCCCGCAGGGCCGAGAGTGGTACGGAAAACACTGGCCAGCGAGGCCCGCAGGGCCGAGAGTGAGACTTGCGTTTGCGATTTGACTCGCGATTTGTGCAGATAGTTCAATTTAACCTAAAAATTTTTTATTCTACCCCTATTGGAATTCTTTAACGATATTTATAAATATTAAACATATATCTAAGCATTGAAATCGTTTATGTAGGCAAAAAGGCACACTGGCATGAATCACATGGCTACAGGAAAAAATTTTTTCTGACAAGCTAAAACCAGACAAAGCTTCCAATTATGCAGAAAAATCAGCTTTTAAATCATTGAATACAATGAAAACATTATGCTTAGGCAATATTGATGCAGATAAAGCAGTTTTAAGCAACGGATGGCATAAATTAAATAGAGATTACTAATATTGTTAGCTTGCACGTGCGTTACGAAATTTAGCCTATTTCATCGATATTTTTATGATATAATTCATTAATTCATGCGAATGTACCTTCTTAAATGGATATTCATTATTTAATAATCATTTATTTTATTTAAATGTTGAAATTTCGTTACTAAATCCAAGTTTTAATTTCTGCTCATTTTAAACGAAGAAGTTAGCATGAAACAGCTTAAATCGATGTTATTGAAAGATATCTTAACTATAAAACGCAATATACATTATACAAACCTGATATTAACAGAATTATATAGGGGGAAACATTTTATTCACATAAATTTTTACACAAAGAAAAGGCCACGTGATCTTCGGCAATTGTCAGCCCCGGAGCGATCTAACTGTTGAATTTACCCTAATCTAAACTATTCTGTTCTATATGAAATTTACTTTAAATACTATCTGGATAATTATAAACATTACTGCTATTTAAACGCGTTTATTTAATCGCGAAAAGAAAAGAATATTTCGTTAATTACCATTGAATGGAACCTCAGCTCTGCCTGCACTAGCTATCACCTGTGATCACTACTTTTTTTCTTATTTTCCCCCCAGATGTCGTCAACAATCACAACCCCCAAATCCCACCAGAATTTTTGAAAACCCCCTAAATATCCCCCGAAATTCAAAAATAATAAAAACACAGTACTTTTTTATATTTCATTTTATTTATATGATAAAATACAAAGACAATTTAAATATTTAGTGTTTCCAGTACATTTTCTAAACAGTCAGCTTCTATGGCATTCATTTTTGTGATCATACATTGTCTGATTGAATTTTTGGTACATGGGTGTAGTAGGTTCAAACTGAACACAATTCCTTGTCTTTAAGTTGGTACCTTATGGTCATCACTGACTGAACAACTTTAAGTGATACTTTGTTTCTTATCTTTGTTTTTACCAAGCCATATTCCAGGATTTTCCAGGTTTTCCATGAGCCCATACGAACCCTGGAGAACGAAGACTTTTCATGGGCTGCGACTTCACGGCGATACTTTAAATACAGGATTTGAATATTTAACCTGTTCATGTTTTTATGTTTCTTAAATTAATTAATTTAATTATCGCCTATCCTCAAAAACCGCGATAACGAATAATCAAATATACTGATATATTGCGGGCGGGAATAGGGTATACATAGCAAAGGAGTACTTACATGTAAGATAGATCCGGGTGCGTGGTCCTGAGTCCAATGAAGCTGGAAGTTCGTGTTGAGCTTAAGTTACAGATGAACCTGCTGAAGTGTTTATTACCCTCGACAATCGAACAGTGAAGTGTACATTTTTTCAGATGAGACGAAAGCAGCCCTTTCACAAAGCTCATCGAACCAGAATAAATTCCAAACGAAATACACTGAGGTAGTCAAGAAGCCTAACCAACCCAAGCAGTCTTCCATATTATAAAAAAAAGAAAATAAGATTGACGATTGTTAGAAACAAAATACAAACGAAATAAAAAACAAGAGAGAAAGAAGATTATCATATCTTCCAGTAGTCTGGGAAAGAGACGTTGCTGGTGTCTTCAAAATTGATGTCAAGAATGTGCTTTGGTTTTCGATACTTCATATGTCACGTCATATCTATTGAGTTCTTCAGTATTCCAGTCAGTAGGTCATTGTCATGAATCTTCATCTTCTGCACCATAATCAAAAGGAGATCCTGTATAAACTTTCTCGATGTGGACCATGTCTAAATCCGAGTGGATGGATAGGATTTTCACAGTCCTTTTGTCAAGCTGGGCAATGGTCCTCAGGGTAACATTCTGGATTGACAGTAGCTCACTCCATCTGCTTCTACAGATAGTCGCCCATGCAGGCAAGCCATAGAGGAGTATGGTCCGAAATAATCGACTTGTACAGAAATAACTTATTGTCGATGCTGAGGACGCTGTTGCAGCCCAGGAGAGCTATGAGACTGTACTTAGCCCTCTTTGCTTTATTCAGAGCGTAGGTCATGTGACGATTCCAAGAGAGTCTTGAGTCAATGATAATGCCAAGGTATTTGTAGTTGTCTACCCAGTCCAGTTTCTTATTGAATAGAACAAGAGAATCTGGGGGACGCTTGAACTTTCTGTTGAAGTACATAGCCTTCCACTTTCCGACATTCAGGTTCAGCTTCAGCAGTTAAACCAGTCTTCGAACATCTTCAAGGCGTGCTGCAGACGAGTGATAACGTGAGCCAGCCTGTGTGCCCATGTCATAATGGCAGTATCGTCAGCAAAGAAATATAGATTACAATTTTTAGGGTTCGGGAAATCATGCACAAAATAATTAAATAGCACGGGCCCGAGGACAGAACCTTGAGGGACACCGGCCTTTACAACACGGGGCGTGGATAGATTTTCACCAACTTTAGCTTGGTATGACTTGTCAGTGAGAAAGGATTTCACCATCAAAATCAAATCAGGAGGAAACCCGTCTCTAATCATCTTGTAGACAAGGCCCCCGTGCCACACTTGGTCAAAAGCTTTACTGACATCGAGGAATACCACTCCGCAGTACCTGGAAAGGTTTAAGGGGGTACTCAGGTCTTCTACGAGCCTCCATATCTGCATCTGACAAGAGTGGGCGGCACGAAAGCCAAACTGATCTTTCTGAAGAAGATCATTGGCGAGACAGTGGTCTTGAAATCTGACGAGGATCGTTTTCTCCAAAACTTTAGACATTGAGGGGAGCAGACTAATAGCTCGGTAGCTGGAGGGAATTCCTGGATTTTGTCCCTGCTTGGGGATACTCAAAACAATAGATTGTTTCCAAGATTGTTTATACCCTCGACAATCAACAATCGAACAGTGAAGTGTAAAGAAAGACGCGAGTGGTCCAGGAGCCAAGCTCACTTTGCACGCTCGCCCAAAGAGTAAACTAGAGGAGGTACACTGAACTGGGAGAGAAGCCTGATGAACCTCTTTAGTCCTCCAGAGAAGAAGTCCCAGAAGGGACGAGAGTCAGATTGTAGATTGACGAATAGAGTCCCCAAAATCAGCAGGATCTAAAAGATCCAATAGTTGTAGAAGACGGCCTTGTTAACGTCATCAAAGCAGACATCCAGGATATGGCGGGGTCTTCGAAACCTGAGGGGACCCTTAACAACGAGTGGATGGTCCAGAATACCAGAAATCAGAGTATTTTCATGATTCTCCATCTTGGGTAGAATGTTCTTCATTAGTGTCTGGACAAAGGTGCCTATGTGGGTTATCCCCAAATCGTCATAGATAGAGTGGTTGTTGGCAACTCTTCTATCAATTTGGGCAATGGATCGGAGAGCAACATTTTGGAAGGTCTGGAGATCCTTCCACCGAGTTTTGCAAATAGAAGCCCAAGCAGGCATTCCATGGAGTAAAATAGTAAAAAAAGTTTAGTTTTGAGTCGATCATAACACCAAGATACTTATAGCTTTTTACACATTCAAGTTTCTTGCCAAATAAGAAGAGGGGCTTTGGAGGGTTTTTGCATTTGCTAGTGATAAACATGACCTTACACTTTTTGACATTCAGCTTTAATCGCCACTTAGTGAACCAGCTCTCGCACTGATGTAAAGCTTTTTGGAGTCGAGTGATGACATGTGGTGGGTTTCGTGCCCAGGTCATGATGGACCCGTCGTCAGCAAACAAGTAAAGATTACACTTTGCAAACTTGGGAAAGTCATGGATAAAGAAGTTGAATAAGGCTGGCCCCAAGACAGAGCCTTGGGGTACACTGGCATTAACATTGCAGGGTTCAGACAAGGAGTCCCCAACCTTAACACGAAAAGTCCTCTTTGACAGAAGGAGTGTACCAGAGCAATTAGATCGTCAGGGAACCCATAGGTAATCATTTTGTAAATGAGCCCATCATGCCTGACTTGGTCAAACGCCTTTTGGACATCAAGGAAAACGAGACCACCAAACATAGAGAGGTTGAGAGGACCGTTTAAATCAGCAACAAGCCTCCATAACTGAAGCTGACAAGAGTGGCCACGACAGAAGCCAAATTGCTCATTACGAATGAGATTGTTTGCCTCGCAGTACTTGTTGAACCTCTTGAGTATTGTGCACTCAAAGACCTAACTGCCTTATTGGGGAAGTAGTTAGCGTTTCTAAGGTCTGTGCAAAAATCTTCCATGTCATAGGTTGTATCCATATCACGGACAACGTATTTTAACAGCTTCTCAGACTTGAGCTGATGGTGCTGGATTTTAAGCACACCATTTATTTTGATTCCTGACATGAGGGTTTTATGAGTTTCCTCATCTTGGCATTGTATCTTGAAAGTGTCTGAGCATCTGGTATGTGCAGTAATCTTATCTAACATTACATGATTTTTTGTCTCATTTAGCACTTCCTTAATCGGTTTCCCGTGATGTCTAACGATAATAGGGGGTAAATAGCTCTCTTTTCACTTACCTTAATCTGGGAAGTTTCCGTCCTCGTCCCCCTTCTGGGTTTTTTGTTTCGAACAACAGGCCAGGCACTGTCTTCCACTTCTCCATCACTTCCGTCGGAATGGCTTCTTTTGTTGCCACCGTTTGCCGAACAGTCATGTTCATCACTTGTTTTTTTATGGACATCTTTTGTTTTTTTATGTCCATGCACTTTGTTATCAAGGGAGATAGGTTGAAATTTTTCTCTTACCTTATTTGCTTCCTTGGAGTTTCCCGCCTTTGGAGCCCCAGAACACTTTTCAAAGGCTGTTCTAAAATCATTTATCTCACGTCTGTTCGAGAGTTTTGAATTTCCGTGTTGATTCCATTGAAGTTTTCATCAAAACTTGTTCGTAAGGAGTCGACCTTCGCCTCCAGTGCATTGTACTTGGTTAAGTTTAAAGAAGGGCTCTTTTACCACAACAAAAGTAATAAAGAATAAAACA
>JAHWFO010091155.1:0-27514 GCA_023313115.1 Rhysida immarginata
TTTTTTTTTACTGTTTTGCAGACAGTGATTGTTGAGTATATATTGTTTTAATAAATGTTAATTAAAAAATCTCCACGTGATTATCACCATCTGCAGCTAGTTGTCCCTCGCGAATAATTTTCGTGATCACGAGGATGGGTGTCCCACTATTGTCGATGTTCTTTCCGTGGTTACTGTTTTTTTTTGTTTTTTTTTAAGACGGACCACTTGCAGCTTCTGGCTTGACCAGTCGTCCCTCCTTCTGGTCCTCCACGTCCTTACTAGCCTGTAGCATGGCGTCCAACTTCCATTTATCGTTTTCATTCCAATGCTCTGCAAATTACTCCTACTCTGCCGTTCGATGTTTAGTTTCTTATTGAATTTCTCACTTTCTCGCGGCAGCCACGATTCTTTACCGAGCAGCATTGTTTTGCGGGTTTACCCAGAAGGTAATAAGGAAATTTCTTTTAATGCTATTTCAACAATAACGCGCATAAGGGACGCCATGCTACACAATTCAATTCTTATTCCCGATTAATAATTAATTATGATTTCGCAGTCTTTCTTTAGACATTAAATGGGAATTTTGAAATTTCTTTTCCTTATTCTTTATAAGGAATTGGTCTGTCTCAATTTTTTTTTTATATTTAATCTCAATTCGCTCAATGTAGCGATTAATGTTTCTCGTTACAGTGTTTTGCTGTATTTAACGTACATTTAAGTATTTCTTTATTTTATTCCGAGAAATATTTTCTTTTGTAATTGAGATCGCAATGCCTATTTCTCAATTAAATCGAATGTAATATGTACAACATGTAAAAAAGCTCGTATTTTCTTTCCTTTCTTGTCATATCCGAACGCAGGATATACCACATGCCATTTGTTGCCATAGTTCTAAAGACCAAGTGACTGACACCCCCGCAAATCCGACCCCAATGGAACAACTGGGCCTAAACTTCATAGTAATGTAGATCTTCCCTAGAGGAATCTGGATACTCAATTTCACGCCTTTACGCACTAAGTAGAACATAGATAAGTTGTCCTTTCTGAATCCCACCCTCGTAATTCCGACCCCAGTGTACCGACTAAAACCAAACTAAGTAGTACAGATGGACATGCCCATAAGAAACTACATTCCGAATTTCAGCCTTCTATCTCAAAAAATGTAGAAATGATGAAGGACTGACATTTTAAAACCAATAAGTTGCTCCATTCTTCCGCTACTTAATAATAGAGATTATGAGCACTTGAGTAATCGTGCGTCGACAAAGCGATTTCACGTGCACGTGCCGATGTTAGTAATGCTTAAAAGATGAACAGAAAGTAACAATGTATTCCTTCTTGACAAATCGATTGGTATATGACATGCCATTATCTTGGTATTCTTTACCCTCACCGTTTTAGCACGTGAATTCGACATGAAAGGGGTCCACGAAAAATTATGAAAAGTTGATACGGCCGAGCTAAGACTTTGATGGTCTTATTTCTGAAAACAGATTTTGAAAAAGTTAATCTGTTTTAGCTTTTATGCTAAAGCTCCTAATAAACAACAGCATGAAACCACAATTCCCCAAAATGTGATCCATTCAGTTTTGCAGTTTTTTTTTGGGGGGGGGGTGTTACGTCTCAATTTTTGTGGAATTGTGGTTTTGTGTTGTTGTTTGCTGATAATGGGGTCCACAGTTTTTAGCATGTACGAGGCCTGTGAGAAAAGTATCTGACCTTCGGCCGGGGAGAAAAAAATTACACACCTGGAGCATTGGAAACCTAATCACCCTCAAAGTGGTCTCCTTGGGACTCCACACACTGCTCCCAGTGGTGCCGCCATTGTTGGAAGCATTCCTGGAAAGCGTCTTTCGGAATGGAGTTTAGCTCGGCTGTCATTGCAGCCGTAATGTCCTCTTTTGTCTGAAATCGCGTTCCTTTCAATGGCCTTTTGAGTTTGGGGAACAGCCAAAAGTCGCAGGGGGCCAGGTCAGGAGAGTAAGGAGCCTGTTGTACCACGGGAGTCTGGTTTTTCGCCAAAAAAGTCTGAATCAAGTGCGAGGAATGGGCTGGAGCGTTATCATGATGGAGGCGCCAATTGCCTGTTGACCACAACTGCGGTCTCTTGCGCCGCACTGCATTACGTAGGCGACGGAGGACATCCCTGTAGTTTCTCTTTGGTTATTGTTTGACCCTGTGGTGCGTACTCGTGGTGTAACACACTGCGAGAGCCAAAGAAAGCAGTCAGCATCACTTTCACATTGCTGCGCACTTGGCGGGCCTTCTTTGGTCGTGGTGACGAGGAACGCTTCCACTGGGATGACTGAGCTTTGGTTTCCAGGTCGTACCCGTACACCCAGGACTTGTCACCAGTGATTATGGTGTTCATGAAGTCGGCGTCACTGTTTGCAGAGGCCAGCATGTCCTGTGAGACGTCAACACGAAGTTGCTTTTGCTCCGCCGTCAGAAGCTTCGCCTCGAATTTCGCCGCCACTTTCTTCATGGCCAAATCTTCGGTCAGAATGGAATCTGCCGAAAACGTACGGATGCCCACCTCTTCCGCAACTTCTCGGTTAGTCACACGACGGTCCCGCATCACCAAAGCGTTCGCTTTGGCAATGACCTGGTCATTTCGGCATGCTGATGGCTGACCGGTTGTACCAGTCCTTAATCTGTGTGATGCCCATAGCATCGTCACCAAAAGCCGTCTGAATCTTCCGAATGGTTTCCACCTGGCTGTCGCCCAGTTTCTGGCAAAATTTGATGCAGGAACGCTGCTCCAGTCGTTCCGTCATTTTCCTTCAAATCAAAAACCGACGAGAGCACAATGCACTTCCTCCCTCTAATGCTGATTGCTAGCAACTGACGCTTTTGAGAGGCGGGAAATAATTCACGCATACACACAAAGGTTCAAGGTCGGCTCATGCAAGCGCGCGAGATTCAAATCCATCAGGTTTTCGCAAAAAAAAATTAGGTCGTATACTTTTCTCACAGGCCTCGTATTGTTCATGGTTATCAAATTCGGCGTGTTTGTTCACAGTTTCTCCACTCGTTTCAAGGAACTTGCTATTGCGAGACAGGCATTGAGAAAAAATGAAGATCCTAGATGTTGCCAACAAGCTGTTTCTATAGCCACCTTAGAATGCTTAGAATGCTATAAAGCCATTTTCTATTCGATCCCCTGATAAGCTCCTTTACAACCAAGTCTTATTTGATATACAGGGTGATTCAGAAAGGTAGGTCAAGAATGAAATAGCAAGTACAGTTTGTAGCAGGGAATAAAATTTTTTCTATAAACTTTGGCCCGGAGATGCATCCTTACAGAGATATTGCAACTTGTACGAGGTAAGAATGACATTACACTATGTGTTCAAAATGCCGACCCTGAGCCTCAGTGCAGGTGTTTAGTCTGCGAACGAGATTCTCGCGAACTCTGGTGAAGATGTCAGGAGAATCACTGACTTCTCCACACGCTGTAACAATTTTAGCTACAAGGTCGTCGGGATTGTCGACTGGTGTGGCATATACCAACTGCTTGATATGGCCCCATAAGGTCTGTTCCAAAAGTTTAGGTAACAGCTACAAATCCAATAAATAACTCTGTTGTTAGATAGTTTGAGCAGCATATCTTAACATTCGAGGGAGTGAAATACACATCTTGCAAGGGAGTGAAGCCGAAATGCCGAAAACGCAGCAGTTTATAGCAGAAGAAAGGGTTGAGGTATGGCGGCTGAAAGCTTCTGGTGTTGCACGGTGAAGGAAATCGCAACAAACACGAATAGATCCGCATCAGGGGTTTATAAAGTGTTAAAAACGAATGCTGCAAGTGCCAAACCACGATCAGGAAGGCCAAGGTGCACCCCAGTGCGAGATGAGAGACTCATTTGCAGATTAGCAAGTTTGCAACAACTATCACTACGGCAGATTCGGGACCAACCTTCACTATCCATTTCACACCAAACAGTGAGAAGACGGCTTCAAGACAGTGGGAACTTCGAACTAAGGAAAATGTGTTGCCGACCACCGTTAAAACCCGAACACATTGCTGCTAGAATGGAGCGGGCAAAGGAGCACCAGACGTGGGACGACAAATGGATGAACATTCTTTTTTCGGATGAGAAGAAATGGAATTTAGATGATCCCGACGGCTGGAACTGTTACTGGCATGACTTGCGACGTAAGCCTCGTGTGTTCTTTAGTCGTCAACAAGGCGGAGGCTCCTTGATGACATGGGGTGCATTTGGCTTCGACGGGACAACGAGTTTAGCATTCTTGCAAGGTCGTCAAAAGTCCGAGCAGTATCAGACACTTTTCGGTGAACTTCTTGGAGGCCTTGACTGACAGCTGCTACAAGACAATGCATCGTTCCACTCGTCTAGGTCGAAAAAAGGAATGGCTTCAGGCGAAGAGGATCAGTGTGATGCGTTGGCCTGCCAGGTCGCACGACCTCAACCCCATTGAAAAGCAGGTCGAACTTACAAGAATTAAGAAAAGCAGTTGAAGACAGTTGGTACAATCTTCAACCCTGAGTTGTTGCAAAAACTTATTTCTATGAAAGATCGTGTTTTTTCTTTCATACAACACAATGGACAGACGCTTAATTATTAAATTCATGCTCCATGTTTGTTTATTTTAGGATGATTTTGTTAAAACTGATAGGTAATCTGAGTTTACCTATACTTTTGGAACAGACCTTAAAAAGAAGTACAGAGGTGTCAGGTCAGGAGACCGGGGTGGCCACGGCACAGGGCCTTGTCTCCCAATCCATCGCTGAGGGTATGTCCTGTCGAGGCGAGCTTTGACCTGCGGACTGAAGTGGGCAGGAGCACCATCATGCTGAAACCACATCTGCTGCTGCACTAACAATGGCACATCGTCAAGCAGTTCAGGAACAGCAAACCGTAAGAATGTCCACTTAGCCGATCTGGCAAAATGTACGGCCCAATCAAACGATTTCCAATAATTCCAGCCCACACGTTCACGGAGAACCGCTGCTGGTGGGACATTACATGGATGGAATTCAGATTCGCTTCTTCCCATGGATTCGTTACTTCAACACATGGATGGAATTCAGATGTCGATTGCATGTGTTGAAGGAACCATCTCTGGTAAACGTAGCCTCATCAGTGAAGAGAATGTGTGGTGAAGTCTGGGTCAAAACTGCAAACATGGTGCGAAATCCCCAGGAACAAGTCCTTGTACCTTTTGCAGATGATACGGATACAGTCCTGCGTTGTGCAGCACTCTCCACACGGTGGCTTGAGAAGCATCGACATCTGCTGCAATGGTTCGGGTGCTTCTCGATGGATTAATGGCAACTCGAGCCAGAACGTCTTCTTCAAACCTTGGTGTTCGAATGTTCACTCCACGGCCATCGTTTGATAGACCTCATAGGCAACCTGTGTCTCGAAGTCGTTGGTCTAGTGTTTGAAACGCCCGGCGATGTGGATGATCACAATCTGGAAAACACTGTTGGTAAATCCTTTCCGCTTCAGTAGCATTACCCTATGCCTCGCCGTATACAAGATGCATGATCGCCAGCTCCGCATTAGTCAAGCGATCCATCGTACGACAATGGAGTTACATATTTCGTTTCGTCTCTTTTAAAGTATAGAACACGAACAGTTTTCATGTTTAGATCCTAATTTACATGGATCCTACCATTGCCGTCCGGGTAACGCACATCCATTCCTACATCGTACAAGTTGCATTATCTCTATAAGGATGCATTTCCGGACCCATGTTTATAGGAAAAATATTGTTCCACGCTACAAACTGTACATGCTATTTCATTCTTGACCTACCTTTCTGAATCACCCTGTATACCCGTTACTTAATCTACACCATGATTTTGTAATAACATTTATTTTATTTTATTCATTTATTCACTTGATTTGTTACCACAATGTACCAGGTGATTCAGTCAATTTCTGACCATTTCACTCGAATGACGTGCATTAGGGATAAACAATTGAAAGAATATGAGCGCCATATCGAATTTCTAAATAGTTGGAGTTGGTATTGTTGCGACGGCACTGCATGAAAATCGTATTGTTGAAAAATGGCGCCCGCTTTATCAACAGAGCAGAAATGCAAGGTTGTCGAATGGTATTTTGAGACAAAATCACCTGTAACCGTGCAAAGAAAGTTCCGGAAGGAGCATAAGTGTCGAGACGCACCAGGCAGGCAAGCAATCATGGATTTTGTCAAGCAATTTCAGGCCACTGGATGTGTTAAAGGCAAGAAAAAAGGCGGAAGCGAAGCTCGTGTTCGAACGGCCGAAGTTGTCGAAAATGTTCGCACAAGGTTGGTCGATTCCCCTACCAAAAAATCTGTTCGCCGCCTATCCATTGAAGAAGGCAGGGCTGTCGTATACCACGAGAAAGGATTTACACCTGTTCCCATATAAGATCCATGTTTATCACGAGTTAACAGACACTGGAAAACAGAAGCGACAACAATTTGCGATGAAGTTTGGAGCAGAAATGGAAGCCAATCAGGACATTGTGGACAACCTGTGGGTGTCAGATGAGGCCTTCTTCCATCTGTCTGGTGACGTTAATAAACACAACGTTCGTTTTTGGGGTTCCCAGTACCCACACGAGATCCATAAGTCACCTCTTCATCGACAAAAGGTTATGGCTTGGTGCACGATTTCCAAAAGAGGCATCATTGGTCCGTTCTTTTTTGAGGGCACCGTAACATCAGAGGCTTACCTTAACATGTTAGAAACCTTCTTCATCCCCGAGCTGCGAAGGAGGCGTATACCGCTTCGGCATCAATGGTTTCAACAGAATGGGGCTAGGCCTCACGCCACTAATGAAGTGCCACTAGACTTTCTCAATCAGAAATTCGGAAATCGTGTCATTTCAAACAGGTTTCCAGATCGATTCGGGGGTGGCTTTCTTTGACCTCCTACGAGTCCTGACCTAAAACCATGTGATTTTTATCTGTGGGGGTTCCTTAAAGACAGTGTGTTCACTACAGCACCAAGAACCCTAGACTAGCTGCGACAAAGCATCGTCGACTGCTGCACCCTTGTGGATGCAGAAATCCTGGATAGAGTTACGAACAACTTCACCATTCGGCTGCGAGCAGTTCAAAACGTTCGTGGTGGCCACGTTGAGCATATCATCAAGACTTTTCCACGGGAATACAAACTCCGAACTGCCTAAAATGTCATGCTCAAATGCTAAGTTTGTAAACATTGACTGAATCACCCGGTATAATTTAATCCGATTACGTCACCCATCACTTTTTCTTTCTTTCTAGGCTGTATGGCTGAGCGTTTAAAACATAAAGTGATAGAGAGGGAAAGAATAGTTGATTTGGTGGCAGGGCCAGATAGTTACAAAGATTTACCTCGTATGTTAGCTGTGACAGAAGATGATCAAACAGCTAGTGAGTGTAATCAGTTTTCATCTGATATTCTTAATTCTGTGACATACCATGATAACGACATTAGAATGATTGGCTGGTGTAAAAGAATGGCAGAGAACAATTCAGAGAATGATGTGCATAGAAGAGGTCCTTAGAAGTATTTTTGGTCATATGAACATGGGGTCTCCGCAGCTCTGTTTACTTCCAATACTGCATTGAACAATCAAATGACACCGGGACGCAATGTGCGTTGGTAGGCCTAGATTATTTTATTTTTAACAATTAACACAAGCAATCTACCGTAAGAACTTTTAAAGTAATTTCAAGGTGCACGTGCTTGTTTGTTGAAAAGTCTTAGGACAAACTTCGTCAAGGAGATTCCATGGTATCCAACCCCTTTGTAAAATACGATTAGTCCATATGGAAATAAACTAATCGCATTCAGGTAAAGATTTGTTTTAAAAAGTTCACTTGATGTACTTTTTACATGTGTAAAGTTAAACAAACACTATGAATCGTTTTACACGGAATGATTATGCAGACATGCATCTGTGTCTCGGTGCTGCTGGTACCGTGGATGGTGCAAGGCGTTTGTATGCTGAACGTTATCCCAACAGAATTCTTCCCAATTCACGAACATTTGGTGCAGTAGATCGTCGTCTAAGAGAAACAGGCGCATTCGCTCGTGATAATCGTCAGCGTGGACGTCGTCGGTGGTTACGCTCCCCTGAATTAGAGGATGAAGTTTTGGAAAGGTTTAACCGAAATCCATCGACAAGTACTCGTGCGGTCGGAGCTGCTTTGAATACTAGTCATACCACTGTATGAAACGTTTTACATGACAACCTGCAACATCTGTTCAAGCTTCGAAAGGTGCAGGAATTACGTCCCAATGATCATGGTCCCCGGCGTGCTTTCGCGGAATGGTTTATGCAGCAACAGAATAGGATTCCAGACTTTCCTTCCATGGTTTTGTGGACGCGAGAGGGAATGTTCAATAGCTACAATAGTCATCTGTGGTCTCATGTCAACCCATGTGTAACACATGTTAACAGTTTTCAGCATCGTTTTTCGTTGAATATTTGGGCTGGCATGATTCACAATGTCCTGATTGGGCCATATCTCCTACCATGTCGTCTTAATGGGCAAACATCCCTTGGTTTCCTGAAGGAGGAGCTCCCTGGTCTTCTTGAAGATGTTCCAATAATGACCAGACATTTGATGTGGTTTCAACAGGACGGCGCACCTTTGCATTACACAAGAGCAGTTAGAGATTACCTAAATGACACATATCCTGGTCGTTGGATTGGTCGTGGCGGACCAGTTGCTTGGCCACCGAGATCTCCAAATCTCACACCAATGGATTTTTTTTTATGGGGAAGCATAAAAATCAATGGTGTACTCCGAACCCGTAGATACCGAAGAAGAATTGGCGGCTCGTGTTGTCGCGGCAGCAGGTGACATCAGCGACCGTGCAAATCAACTATTTCCATGCGTACATGAATCCATCATAAGGCGTTGCGAATTGTGCTACGAAGCAAATGGCGGTCATTTCGAACAATTACTGTAAAAGTCATACAGTAGATTGCTTGTGTTAATTGTTACAAATAAAATAACCTAGGCCTACCAACGCACACTGCGTCCCTGTGTCATTTGATTGTTCAATGCAGTATTGTAAGTGAACGGAGCTGCGGGGACCCCATGTTCATATGACAAAAAATACTTCTTCTATCATCTCCCAAAAAATCTGTACTCAATTCAAAAACACCCTGTATAGGTCGTGCACCCTACCAAAAAAAAAGCTAGACTCGGCACTAATACAGATTACATTTATTTTCAGTTAACGTTATGCTTTCGTATGATGAAACGTATGCAGACATCATGCCTGTTAGGCTGAACCCAGAATCACCTACAGCATTTGTGTAAGTTTTTAAATTTCAGTACCTATCCTATATCCTATCCTATGTGGAAAAAAGTTTCCGAGACCTTGTCAGACGAGAAATGGAAGTTCTGTTCATGTGATCGGTATAAGCGAGGATAAAAGAGAATGTGGGCAAAACGAACCATGAGCATACATGCTGAGTTAACAAATCGGATTGAACATTAGAGCCCGATTTTATGGAGCAACAAATTTAATTTTACACTGTACCAAACTGATGGTCACTCGTATTTGTGGCAGGTGCCCAAAGAACTTTCGTGCTGTAACGTGTCATTTCATGCAGTCATTATTTACGCTAACAGGCCCAGTGTTGAAGGGCTTTTATAAACATTACAGTGATAAGAGATTGAAAAATGCAGAAGTCGTTAAACATTTGACTCACCTGCGCACAGGGACCATAGCAAGTGCCCCAGTTGCCAGTCCTAAGAGCGGCATTCTGTTCAGTTACTGATCACACGGGTGTTGGTGGTACTGATCATAACTAACTCACTGGGGCTACTGGCGGGTTTGCTGGATTATTAAATATAAAGCCCGTTTTCCAATTAGCGTCTGTTAAGCATCAGTCTGACGTCGGTCACGCGTCTTTTCAAGATCTGGCATGGCTAGATTTTTAGACATCTTTTTAGATCTAGCCAATCAGGTGCAATCTACACTGAGTTAGCAAAACTCATGGGTTAGTTACTTAATATCTGGTCGGGCCACCTCTGGCCCTGTGGAGTGCAGCAATACGGCGTGGTAGTGAGTCTGCAAGTCCCTGGTACACTTCTGGAGGCAGTTGACACCAGATAGTCTGCAGAGCCCAAGATAGTTGCGGATGATCCAGTGCCCGGAGCCTGACTTCAACAGCATCCCAGATATGATCGATGGGATTCATGTCAGGGCTCCGGGCTGGCCAGCTCAGTCGTTGGACCTCTCCTGCATGCTCCTCGAACCATTCGCGGACGACATTGGAGCGATGCGGTGGAGCATTGTCATCTTGAAAGACTGCTATGTCGTCAGGGTGTTGAAATGTAAAAAAACGGGTGCAGATGGTCTCCGATGAGTTGACGATACCGTGGACCATTCAACGTTTGGTCCAGAATAACCAGAGGGCCCATTCTAAACCAGGAAAATGCACCCCAGACCATCACTGACGCCCCACCACCCTGCACAACCACCTGTTGGCATGCGGGATCCATCGTTTTGTGAGGTCTGCGCCACACATGGTGCCTCCCATCAGCGTGGTAAGTTGATATCGTGACTTATCTGACCATATGGCGTTACGCCACTGTTGCAGAGTCCAGCCAAGATGGTTGGTGGCAAATGCACGCCGGAGTGTCCGACGACGCTGGGTAAGCATTGGCACCCGTGTAGGGCGACGGCTGCCAAACCCGAGGGCATGCAGATTCCGACGGATCGTCCACCGAGAGACGTTTCTAGTGCGGCCAGTATTGAACTGCTCTGTGATTTGCTGCACTGTTGCGCTCCTGTCTCTCTGAATCATTCGTCCCAGGTGTCGCCGGTCACGATCATTCAGGGCAGCTGGACGCCCGGTATGGTGCCTGTCGTGGACTGTGATGCCTTCATCCAGGCATTCCCGATACACCCTGGAGACAGTTGAGCGGGGAAAGCTGAAATGGAACATCCCATGCGTCGGGCACCTACTATCATACCCCGTTCAAAAGACGTCAACTCGCGACGACGTGCCGTTTCTGATTAATCACTTATCCAAGCACTTCCCACAACGTCTAATGGTCCATTCCCAGAATCCGTTACCCCTGTGAATTCGTGAGCCATGCCCATCAATCAATGTGCTTGCTATCCCATGAGTTTTGCTAACTCAGTGTACTTCGCTATGGATTCTGGGTAGTTGTCTTCGCCGATTCAGATGGAGAATCATGGCTACCGTTGCTGCTGTTCGCCGACACGGGTTCTAGTGACTTTTCCCTCGTGAATTTTATAAAAATTTGTCAAATCAGTTATTTATTAAGTAAAAATGATATTGTAATAAATTCAAAGCGTGAACGTGATCGGAATGGTTGATATCCTCTTTATCCATCACCTTGAGAGAGCAACAATTGTTTACAGTGGCTCGGCCAATCAGATCAGACCAGATTCAGGATAATGGTTGGAAGTCGCTAAATGGAAAACGACCGCGTTCGTGTGCTAATCATGACGCTTCGGCAGGCGACAATTAGATTAGGTTTGGTTAGTTATGTTAGGTTTAGGTTAGGTTAGGTTGCAAGAGGCTCAAAAGTTGCCGCACATTACGAGACGCCAAAGAATCACTAAATGGAAAACAGACTTTTTCAAAATTGTATGTTCCTCAATAATAAATCGCACTGCGTGTTTATATGAACGTTTGAATTATGTGCATAGGTTCCTTGAATCACATTGAAGTTTATATTTTTAAGATACGAGGCCTGTGAGAAAAGTATCCGACCTTATTTATTTTTGCAAAAACCTGATGAATTTGGGTCGCGCGCGCTTGCATGAGCCGACCTTGAACCTTTGTGCGTATGCGTGAATTTTTTCCCGCCTCTCAACAGCGTCAGTTGCTGGCAATCGGCATGAGAGGGAGGTAGTGTGTTGTGCTCTCGTCGGTTTTTGATTTGAAGGAAAATGACGGAACGACTGGAGCAGCGTTACTGCATCAAATTTTGCCAGAAAGTGGGCGACAGCCAGGTGGAAACCATCCGGAAGATTCAGACGGCTTTCGGTGACGATGCTATGGGCATCACACAGATTAAGGACTGGTACAACCGGTCGGCCATCAGCATGCCGAAACGACCAGGTCATTGCCGAAGCGAACGCTGTGGCGATGCGGGACCGTCGTGTGACTATCCGAGATGTTGCGGAAGAGGTTGGTATCAGTATGTTTTCGGCACATTCCATTCTGACCGAAGATTTGGCCACAAAGAGAGTGGCGGCAAAATTCGTGCCGAAGCTGCTAACGGCGGAGCAAAAGCAACTTCGTGTTGACGTCGATGGTTCAAAATTCACGCATACGCACAAAGGTTCAAGGTCGGCTCATGCAAGCGCGTGCTATCCAAATCCATCAGGTTTTCGCAAAAAAAAATAAGGTCGGATACTTTTCTCACAGGCCTCGTATTCTCTTATAAATGATCTTAATTTTTCCTATTTTGAACGCTTAATGAAGATCAATCATGAGAGGGTGTGATAACATGTGCAGTTTTTGCATCGTTCCCTTTACCCGAGGCAGGGAGAGGAGTCGACCACTTGAATCGATAATTGAGGAAATCCGAATGTTAAGTGATCAGGTAAAGTTTAACAAGACGTTAACTTCACAAGATGGTAATACAAGTTGTTATTCTTTATCAGTTGCTTTTCTTTAACTGAATGATCAGGGAATCAAACAAGTGACCCTTCTGGGACAAAATGTCAACAGTTACTGTGACACAAGTCAGCAACAACACCATGCGCCATATTTAGGGTCTGCTGAAGAAACTCATCTCAGTAAAGGATTCAAAACCATTTACAAGCCCAAAAAAGGAGGCTTCCGATTTGCTGACTTACTTGATCAGGTAAAGATAAAGGAAGTATGGGGGGTTTTCTTTCCTACACTGCTTTGCAATGACATCGCCCCACCCACAAGGAGTTATCCGAATGAACCGAAAGTAGGTATTACAGCAAGAGATACATCTGAACACACCTTTATTACGTTATGGAGCCAAGACGTGCACTCGTTTGTACAGGGTGTCCCAACGGAAAGCAACATCAGTAGGTTGTGGCACCACCTCCAGCCGCATGTGTACAGGTGGCAAATGTCATCTGCCCAAGCCTAGTGAACCTGCTATGTCAGTTCATGGAGATTCTGGGGTGATAGGAAAGGACGTCCTACCATGTCCCATACGTGCTCAGTTGGCAATAGGTCTGGGGACCTCGCGGGCCACGGTAGGCAGTTGACATCATGCAGACGTGCCATGCTCATGTTTGCCGTGTGCGATCTGGCGTTATCCTGCTGAAAGACTGCACCGCGTATGGTATGCAGAAAGGACAGTAATACGAGCTGCTGTCAGGGTGCCTTGGAAGGTGACTAAAGGCGTTCTAGTATCGCAGCCGATGGCACCCCAGACCATGATCCCGGGTGTCGGTCCACTATGGCGATACTGGATGCATTGTTTATTGGCACATTCTAATGGTCTGCTTCAGTCTGTCAGCGTCTGTCGTTGATGTCCAAACAAAAGCGGAATTCATTGCTGCCAGCCCACTCGTTCATGACACCATTGCAGTGGCATTGCACGGTGTTCAGGTGTCAAAGGAAGACACAAAAATGGACGTTGTTGTGGCATGTAACTGAAGTGCTATTGTCGCTATTGACATTGGAGCAGTATCTGGAATAGTGATGTTGTCGCGTAGTTGCCGCAGGGTGATGGTTCTGTTCGGTAGCGCTGTTCACAGTATCCACCTACCTGTACGAGCTGACGTGCTTCTCCTGGCTGCAGAGCCTGGTCTTCTGGCCTCCTGCCATTGCCTCCTGTATTGGCCAACCTGCGACACATGGACCTCAATCCATATGGTTGACCATCCAGCCTCGGAGAGGCCAATAATCCGACCACGTTCAAAGTCGGTTAATGGTGTGAACCATTGTGTGGATTACAGTACTGTATGTTCACGAGGCAGTTGTTTCCTCCGTACTACATGGAACGTCTTGCACATGTGTCAAGGCACCCTGTATCAACCCAAATGGTCACGTCCTGTGAGCATGCATCTAATAGTTTACTAGTTGGAGGTAGATGAATCCTCCCACTAAATATGGATAAGGTCGGATAACTCCTTGCTGGCGGGGCAATTTCATTGCAAAGCAGTGTAGAAAATTACGTTTAGCTGATGTAGAAATTAGTATCGCTACTTTCTGCTTTCGTTTTCCTCTTCATAGGCATCAGCTGTGAATCCTGAAATGAGAATTCGTTTCACTTCTCCTCATCCAAAAGATTTCCCGAACGAGGTTTTGCATCTCATCAAAGAGAGGAATAACATATGCAATCAACTTCACCTACCAGCGCAGTGTGGCAGCGACCGTATCTTACACCGAATGAAGAGGGGGCATACACGGGAAGCTTATTTAAATTTAGTTCATAATATCCGAAGTATTATTCCTGGTAGGTTCTTTGGGCGTTAATATATTATGGAACAATGAATTATGCATACTTGCCAACTTTTACGCTTTATACGAAGGGTTGATTCAGATAAAATGAGACGACTTTAAACGCCGCATATGACCTTAACGGAATGTGATTTGCATGACTCGTCCACTATTCATGGAGATTAGCTTTGTGTACACTTGTTGCTGTTATTTGAAACATTTCGTGCTGAAACATGGTTTCTAAAATCACAGCATTTTGGGAAGGGTATAGGTTTGGCCTTTCCGACGCTAACTTCAGTCTTTCGTGCATTGTGGAATTATGCAAACGAAACGGTATTGTGGTATCCAAAGCTACTGTGGGTCGAATAATCAAAAAGAACAAATTGCGACCATCTAATGAACGTGGACGAGCAGAGAAGCAGACCAGAAACAAGCCCCAGCCAACATGCTCAGCTCAGGTGGTACGAGAAATCCGGTCTGAAGTGCTGAAAGAAAATCCCCCCACACAGAGAAGTCTAGCCGAAAGGAAAGGTATTTCACAGGCAACAGTCTCCAGAATAATTCATGACAATCTTCGACTGGAGCGACGTCATAAAGCGCAAAAGCTTGGATCCACATGTCAAGTCATCTGTGGCTTACTACAGGAAGATGGAACAGGAGACAGGCATACGAGTTATTCCCTTCTCTCATGTGCCTGTAAAATCTCCTGACGCATCCCCGATGGATTTCTGTGGTCCTGGTCTCCTGAAACGACGGCTCGGAAGTCGCCGACCAAGAACCGTTGATGGGCGATGGAAAGTGTGTCAGCAGGTGTGGAACGAACTTCCCACGGAGTCCCTCAAACTCAGCCTACTTCAGTGGAAATTATGGTGCCGAGCGATAGTCTAACAACGTGGTTCTCACATCGAACACAACCGATGGTGGCGCCATGGTATTACACCATTGTAACAGAACTGCAAAGTCGTCTCATTTTATCTGAATCAACCCTCCATATAAAGGATTTTATGTTTTTCCATATTTTCCCAGTCGGTGACATGTTGAACTCCTCTCCTACACGAGTAGGCGACGGAACACATTATTACGGAAATTCAATTCTTAAAGTAGGACTATTTTTTCCATCGTGAAGGGCGTGGCCCTTCAATGTTTTCCTTCGTGACGAAATTCAACTTTTTAACGCTGGAGGGGGTCATCAGGGAAATCCATTGGAGAATTCAAGGTAAAATTTGGATGTGTGGATTTTTAGCCCGCATCTCTCCTTTTATCCAGGAGACTAGCTGTTTGGGATGAAAGGGTGATGGTGAAATAGACAAACAAACATTCATGCCTTCGGCGGGATTCGAACCCGCGACTCGCTGCTTACAAGAGCGGCAAGACCTGCACCTCAACGCTCTCGGCCACCGAGCCGGCTATGGTAAAATTTTAAGTTAGATAAAGTAGATTACGACGAGAGCATCATGTAGTTCTTTATCCCTGACGAGCACCAAACTAACGGTCAAAACTTGAAAATGCCTAGACACGTGATTTCAAGCTGCATGCGGAGCCTAATATCTCGAAGGCCACGATAAAGAACGCGAAATACTTAAGTTTTTAGCCTTGAGTGAAATTGTTGATAAAATATTTCAGACTTTCAGAGAGAATTATTAAAAACAATTTCTGTTCATGTCTTCATCACGGAACGGTGAAAAATTTGCTTTCTGTAAAGTGTCCAAATTCGACTTCAACATGGTGGGAAAAATGCGATTACGAACCATGCCATACGATTATACGAGGGTGGGCTGAAAAGTAATGCTTCCATGGCTGTAACTTTTTTATTTTTTGTATCTGATACTCCCATTTGTCCTCTATGTAATGCCGTATTCACTTTTCGACATAGTCCCCATCCCTTTCCACGCATTGTACTAACGCGTGACTAGTCGGGTGAACCCGTCGGAGAAGAATTCCGGGATTGTTGTCGACACCAAGACCGAACGGCAGGTTTCACCTCGTCGTCAGAAAGCAACTCCTGCCCCTTAAGGTGCTCTTTCCTCTTTGGGAAGTGGTGAAAGTCGCAAGGTGTAAAGTCTTCATTTTTGAACTGCAGTTTTTCATCTTTGAACTGTAGGCGCTGCAACCCCCTCTGATGTTTAGCGTTATCGTGCTGCAGAAGAGGATCCAAAGCTGCCGTTCGATCCTCGTGTCGATGCCAACCCCGGAATTCCTCTCCGATGGGTTCACCCGACTAGTCACGCGTTCGTACAATGCGTGGAAAGGGATGGGGACTATGTCGAAAAGTGAATAGTGCATTACGTAGAGGAGAAATGGGAGTATCAGATACAAAAAGAATTTTTAAAATCAGTTAAAAAATAAAAAAGTTACAGCCATGGAGGCATTACTTTTCAGCCCACCCTTGTATAAATTTGCATAGGCCTAACTCTAACGTGAAGGATTTTACTCTTCTTATTTTCTGAAAGTTGGCAGGTATGATTATGTTTTTGATCTTTTATTTTTTCTTTAAAGGTGTTGCATTATCGAGTGATTTTATATGTGGCTTCTGCGGAGAAACCGAAGCCGAATTCGAACAAACGTTATCCTTAGTTCGTCAAGTCAAATATCATTTTATTTACATGTTTCCGTACAGCATGCGTGAAGTGAGTATTTTTTTTTTTCTGTTCAAGTTTGCATAAGTTAGAAATTATTTGTGTGTATCGACAAGGATTGTTTAAAAAGTACGAGAGTTGTCCAAGAATTAAAGACCTTTATTCATTTTCGGCGATTCGGACATCATTTCTCAAAAGTGGGCATTACCATGTAGTGCAGACTTTCCCCTCCAGAAGGAGCGGCGAGTTGCTTCAGAGTGATTTTGGTGTCTGTCTGTTGTAGATGGTGGCTCCTCTGTCGAATCCCACCACGTGCGAGGTGTGTTCAGTTACTGTTGGAAAAGTTACGGAAGTTTTCTTTCGAAAGACTTACTAATACAGACGTTGGCAGTATTTTTATCGGGAAGACATAATGAATTACAACTCGATTTCTGACCATTTGAGTACTATGATGTATTGAGCCATTAATGTTTACAAACTCAGCATTTCAGTATGATGATATTTTAGGCAGTTCGGAGTTTTTATTCCCGTGGAAAAGTCTTGATGATATGCTCAACGTGGCCACCACGAACGTTTTGAACTGCTCGCAGCCGAATGGTGAAGGTGTTCATAACTCTGTCCAGTATTTCTGCATCCACAAGGGTGCAGCAGTAGACGATGCTTTGTTGCAGCTGGTCTATGGTGCTGTAGTGAACCCCCAGAGATAAAAATCACATGGGTTCAGGTCAGGACTCGTAGGGGGCCAAGAAAGCCACCCTCGAATCGAGCTGGAAACCTGTTTGAAATGACACGATTTCCAAATTTCTGATTGAGGTCGATATAAACCATTGTAAAAAAATAAAGGTCTTTAATTATCGGACAAACCTCGTAAATTCATCGAACAAAATAGATTTTGTTCCTCTTCAGGCTTGATTAGACAAAATATACACTGTCATATCACTGAATTATGACCACCCACTTAGTAATGGGAGTAACCACCCTTCGCCACTATAACTGCTACCAGGCATCGTGGCATGAACGCAAGAAGTGTGCTGTACGTGTCCGATTGTATGGCAGTCCATTCCGCTTGAAGCGCTCTCCACAGAGCTTAGAGTCTCATAGGTGGAGGGTCCAGCTGCCGTACATGGAGATCAAAGTGTACCCACAGATGTTCAATTGGATTGATGTCCAGCGAGTTAGCGGGCCAAGGAAGCATTCAAAAGTCAGTAGAGTGTGTGGAGGGTGCATTGTCCTGGGGGAACATCGTGAGCATCGACCTGGTCCGCTACTATTGACTGATAGCAACAGGCATTCAAATTGCCCTCTAGACGAATCAGTAGACCTAACTGCTCCCAACAGAAGATCCCCCACAATAGCCTCCTGCAGTCTCTTTTCATGCAAGGAGACGTGCCTCGTGGCAGGATGCATTGGGGGAACATCGTGAGCATGTACGGGTGCATCTGGTCCGCCACGATTGATAGATAGCCACAGGCATTGACGAATCAGTGGACCTAACTGCTCCCAACAGAAGATCCTGTTTCCGGCCCACAATAGCCTCCTGCAGTCTCTTTTCATGGCGTTCACGACGCACTCGCCATCGCCCGTCAATCTTATGGAGCAAAAACCTTGACTCGTCGGAGAAGGCGACCTTAGCCCACTCGTCTGTGGTCCAATGGCGGTGCTCACGTGCAAAGTCTAGGCGTCGTTGACGATGACCCCTGGTTAACATGGCTGCAGCAACTGCGCGTCGACTGTTCAGGCCCATCCGTAGCAGGGTGCATTCGACGGTAATGTCAGTTGATGGACTGTGGCTCTCCTGTCATGCTCTCCGTTTGATGCACCAGCTTTAAAGTTTTCTCAGCCTGTTATGCAAATTTTGCAATGTGTAATCGTTGTTGGGACGAACCATGCATGTGCCTTGAAGGGGTACTGGTCATAATTCATTGATACGACATTGTAAATTGTCTTTAAATTTCATCATCAAGCATCTTGAATTGCCATTTGATTCTCTTTTGATTTTATTTTATCTCCTGAAATTAGAAAACTTATGCTTATTATACATATAAAGATGATGTTCCAGAAGACGTGAAATTGGATAGGCATACTCGTTTGATGAATCTCTTTCGGCAAGAAGTACTTCTCTTAAATCAGCAGCAAATTGGGCAAATTCAACTCGTTCTGATCGAAAGCGTAAGTTTTTTTTGGTTATACGCTGAGTGAGCATATTATTATGACCACTTGACATGTTTATGCCACAGTGTTGCTAGCGGGCCAGAGTATCGTCGACAACAGTAGATGTGTTCCATTCTTCAATATGGGTAAACGACGCGATTTAACAGCCTTCGAACACGGGACGATTGTAGGTGCTCGGAGCATAAGGACTGGACTATCGAGCAGTGGAAACAAATCGTGTGGTCTGATGAGTCAGATTCCAGTTATACATCATGCAGACGGTCGCGTGAGAATCTGACGGAAACAGCACAAAAGCATGGACCCCGCATGCACGAGTACAACCCTTCAGGCATGTGTGAACAACGTCTGGATGGCACAGCATACCTCCGTATCGTCTCCGATCAGGTCCACCTTGTCATGTTGATGGCGTACCCCAATGGAGATGGCTACTTCCAGCAAGACAATGCGCCATGCCACAGAGCTCGTATTGTGCAGGAGTGGTTCCAGGAACGTGAGAGGGACGTTACCTTACTTGGGTGGTTGATGATCGGACAGAACGGAGACTGTCACGACTGGTAAAGGATAACAGAAGGGCAACTGTGCACCAAATCACTGCTCACCTTAATCAGGGGTCCTCCAAAGTAGTCTCTGAATGCACTGTCCGCCGCATACTGCATCGCACGGGATACGGAAGCCGAAGACCTGTCCGCACACCTTTGCTGTCTGCAGCCAACAAGCGGAAAAGACTCCGGTTCGTTCAGGAGCACAAGGACTGGGCTATCGAGCAGTGGGAAAAAATCGTGTGGTCTGAAGAATCACGATTCCAGTTACGTCATGCAGACGGCCACGTGAGAATCTGGTGGAAACGGCACGAAAACACGGACCCCGCATGCACGAGTACAACTCTTCAGGAAGGTGTGAACAACGTCTGGATGGCACAGCATACCTCCGTATCGTCCACCTTGTCACGTTGATGGCGTACCCCAATGGAGATGGCTATTTCCAGCAAGACAATGTGCCATGCCACAGAGCTCGTATTGTGCAGGAGTGGTTCCAGGAACGTGAGGGGGAATTTACCTTACTTCGGTGGCCCCCACAATCCCCAGATCTCACTTCAGTTGAGCATGAAGTCGAATTCCTCCTCCCACCACCTTCCAACATCTCGTGGAATCAATTCCACGAAGAATCACCGCAGCATTAAAGGCAAAAGGTGGCCCAACGAGATACTGACAGGGTGGTCATAATAATACGCTCACACAGTGTATTTATTTTTATTTTACGTATTAGAAAACGTATCCATTTGTTTTTTATTTAAAGAAAAGCAAACGCTCGGATCTTGATCTGGCTGGAAGAAACGACATCAATACAAAAGTCATAATACCAAACGAAGAAATCCTTTGCAGCAACGTTTCTGATGTGAAACGCACCATTTGTATAGGGGATTACGTCGTGGTTAAGGTAACAATGGAACAGTCGTTAATCAGTTTGCATTCAGGATTGAAGCAACTTTGATTTAAATAGATTATCATGTTTCAGATAACCGATGCAAACTCTCAAGTATTGAAAGGGCAACCATTGTTTCATGCAACTTTACAAGAGTTTTCGACATTCAGCGACATCCAGAGATTACCAGGAACGTTTTCCCAGCCACTAAAACAGGACTTACCTAATGCGTTATGATCGTTTAGTGTCTTCATCGGAGTACATTATGTTTATGTTCTTAGTTAAATAAAATTTTATTTTACTTAATTAGTCGTCGATCCTTAGTATTCCTGGGAAAGTGTACGCTAAATGTCTGGACAGGAGAAGTCGGGAAATAGTCGACTCCAAACTGTCGGGGGAGCAGTGTGGTTTCCGACCTGGCCGAAGCACGACAGATCACATCTTTGCTCTAAGGCAAATCTTTGAAAAATCCTGGGAGTATGCAAAAGAGATCTACGCTTGCTTTGTGGACCTCGAAAAAGCATATGACAGAGTTCCTCGGGAGAAGCTCTGGCAAGTGTTGCAAGAGTATGGAGTGGATGGATTGCAATTACTGGTTGCTATCATGTCTCTGTACGAAAGCTCTGAGATGTGTGTCCGGATAAATGGCATTAAGTCAAGACCATTCACCGTGGGTGTTGGACTCCGCCAAGGGTGCGTACTGTCGCCTATCTTGTTCATTATCTTTATGGACTGGATAGACAGGGGCAGCTGAGGCGACGAGCGTGTTTGTGTGGGCGACTGCCTGGTGGAGTGGTTGCTCTTTGCTGACGACCTTGTCCTCCTTGGGTCTTCTCGCACGAATCTTCAGCATGCACTAGACTAGTTTGCAGTAGCCAAATGTGAAGAAGCTGGGATGAAGATCAGTGTGGCTAAAAGCGAGGTTCTGGTCCTTTCAAGACAGCCTGCTCAGTGCGCTCTCCATGTTAGGGGAGCCTCATTGAGACAGGTGGAGAAATTCAAGTATCTCGGGATTGCATTCACGAGTGATGGACGGCAGGAGAAAGAATTGGATGCTCGGATCAGTGCAGCAAGCTGTGTCAGACGTGAACTGTGGCGATCCGTGGTAACGAAATGAGAGCTGGGTAACAAAGCCAAGCTCTCCGTCTTCAAATCTATCTTTGTCCCCATTCTCACCTATGGTCATGAGGCTTGGGTAATGACCGAAAGAGTGCGATCGCGGGTACAAGCGGCCGAAATGAGATTCCTGAGAGGTGTGGCAGGTGTTACCCTACTAGATAGAGTGTACAGCAGCACAATAAGGGAATCTTTAGGTGTTGAGCCGCTACTTCTCCGCATCGAGAGATCTCAGTTGCGCTAGTATGGCCACGTGATATGGATGCCGCAAACTAGTCTTCCTAGGCAGTTGTTATTTTCCAAGCCGGTGGGTAAGAGACCAAGGGGTCGGCCTAGAACCAGGTGGCTAGACTACATGGAGAATCTGGGTTCGAGTCGCTTGGATATTACCAGGGAGGACATGCGCCTGATGGCAGAAGATCGCGATCGCTGGAGATCCTCCATAGGGCTGCTGCCCCCGCGACCCTAACGGATAAGCGGGTTTGAAAAGTAAGTAAGTAAGTAAGTTGTCGATCGGTTAACGGACATTTCGTGAAAGTTTTTTGTTCAGATAATGAATACCTCACAGAAGAAACGACACTTTGTTTAAGATGATGCAGAAAAGTACAAGGTGTGTACAAACGTATCGGACCTTTATTTTTCCTGCATAAACGAATGAACCACGGGTTTTCTCCTCTGCGACGAAGTGTAGATGACTTTCTCCGCATGCATGATATGAAACACTTGGCATCGGGAGAATAAGTGAGTGTAGTACAAACCATCAACAAAGAGTACAGTCTGACGGTCCTTTGTTACCTTGTGATGCTGTATGAAGGAAACGACCCGACCTTTGCCAACACGACAACGCATCCGCCCATTCATTGCATCTGATTCAGAACGCAGCACACCTTTGGTTTCTCAGTCTCCTTATTATCCTGACATGGCTCCATGCGACTTTTGGCTATTCCCCGAGCTCAAAATGGTGCTGAAAGGAACCAGACTTCAGTCACGAGAAGACATTGTGCAGAAAATGATGACTGAACTGTCCGCCATTCTCAAACAGGCCTTCCAAAGAAGTGTGTGCAGTCTTAAGGAGAGTACACTTTTAAGGGGTGTACATCTTAGTACAAGGGGGGTACATTTTGTACACACCTCATATTCTTGGCCGCTGGCCCCTTTAGATCACTCGACACTATTGTGCCCAGCACGAAAGAAAAAGGAAACTAGTGCTTGCATACATGAAAAAAAAAAACACTCATTCAACCTGAATCTAAGACGACCTGAATATAAAACGACCCCTCAAAATTTGCAAGTATTTCAAGAAAAAAATAATTTTAAGTCAAAAACTGAACTATATGTACTCCCACAGTATTGAAATTCTTTAAGAGTGTGTCTAAAATGTCCAACCAGCCGCAAAATTTTGGAGCCAACAGTTCAGTCACTGTCGAGCCCATCACAACGCTCATTTTGGAGCCACCAGTGAACGACTCGATATTTTGACTATGTCCGTTCGACGCGGGAACGATGCAGGCATACCTGCATTTTAAATTTTCTCCCGATTCGGACGACCCTCAATTCATAATGCGATCGGTCGTGCTAATCGCGATCGGCTTTGAATTACCAGTCGCAATTAGCGCGACCGGTTGCGTTATGAATCGAGGGACGTCCGAATCGGGAGAAAATTTAAAACGAATAAAGCCAGCTACGTATGCCTGCGTCGTTCCCGTGTCGATTGAACATAGTCAAAATTTCGAGTCGGTCACTGGTGGCTCTAAAACGAGCTTTGTGACGGGCTTAGACTGGTCGCGACCGGTTGGACTTTTTAGACACACCCTATGTTTTTACATTGTCGTGCAATCTGTTATTCTTACGAAGCACGTGGAAAACAAGCAATTTCATTGGATAAACTCCCTCGGTCTCGTTTTCCTCTAATGGCCGAACGCTAAGACTAATGGGATAGTAACGGCGACTTAAATCAGTATTGCCAACTTCGCAGATTTCCCGCTAAATTTTTTCTGATTTTCTATCAAAATTATGCCAAAAGTCTGCTAAAAAAATTCATTAGTACAATTGAATCAGTCGGTTTCAACGGATTTTGGCTTTGTTTTAACGAGAAAAATTTTTGAATCGGCTACGTGGGATCCAATACATGTATTCAAAGTTCGACCCGATATTTGATCCGAAGTAGAGTTTCAAAGTCGACTATTTTATTTGTAAAGCTTCTCTCCCCACCCAAAATGAAGTGAATTACTTATTAGCGGATGAAATGTAATGTTTTATGAAAATGGCATAGTTGTACTACTGCCTATAAAGATCGAAAATAGCAATGGACTCTTGCAGTGTAGCACCCCCGCCCCATCGCACGTGGTCACAGGGGTAAAGATCCAATTCTAAGACGACCCCCCTCGTCATATTTTGCCATCTTCTTTCTCCAAAATATATTTATTACGTATCGGGGACTTGAACACTTGAATCTTCTACTTTTGTCCGCCATTTTGATTCTGCTCACCGAGGCAGCCGACCGCGATCAGCATTGGACTCCGGTCACGATTAGCGCGACTGGTTGTGTTATGAAAATGCTCATTGTGTCCGGTCGTTACTTTATGAATCGAGGGTCGTCCGAATCGGGAGAAAATTTAAAATGATTAAAGCAAGTTACGTATGCCTGCATTGTTTCCCCGTTTTTATAAAAACCCACCCAGACCATTCGTAAGACACAAAAAGAGGACCTGTCCGGGTAAAAGAGAATGTTTGGTAAACCTACATCGACGACTTCCAGCAAGACGATTCTTCATGCAGTGCTTTTAAACAAAGGCTTGGTTTACAAAGCTGCTGCCATGATCCCGAGGTCATATACTGGGTGGGCAGGTATTTGAGAACAAAACGACGTCCGCAGGTAAAAGTTGCAGACACTTAAGATACCACAGAGCTTTTAATACAATTTACATTTTGTACGAAGGACTACAAAATACATATTGTTATTCGATAAAATCACCGTTCGCCGCAATGACATCCTCCACACGCCGTCGGAACCGCTGGCAGGCAGCAATGAGGTGGGTCTTTTGGATTCCTGCCATTGCCTCCACAATAGCTGGCCTGAGAGCTTCAATGGTGTTGTGTGGATGCTTGTTGGAATCCCTATCAATCACGCCCCTGACGTAATAGTCCAATTGAGATCAGGGGAGCTGGGGGGCCATATGTGGTCGTGAAGATCCCTGGTCATCCATGCTTGGGTACTTTGAGCCTTACGACTTGTGACGGAGGTCTTCATGCACCACACGTCGAATTGTCGCCTCATTAACCTGCATCTCCCTCCCGAGTGCCCTTATGGACTTCCCAGGGTTCTTGTTGATTGCAGCTTGGACAGAACGGATGTATTCCGGCGTCTTGATATGGTCCGAGCGCCTTTGTGAAACAGTTGGTGCATCACTACTGGCATCGTCCGGTTCTCCCCGATGAACGAATGGCTGACTTTCAGGAATGCAGCAATCTCTGAGTCAGTGTCCTGCAGCCAAGGAGACGATGACCGCACATCTCTTCATTTGCTGGGTTATCTTTAGATCCGCCATGTTTATCTGCCTCGTTTCGGAATTGTTAAAGAGTATGACGTGTTCTCAAATACCTGTCGCAGCCGGTATATCGAAAAGGTGACTGGTCATAAGTGATGGCCCTTGGGTTTGTAATTGTAAGTGTATCATTTGGGAGACTGTTTCGGCAGATACATTTTGAATCGGTATCACGCAAAGAGGCAGCCGCATGAAGCGCATAAGGGACGGCATTTTCGAGGACTTGCACAGACTTGGGGTGTGCCTAAAAACTCCAATCGGTCGCCAACAGGTTACGGGGTACAATCGGCGGCCATTTGCTTACGTTTGTTCGTTCATGGACAGCGCGGCCATGAGCATTTTGCTTCAAAATGGCGTCGCAGCAAGGTTCCTCATCTTTCGCCATCTCCTTTCTCCAATATATATATATATATTACGTGTCGGGCACTCGAACACTTAAATTTTCTACTTTCGTCCACCATTTTGATTCTACTCACCAAGGCAGCCGACCGTGACTGGTCGTTACTTTATGAATCAAGGGTTGTCCGAATCAGGAGAGAATTTAAAATGAATAAAGCCAGTTAAGTATACCTGCATCGTTCCCGCATGGATCGGACATAGTCGAAATTTCAAGACAATCACTGGTGGCTCCAAAACAAGCTTTAGGATGGGCTTTGACCGGTCGGACTTTTTGACACTTCCTTGGTTCATATTGAGGAAATCTACCTTTCTTCTTCTGCGATGGTGATCTTTCTATTGGATAGATATGCAGCAATCCATCTTATAAATTTCCTTGGAATATTTAAAATCTCCATCTTACAGAGAAGCCTCTGAATATTAATCGTGTCATAAGCTTTCCTCAAATCCAGGAAAACTGCCGCAAGATAAGAATTGTCTTCTCTTGCCTTGTAGATAGCATCTGTCAATAGTATCGGGGGAAACTGAGTGGATCTGAACGGCTGGAATCCAAACATACGAGGCCTATGAGAAAAGCATCCGACCTTCGGCCGGGAAGAAAAAAAAATTACACACCTGGAGCATTGGAAACCTAATCACCATCAAAGTAGTCTCCTTGGGACCCCACACACTGCTCCCAGCAGTGCCACTATTGTTGGAAGCATTCCTGGAAAGCGTCTTTCGGAATGGAGTTTAGCTCAGCTGTCGTTGCAGCCATAATGTCCTCTCTTGTCTGAAATCGCGTTCCTTTCAATGGCCTCTTGTGTTTGGGGAACAGCCAAAAGTCGCAGGGAGCCAGGTCAGGAGAGTAAGGAGCCTGTTGTACCACGGGAGTCTGGTTTTTGAGGCGCCAATTGCCTGTTGACCACAACTGCGGTCTCTTGCGCCGCACTGCAGTACGTAGGCGACGGAGGACATCCCTGTAGTACTCTTTGGTGATTGTTTGACCCTGTGGTGCGTACTCGTGGTGTACCACGCCGCGAGAGTCAAAGAAAGCAGTCGGCATCACTTTCACATTGCTGCGCACTTGGCGGGCCTTCTTTGGTCGTGGTGACGAGGAATGCTTCCACCGTGACGACTGATGGTTTCCACCTGGCTGTCGCCCAGTTTCTGGCAAAATTTGATGCAGTAACGCTGCTCCAGTCGTTCCGTCATTTTCCTTCAAATCAAAAACCGACGAGAGCACAACACACTATCTCCCTCTAATGCCGATTGCCAGCAACTGACGCTATTGAGAGGCGGGAAAAAATTCACGCATACGCACAAAGGTTCGAGGTCGGCTCATGTAAGCGCGCGCGCGATCCAAATCTATCAGGTTTTCGCAAAAAAAAAAAAAGGTCGGATACTTTTCTCACAGGCCTCGTATTACGGTGGAGGATGCCTTTTGCCTCATTTCCAAGAGAACAAGCCTGCCCACTGCGGAGAGGCGTTTTATCTGATCGGTGGAAATTCTATCGTGTCCTGGGGCCGCAACACTTAGATCTTTCATTGGCTTAGCGAGCTCCTGGATAGTGAAATCGGCAGTGCAAGCAAGGTCTTGCGAACAATCAGAGCCTCTTAAATCTGGTTCGGGAAGACCATCAAATGGATCCAATTGCACCGGGGGATGGTGAAGTTAGATTGACCAGCTCATCAATCAGTTTCTTGGCCGAGTCCCATGGGGACAGCAGGCCAGTCTCCGAGTGGAAAACAGGAATCTTAAGGGATCGGGGCTTATAAAATGCCTTAAGCACAGACCAACAAGGGAGACAGTGGAGGTATCTGATAAACTGTTTCCAGTATTCACGCTTAGTAGATATTTTGGACCTAGGCCCGAGATCCGAGAACCGGATGTTGGTCAGAAATCCGAGATCCGGAACTTGGATCCGAGATCTCTGAT
>JAHWFO010091155.1:32514-50554 GCA_023313115.1 Rhysida immarginata
GTTAGTCACGCCACTGGAACGAGTGGGAGCACATTGGGCGGCGGCGGAGGCGGCACTGGCGGGAGACAAATGGCGAAAACTCCGTTCGACAAACACTTTGACCACGGCGAGTCCAAGATCACTCCCCGAAGAGGCGTTCCTAAAGCCAACATGAAAGGTGTTTATTTTCACACTTCCTCATCCTGTTTTTTTATTAAGTAAAATATTAAGTATTTTTATAAATTTATATTTATATTTTTGCAAAAGATGTAGATTCTTGTTTCTATAAGGGTCGTACAAATAAAAACCTTAATCGTCCGACTGAAACCCTCTGTGAGTCTCCTTCTGTAAGACTCTCGCTGTGAGGTGGGACCAATAGCTTTACGTGCCCTTCGAAGCATGGGAGTGGGGGGGTAATGATCACATGCCACTGATGGCCATACATATCCATCATAGCCGACCAGGGGCCTTAGTCTGGACTTTTACTCACCTCACCTCACTTCACCTCGAACTCATCGCGGTTGTTTAACACGTATAAATTTTCTCGACTCACAAATCGGTAGTCTGGAACAAGTTAACTCGATCAGTGAGTCACAATTCGTAGCCATCGGCCGTACGCGTTGCTAATTGAATTATGGGATATGCGAAAAGGGATCTTAGGTGGAGGTTAAAATGCTATAACCAATCAAATCGCAAGATTAGTTCGTCAATTAGCTGATTCGCTAATTCTTTTGTAATCCTAAATAATCTGCGAAAATGGTCGTCATGCAGATCAAAGGCATTCGTTCGTGGCCTAAGAATTCTTTCCCTTCTTAGCGCACGTCTTTCATCCCTTTCTAATGTTTCGATAGCTAACAGCATAACATATCCGTCCTCCATGATGGAAATCACCAACACGTATAAAACTCAGACATCTCACTGGCTGTCGACCACATGTGTAGCAAACGCATCGGGCGAGTAAAGTGAGTAGTGCGTTCAGATGCGTTGAGTGTCGAGACTACCATTTTCCTCTCGCCAAACGTGTTTGCACCACGTGATACCGTCAACACGTCTCACGATGGAACTCACAAAAGTCCAGACTAAGGCCCGAGGTGCATCCCTACAAAATAACTGTGTATCCTGCAACAGGATAATGCCACATGGCCTAAATTTGCTGTGCATGGCTTGTGTTCGACTTATTACCCTGGCCTCCAAACTTTCCAGATCTTAATCCTTGTGAGAATCCATGGGAACATCTGGACACGTCAGTCAGCGAGACTCTCCATCCCGGGAATCTTGATGAGTTACGTGATATTCTGCTGTTCGCGTGGGCACATCTCTTGCCACCTTCCAAACACTCCTCGAGTCCATGCCTCGTCGCCTAGCTGCTGTTCTGGCTGCAAAAGGAGGCTATTCGGGTTATTAGGTAGGTGGTCATAATTCAGTGACTCGATCCTGTAATACAAAATGTTAATTTGAATTCTCTAGGTACATTGTTCAATACTTTTGAATCAATAGTCAACCATATAGTACTGATAGTTTAGTACATTTCTAGCTACATCCCTGCATACATGTACGTGTGTTATTACTTTCTTTTGTCAGTTGCAGTTGTCCCTTCGTTTTTTCTTGTTCTTAATCAAGCAGTGTCACGACAGCTTTTTTAGCTTTACTTACCCTGTACTTTTCCAAAATGCATTTTAGATTGTTGGTAGACATGCTGGCGGATTCCATCAAATCCAAAATGAGTGAAATCAATTTATGAATTGAACAAAACTGAGTCTTTTCTATGTTTTTATGCAGGATGCTACTTAAAGGTTTGAAATTCTTTTATGCATCTGTCAAATTGTTCATAAGAGAAGGCAACACCAAGCTTCAATCAAGAATCTTAACCATTAGCCAGCTTTAATGAGCATTGTTACTTTATTATGACTTGAGAAGCAGGGTGACCATTGTTAGTTGCTGTTTATTGTTGCCTGGTGTAAAGACAGCTTCATATCAGCTTTGGCAAGAATAAATGAATGCAATATTGTACCTGTAATCCTGAGTGAGAAATGCTCAGTTTTTGAATACAGGGATCTACATCTTTGAAGTAAATTTAATGTAGCACCTAGTGTCTATCAATTATCAAATTCTTTAGTTCTTTTTGAAGGAAAATGGCAGCAATTTTAATGCATATCAATTTTAGGCTTAGATTCGGCTGGGAGACCACAGTATTTTCAGAAGTAATGAAACAAGATACTAATCATAACCTTTAAGCTTTCTTTCCATCCAGAATACACATTTTTTTTATAAGATTCAAATTACCTGGAAAGGTAACTTGGACAATGACCCAAGAAGTTTTTGGTCCACAACTGAATCCGAAATTGAGATTCAATCTTCTAAAGAGCTTCCAATTTGATTTTGTCTTTACTATAAAAACAAGAAATTAAGCCTCCCGAGGAAGGTATAGGAAAGTAGCGGAAGCTCTGGGTTCATCTATTTTTTATTTCTTCATCTGCACTTTTTAACCCATTTTTGCATAAAAAATTAGTTTTCTCGAACCTTGTATTTAGAAAATATAAAAGAACCCTATATTTTTTCCTTTCTCATTATTTTTGATCGAATGATATATCACACCCTATATGTTGCCATAAATTTCTAAAGACCAAGTGATTGCCACCCCCACAATTCCGACTCTATTGGGACAATTCGGCCCAAACTTTACAGTGATGTTGATCTTTCTTAGAGGAATCTGTATGCCGAATTTCACTCCTTTATATGCATAAATACGTGTAGACCTTTTGGTCCCCTCTAACTTCTGCCTCCGAAACTCCGACCCCAGTGGGCCAATCATAACCAAACTAAATAGTGAAGATGTACATGCCCATAGTATGCTACATTCCGAATTTCGACCTTCTAACTCAAAAAATGCGGAAATTATGAAGGGGATGGACGGACGGATGGACGGACAGATGGACAGACAGACGTGCGAAGGTGTGCGACTTGAATAGCGACTGTGTGGAAACTGGCCACAGCGTTATTATACCGGGTGATCCAAAAGTGTGTTAATGTTATCATGAAACTAATAATTGTTTTGCCGTGACAAATTCTTTAGCAAAACAATTGTTTGCGTGTGCCTCGTGATTCTTATGAAAGCATCAATGCCCTCAAAGACTCCAGCCCTAAGTTTACAGAGATCATGGGCTGTATATTGTGTTAGGTATGGCAGGCCAGTTCAATTAGAAAATTCAGTGAACGAGATTATTAGTTTTTTATTGCCGCATGTCGCTCAAATTTTGACATGCTACTATTTTTGACAATGTCATTAACAATGGTGATAATTCTAGTAAATCAAAATTATACAAAAAAGTTTAACTGGGGCAATTGTCCGAGAAAGTAAAACTTGGGCAAATGTCCACAATTGAAACCAAGAATAAAGAGGTATGTGGAAAATACAACTTGGAAGCGCTTTTCGAGAGCAAAGCTCTCATCATTCGGCAGGAACCGAGGAGAACACGTGGAAAACCCAAAGTGAACTGATTAGAAACCGAAGAAAGCGGTTTATATAGCGAGAGAAATACAAGGCAGACCAATAATAGAAAAGAAATCAAAACAATATTATTGGTTGGCTAATTGAGACCACCACTGAATTAGAGGGGAATCGCCAATAGGGCCTAAGTCGGAGTTTAATAACATGGTGTTCTTGGATTTATGGATAGCCATGCTCTCGAAAGCATCTAGCAAGCGTTTTTTATTGATAGATTGGAACAGTTTTAAGTTGTCGATGGAAAAATCGTGACCCATCTCTATTGAATGTTTGGCTGTGGCTGATCGACTGCATCTACCGAATCTTCTGTGGTCAAAGTGTTCCTTGAATCTGGTGGATAAACTGCATTTGGTCTGACCTTTGTAAAGCTTAGGACATTGCGAACAATGGATGACGTAGATGCCTGACTTTTGTATATCCGGTACCTTATCTTTGGGGTTGGCCAGCAAGTTTCGTATTTGGTTGGGGTTGCTGAAAGAAGGAGAAATTTTATATTGTTTGAAAATTGAATTTAAATTTTTAATAAGTAGTTTATTGTAAGGAACGGATATGGTTCTATACTTATCTTTGATGGGGTGTAGAGTGGTTATGTCTGACAGAAATTTTTTGAACTTCCTCTTCCTCAAAAGATCGTCAATCATTTTCGAGTTGTACCCGTTTTTCTCGGCTATTTTTTTAATCAAATCAATCTCTTGTTTAATGGGATATTGAGTGCCCTATCCAACATGAAAATAAAAGCTGAAACTTTTTGGGTCTCAATTAGCCAACCAATAATATTGTTTTTATTTCTTTTCTATTATTGGTCTGCTTTGTATTTCTCTCGCTATATAAAGCGCTTTCTTCGGTTTCTAATCAGTTCACTTTGGGTTTTCCACGTGTTCTCCTTGGTTCCTGCCGAATGACGAGAGCTTTGCTCTCGAAAAGCGCTTCCAGCTTGTATTTTTCTGTTATTTTTGTTTTTGTTGTGGTAAAAGAGCCCTTCTTTATACTTCATTAGTCATTAACAATGTAAAAAAATGCAATTCGCTTTTGAATCACCCGGTATAAAAATCACGAAGTAGATCAGTTGTTGAAACGCCATCTATAGAGTGACGATTCGGGCCGATTCAAACTTGAATCCGTGGTCTTGCCATTCGCGTATCCGCGTCGTTACTTTTGAATTCGTGTATCTGCAGTTTATCCCGAGATACTTTGACAACCCTCTTCGTGAAAAATGAGCTTGTAAATAAATTGAAAGTTCTAGATATATTGAGTGGGGGAAAGAGCTATACTGTGAGTCAACCGAATATTTGGAGTAAAGTAATCCACTGTTTTCACAATAAAGAAAAATGAAGAGACAATCATGATAAAAATAAATAGCAATCATCTTTAATTTGAACATCCCTTACCCACATTTTTGCATAAGGCTTTGGTCCTGTTATCCGTGAAGTCGTTATACACAGGAGTTTTCAGGAACCAAATCCTCGTGGATAACGAGGGATTACTGTGGTAATGCGATTTTGATACCATTATTGTGCATTCGTTTCTTACGCTGAAATGCAATCACATTTCTTGGACCCCTCTGTATTCAATAATGTTGTTTATATAATTTCGTCCACTCACAATTTCAAATTGTTAAAACTTAAAATTGGTTATTGTCTTTTTCCCTTCAAATTTAAAAATTGAATCCATTCCTTGTTTTAAAAATCTTAACCAAACTCTGGTTTGATGATAAAGTTGTATGAAATAATAAATAGCATATTCAGTTGAATCTCGATATCTCGAAACTCGGCAAACTCGCTATGTTGAATTTTGACTTCGTGTGCTAGAGAAATACGAGGGTGGGCTGAAAAGTCATGCCTCCATGGCTGTAACTTTTTTATTTTTTAAACCGATTTTCAAAATTCTTTTTGTATCTGATACTTCCATTTGTCCTCTATGTAATGCACTATTCACTTTTCGACATAGTCCCCATCCCTTTCCACGCATTGTACTGACGCGTGACTAGTCGGGCGAACCCGTCGGAGGGGAATTCCAGGGTTGTCGTCGACACCAAGACCGAACGGCAGGTTTCACCTCGTCGTCAGAACGCAACTCGTGCCCCTTAAGGTGCTCTTTCCTCTTTGGGAAGTGGTGAAAGTCGCAAGGTGCAAAATCTTTCATTTTTGAAATCGTGCTGCAGAAGAGGATCCAAAGCTGCCATTCGATCCTCGTATCGACGACGACCCCGGAATTCCTCTCCGACGGGTTCACCCGACTAGTCACGCGTCGGTACAATGCGTGGAAAGGGATGGGGACTATGTCGAAAAGTGAACGGTGCATTACATAGAGGAGAAATGGGAGTATCAGATACAAAAAGAATTTTGAAAATCTGTTAAAAAATAAAAAAGTTACAGCCACGGAGGAATTACTTTTCAGCCCACTCTCGTATATTTAAAAATAAGCCTCCATATCTCGAATTCTTTTCTGTTCCCGTGAAATTCGAGACAGCGAGGTTCGACTGTGATAAATTTCACTGCTTTTAATTTATTTAATATTCTTTCATAAAAATATGAATTTTTTTTTTCTGGCGTCATACATTTTGTGAGATCAAAAAGCATAACCAGTTAACGGATGAGAATCTTGTATAAGAGGGCGGTTCGATAATAAATTTGCTGTGTAGTTATTCTCTGTTCAAAAGTTGGGTGTAGCAGACTGACAAAATGAGAAATGTCATAGAAAATTGTTCCTAAATTGAGGTGCATGCAGTCATCTGATATCTTCAGGCAGAAGGAGGTGGAGATTAATAAACGTTTATGGTGAACGGGATGAAAACCTCGTATCCTGGCTGGCACGGCACCACTTATATGGGGAACGGGACCCGAACCTTACCTCACGGCACCACTTATATGGGAAACGGGGAAAAGGGAACCATTCCGATTTTGGCGAACGATTCAACGATCCTGAATTTGCGTTGTGTTAAGGATGGTATAAGTTGTATAGTGGAATTCAGGAGGTTGAACCACTACCAAACTCGCAATGAAGGACAAGAAAGAGCAAAAAACGCCAAAAGCAAAAAAACAAGGTTATATACAAGACTTAAACTTAAATAACGCATCAAACAAAATAACAAAAGTAAATAACAATCAACAACAAAGCAATCAATCATAAAAAGCAAAGCAGTTAAAACATAACAAAAACACGGCTTTCAACCCACAAAGCAAAAAACAAATAAAATGTTATCTACAATTACACTACCTAACACAGGGCGACAATCATCCTCAGAGTACTGCTGGCTGGGCGCTCTCGTGAGCAGAGAAAGAGAAAGAAAACTGTCTGGGCCATAGATAACGCCTTTATTAGACAGAATGAAAGTTGGATTGGGTAACCAGGATATAAAGTAGGAAACGGAGAAAACAAGAAGACGGATAAGCGAGTAAAAACAGCAAAGTACGACCGTAAAACGCAAATCGGTGCGAACTTGCCTACGAAAATCTCAGCTTACCGACGGAGCTACGATGATTCTCTGGAACAGCCGATGAGATGGAGAAAGTAAGCGAGGACCCAGCATGAGGAAAAGAGACAGCTGAGACCAAGGAGACGGAGAGGGGATCGACCAGGTGTCGAGCAAAGCTGTCCCCAAACAATGCCGAACGAGACTGGGAACCCATCCGTCTACGACAAGGCTCGAAGCCGTAGGACCATCGGCTAACAAGCAATTCCGAGGTCCGACCTGCTCCCCTGGCCGGCCAGTTGCAATCTGGCTCTCCAAAACTCGGAGAGAAAAATCTGTCTAAAACTTCCTAAACGACCAATCAATTGACAGCCAAACCCGTTGAATCCTGGGGTCATCCGATCCAATAAAGAGTCACTCTCTCTATTGGACGAAACTAAGAAATGCGCTAAGTAAGCTGAATCCTCTGTCCAGAGCGGAAAAGGGTCATAAAACACACTCATCTGGCAACGAAAAGCTATTCAGCAAAGGGAACAACCACCCACAACGAGGTCAAAGGTCTCCCGATGAATAGCCAAGCCCTAAACAAGAAGAGAGGCTTAATCCATGAATATTACGAAAAAGCTAAAAGATGGAACGAAACATCAGCTCCACGAGAAAAAGCTATCATGTGTAAATACACAGAGCAAAAAAAGGGAGGGAAGGACTGCACGATCACCATACGTTTATAGGAAGAACGTTTTGAGTCGAAATGAGTTTTGCGTCTGTTGGGTGCAGGAAATTCACGCTGCTGAAATGAACTGTATGGTGACCAAGAAGATACGCCAGAGAATTGTGAAGTGGGGGAAGATTTGATAAGAGAAAACCGAGGAAATAATAGATTTTTCTGGGTTAACCGAGACTAACCATTGTTTTTTCTGAATTTCGATAATGCACTTAGAAATTAATTTGTTACATGAACATTAACTTGACTAACACGAGTCCGTTGACCGTCATTCACAGACTGGTTAGCTTTTTGACCTGATTCAATGTTTCGGAAATAGACTGTAAATTTTTATTTCCTTGGTGTTTAGAAATTTGTAAGTTATTTCATAAATTACGAGACGCATTCCATACAAATAAAAAGTTAAGAGAAAAGAGTAAATTCAAATGGTGGCCGCAAATATTTTATTTTATTTTTTTTTTCCTAATTAGAATTAATTTTTATTTTTAAAATACATGTAGGAGGGAGGATTGAAAAGTAACGCATAACAATTTTTTTTATCGAATACCATTTTGGTTCGGATGTTCAAAGCTGGCAAATTAGTAGTCTAAATCTTTAGCATTGGCTTGATGAGGTGTTGCCCTAGTGGAAAGATCGGTAACTACCGAGTAATGATGGTGCGTTTGCTAGCATCATTGACTTATGAAGAACATTGAGATGTGGTCCGTTTTTTGTGGGCCAAACGAAAAAATGTGAGTGAAATCTGCAGGGAAATGTTGGAGATGTATGGTGCCGAGATGGCACAGATTCTTCGAAGAGAGCTGAGAAAATCTTTCTGACGAAGCACAAAGAATTTGGCTTGGAGGTGCTCAAAGATCCATCCTACAGTCCAGACCTCGCTTCGGAACAAAGAAGAAATTCTTAGGAGGTACGAGGGAAGATCAAAAAGTAAGTTGCACTTCCACGGTATGGCCATTTATTACACCACCTATACCAAAGCAACACTGCTATAGCAGCATACATTGTAGGTTCACTTTTCCACATAGTCCCCAAGAGACCCTAAACATTTATCCGAACGATCAACCAACTTTTTGATTCCGGATGCATAGAAATCTCCTCCAGCGTTTTGTAACCACACGGTGACAGCCGCTTTTACCTCCTCTTCGTTTCGAAATTTTTGTCCACCGAGTTCCGTTTTGAGCTTACCGTTGGTCCCGTGTAAGGTCCTGGAAGAAAGTATAAGGTCGCTTGAAAAAACATTGCTGTGTCGAAACCGTTTAGTTTTACGATCTGTTCTTTCGGAATATTGTTCAACAACACGTAAAGAATATTCATGCACAATAAAGAGTCCATAGTAAAGATAAAAAATAAAATTATAGTAATAAATGTGATATTCAGCAATTCTACTTGGACGAAAGTATAAGGTCGCTTCCTATTTCCCCTAAATTTAATGAGACATGCCGACCACTGACTCATAATTATACACATACATGCTTAATAGATGTTCTTGAGTTACATAAAGTAAAATTATTGACACATTTTCCTTGTATCTTGTGACTTTCACAATGCCGAAAGGAAAGCATCTTTCTGAGTTTGAAAAAGGTCAAATTGTGGCATTCAAGCAGTCTGGCCTAACTGGATCCAATATGCATGCAAAAATTGGAAGATCAAAAACTCTTGTAAATAATTTCTTAAAAGATCAAGACAATTATGGCGACAAGACAAGATCAGGGAGACCACCAGCAATGGCTCGCCGAGAGAAACTGAGGGCTTTGCGATTAGCCCTCACCAAACGCCATTCCTCGGCTGTTATTAAAGAAAAGTTGAACTTAAAATGCACAAGTAGAACTGTGAGACGTGTACTCTCGTCGGATCCTCATCTGTCGTTCTCCAAGATGATGGCAAGACCGCCACTGACACAAGCTCACAAAGATGCAAGACTTGCCTTTGCCAAGAAATGTGTATCCTTTGGGGAAAAATGGGAAAATGTCGTCGTCTCTGACGAGAAAAAATTTAACCTAGACGGGCCTTATGGTTTCACTCGATATTTGCATGATATCCGTGGGAATCAAGAATATTTTTCCAAGAGGCAAGCTGGTGGGGGTTCGGTGATGGTGTGGGGTGGATTTGCGCGGGGTGGGAAAACTCCTATTGTGTTCATAAACACAAGGATGAATTTCATAAAGTACCAGGGCATGCTGGCAGACAATTTACTACCGCATGCCCCTCTCATAACTTCAGGCGACTGGGTTTTTCAGCAGGATAACACACCCATCCACAGCTCAGCATCTACAAAAGAATGGTTTTCAGCCAACCAAGTAACTGTATTAGATTGACCAAAGCCGTAGCCCTGATTTGAACCCAATTGAGAACTTATTGGGTATCTTGGTGCGTATCGTGTACCAGAATTGTCGCCAAGACAACACCAAGGAAGCACTTGTTGCAGAAGTGAAAAAGGCATGGGGAGAAGTGCTTCCTGAAGTATTAAAACAATTCACAGACTCCATGACTAACCGAATGATTAAGGTTATTGAAAATAAAGGGCGATTTAATTGGCTATTAAAACAAAATATACTCCGACCTTAAACTTATTTCCAAGCAAAATACCTGAAATATGACGTTTTCTGTTATAATTTTATTATTTTTGTTTAGAATGGATTCAGTTTACACATACTTGTTTATTTTGTGTTATTGAACAATATTCTGAAAGAACAGATCTTTCAAATAAACGGTTTAGACACAGCATTGTTTTTTCAAGCGACCTTATACTTTCTTCCAGGACCTTAGTCGTTTGCCAGCTGCATGTTAAAAGAACCCTCGCAAGGCAAAATTTGCGGCCCCTATAATGGCGTCCTGAAATGACCATGGCAATTGAAAAGGATGTTAATACCAAACAAACCAAACCATATATGCATCGTTCACAAGCCTCCAGTTCGCCTTGGAATAATGTACAAATTTCCAGTTCCCTTGAAGTACATTGTAACGGGATTTTAGTGTACAACCAAAAAACTGAGTTTTACGAACGAGATGTATTGAATTTGGTGTCGCGATAGGAGAATTGTGTCGAGAGACTTAGTGCAATGTTGAAAAGTGGGTTAAACTATACTTTCTTGTGCGTCATTTCATTTTTGCTTATTATTAAATATATTGCCACAAAAAAGTATGCGTTATTTTGCAATCCTTTGTCTTATAATATTAAAATAATGTTTTTTATAAACGATTACTCTAAATAATAACCAGTGACATCCAAAATAACCTTTTACTAGGCATCAGTCATTTTATTTTATTTTGCTTTTGTTTGATTGTTTGAATTCACTGGTTGATATTTGTGATATGAGATTTGTTTTGTTATTTTATTGTACAACTGAATCTTAACACTGTCTTAAGTGGCATGTTGAAATTTTTGTAAGTAAAATTGATTTGTATTGATATACATCACCACACTTGTTGACATTGTTTAATAGTAATGAATGTTGATCACGTACGTTTTCAAATGTTGTCAAAGTTACCTGTTTTTAATATCGTTTTTTTTTTGTTTTTCAAGCACCACTGAGAAATTTTCTAAAAATATGGAGATTGTAAATAAAGTAATGGCAATGTAGAAAGCTTCTTATAGTACCAGAACTCTCCATTGACAGTTTGATGTCGATATACGAGGTGCGTTCAAGTTCTAAGGTCTCCAAATTTTTTTCTGACAAAATACTTAACCCAGAAAGTTGTAACTACTGTTACTTCTCGATGTAATCGACGTGAAGTCAAACACATTTTTCACAACAGCAGCGCCATGTTTCCATGGCTGCTGAGAACTCTTCTTTAGGGGTATGTTTTGCCCACTGGTAAATCGCTGAAGCAGCGGCAGCTTGGTTGGAAAACGAGCGCCCACGGAGAGTGTCCTTCACGATTGGAAAAAGCCAGAAATCGCTAGGAGCGACATCTGGTGAGTATGGAACATGGGAAAACTCCTCAAAGTTTTTATTTTGAAGAAACTGCCGAGTTAGAAGTGCTTGATGAGCAGGGGTGTTTTCGTGATGAAAGAGCAACCGTCCAGTCTTGTTTGGTTGGTTCTCATGCAACGCTGGAAGGAATTTTGTTCTCAAAACATTTTCGTATGAATTAGCTGTAACAGTTGTACACAATGCATGAGGATTACGCCTTCGCTGTCCCAAAACATGCCCACCATAACTTTCTCAGCAGAAGATGCGACTTGAAATTTTTTCAGTGGCGGTGAATCAGTGTGTTTCCATTGCGAAGATTGGAGTTTCGGTTCGGGGTTAAAAAATGGAATCCACGTCTCATCCATCGTCGCAGCTGACAAAAAGAAAGCACCATTCATTGCTGCATCACGTGTCAACATCTGCTGAGGAATTGCCACCTGCACAGACTTGTGTTTGTCGGTCAGTATTCGTGGGATCCATCTTGAAGAAATTTTCCTCATTTTAAGCCCGTCATGCAAAAAGGACTCCACAGACTCTACGGAAATGCCAAGTTTAGAGGCAATATCACGCACACCTAAGCGACTGTCTTCCATAACAACTTGTTCCATGCAAGCAATTGTGGCCTCTGTCCGGCCGGTTCGTGGTCGAGGCGGCTTCGGTTCATTCTCACATGATTCTCGACCTTCTTTAAACTTTTGCACCCATGAACGCACGTTTTTAACGTTCATAACGCCTTCATTGCATATCCACTCGATTGGCAATGAATTATTACCCCGCAAGTGCAGAAAACGAAGTACTCGATGTTTTATCCCGCAAGTGCAGAAAACGAATTATTACATGTTGATCTTGTAAACCAAACTTTGCCATTTTAAATATATGAAACGTCATTCGCAGCAACGCGCATGGTATTCATGCCGTTCACAGTATAGTGCTGCCATCTATGTTAGTAAAGACGAAATATTTTCCCGCAAAATTTTAAAAGCATCCGGATCTTTCTACTTACTCTGACTGCAGACAAAAGAATTTGGAGACTTTATAACTTGAATGCACCTCGTAGCCAACTCCAAAAAACACTTTGGGGCAACATTTTGGCAAGAGAACAACATCCCAACGTCAAATTCGCCAATGGAAGCCAAGCGTTGTCATGGAGAAGAAGAAAACAACATCCCGAGTCTTTTCTGGCGTCGTGTACTGCCTGAAGCAAGAAATAATTGTGTGATATCTTTATCAAAACTGCCTTGATATTCACTAGTATGACTAGGCGCAGTGGTCACAATAGTAGGTGTCGTCAAGAGGACCGATGACTAAGGCATCAATTTGATTATCAAGTAGAAATGGAGAATAGAACCGTTATGGTTCATATGTTTGGAATTCCAGTGTGGGCGTTTGGCGTTTGTCACCCGCCATAATACAGTGGTGCCTCACATAACAAACCTAATTCATTACTAAGCGAAGTTCGTTATGCGAGACTCTTTTTTACAAAGTAACCTATGGAAAAGGGCTTAATTCGTTCCAAAGACAAAGAGTTGGCGACAAACTCCTTAAAAAGAAGAAACGACACTTACCTAATCCAATGTTTCCAATCCCTTTCATCTCCTGCTGAATAGATTTATTTGTGTTTTCATCATCACTTGATTTTTGAATGTCTGAGTGCATGTTACCACAACAAAACGAACGTGTGCGAGCGCAGATGCTCGGTTCGTTATGCGGGGCATGGTTCGTTGCACGAGTCAATTTTCGCCCTGAACCCGCGTTCGTTATGCGGATTGTTTGTTGTTCGAAGCGTTTGTTATACGAAGTACCGCTATAACTGGAACGGGCTCGTTTAGAGATCATCAGATGAGGCCAGGTAGCTGTTCCATTTTTTGCACCTCTGTGGCATCCATGTTTGATATGCTGTACATTTTAGCGATATGATCCTAATCTTCTGGACAATTTATCATCCAATCCATTGATGGTCAATCAACACGAGGCCGTGCACATGAGATATGAGCCATTTTCGTTTGGAATGGATAGGCAATGATATATTACACGACTGCTCAATACAAACGTGACACTAGTCGTGACATCCCGTCATAGAAGAAGTCCTTTGGTTGTTTTCGACACCAGGATCGAATTGCGTCTTTCAGCTCGTCATCAGAGCTGAATCGATGTTTGCACGTACTGTTTTGAGTCGATCGTGGTTCCTGGTTTCAAGATGTCAAGGTAGACAACACCCTGGAAGTCCCAAAAGATGGTCAACATGACTTTCCCTGCTGACTCGACAACCCTGAACTTTTTGGAACGTGGAGATGTTGCATGGCGATATTCCAACGATTGTCGTTTGTTCTCTGGGCAAACTGATGTGCGCACGATTCATTCCCCGTGAGAATGCGCTGCAGAAAAGCCTCACCCTCACGCTCGTACCGGGCCAACAAGATCCTGGCAAACGTTCTTTCTCTTCTCTTTGAGTTCAGGAGCGAGCATGTGCGGTACCCAACGAGCACACACCTTACGATATCCCAGCAACTCGGTTATGATAACGTGCACTCTCTCCTTGGAAATTTGGAGCTCTGTAGCGATGTCATATTGCTTAATTCGGCAGTTGGAACAAATCATTTGATCGACACAAACTCGATGTTGCTCGTCTGTCGCTGTGATCGGTCGTCCACTGCGGGGTCGATCAGCTAGGCTAGAGCTTGCCGGGTTTCGTTCTTTCACTAATCTTGCCCATCTTCTCACTGTACTGACGTCAAAAGTTGCATTGCCATTACTTTATGTACAAGTCTTGTAAACCGAAGTTGCATGTTAAGTTTATATTGATATTGAACCTCATATCCTTGATGCATACTTAAATAGAGAATAAAATAGAAACCCTTGTTTAACCTGAGACATTTGTTACAGTAAAACTGCAAGTAGATGCAATGCTTTTTGATTTTGTTTTTTTAAGTTTGCTTGCACATACTTTTTTTTTTAGTTTGCTTGCAAAATGCTAGTTTATTTGGTGCACTTAACTTGATTTTGGGTTTTTTTTTTTTTTTTTTTTTTTTTTTTTTTTGTTTGGCTTTGTTCCTCTTCCCTGTAGTCACTGGTAGACTAAATCCACGGCCCCTGTTAGAAAGACCTTGTCAACATCATTCCTTTCTCACAGACATAACAGATGTGAGACAGATGGAGAAGGGTCTCCTTCAACTCCTTGATGACTTTCATTCGGGGAAGCTCCAAGCATTTGGTAAGAAATGTCAAGTTTTTTTAAATCGCATTTTAAACATCCATTTGTACAACCCTAGCGTCAATGAACTGCGGACACCTACAGAATTTTGGATAAGTACAACGAAACTAATTGTAAACAAATGAAAATTACTTTATTGAGTGCACAGAGCTTTAGTACAACTGTGATATTTCTGTACATACTAGTACACCGTACCGTTGAGGCATGCTGGACACTGACTTCTGCGTTGTTTCTACTGGAATTTTGTCCCACTCTTCGGAAATACACGCCCGCAACTGCTGCAGTGTTCGAGGCTTCCGCCGTCTGACTTTTCGCTTTAAAATGCACCATACATTTTCATTGGGTGACAGATCTGGGCTGCAGGCAGGCCAGTCAAGCACCCTGAAACTCTGCTGTTGTAGCCAAGCCGTGGTGTTCCGAGCAGCATGAGGCTTTGCGTTGTCCTGCTGAAAGATGCTTGGTCTTCTATTGAACAACTTTTGGCGGGATGGACGCAGATGCTGTTGAAGAATGTTTATATAGGCAGCAAAAGTGAAGCGATTCTGTCCCGGCTGCACTCGTGCAGCCCCACACCGTCAGCGATGCAGGCTTCTGAACTTTCCTTTGGTAACAGTCTGGATGATTACTTTCGTGCTTGGTCCTTAGCACCTTGCGACCGTTGTTGCCATATATCACTGCAAAGGTGGACTCGTCGGACCACAACACTGTTCCACTGAGCAAGGGTCCACTTTAGATGGGTTCTGGCCCATGCTACCCGGCGACGCTTAGCTACACTGCTCATAAATGGCTTCCTCTTTGTAGCATATAAGTAATAGTTGTAACGGCAGACTGTGCTTTTGGATATGGGTATATGAAAATATTCTCGAGCCCAAACGGTCATTTCACTTATGGGAGCATGCCTGTTTTTCACGACGTAACGTCGAAATACTCGTAGGTCCCTAACATTCAATAATCGCTGCTTGCCTGGTGCAGTCCCTGGTTCTGTTTTCCCGATTTCTCTGAAACGCTTGATGATCCCATTAACAGTAGAGAGAGAGAGAGTGGAACTGATAATTCATGGGCAATAGCTCGCAGGGATTTGTTATTCTGGAACTGCTGTATAATTTTTTGCCATATACACGTTCCTACTTGTTTACCATGTCCCATGGTTCAAAACAACACGAATACTGTGCTCTGTCGCGTGGACGGTGCTTTTAAAGCCTGATGCAAAGCATTCTGGGCGTTTCTACAGCCTTCAGAAAAGTTCTATATGCTGGCGACCCCTTGTGTACGAAGTTCTTTGAAACCTGTTGACAACGCAATTTTACATATGCACTGTTGTATGCACTTTTTACTGTGTTTTTAGCCAAATTACTTGGTGTCCGAAGTTTATTGATGCTAGGTTTGTACTTAGAGAATGAATCATCTAATGTGCCTGAAATTGTTGGGTATAAAATGGAGAGATACACTGTCATATCAATGAATTATGACCAGCACCCCTTCAAGGCACACGCATGGTTCGCCTCAACAACGATTACACATAACAGGCTGAGAAAGCTTTAAAGCTGGTGCATCAAACGGCAGGTGAATGGGTAAACGTCCGGATTTAACGGACATCCAAAAAGGGATGATAATAGGCTATCGCAGCGAGGGTGGCACCATCTCCGAAACGGCAGTGCGATTTGTGAACTGTTCACGGTCCGCTGTAGTGAAGGTGTACAAAGAGTGGACGGCTGGGACAGAAATCGCGTCCCAATGCCATCACTGTAAAGGGTCACGAGCCATTGACCGACAGGGTGATCGGCGCCTATGACGACTCGTAAAAGGTGACAGGAGAGCCACAGTCCGTCAAAGAATGCACCCTGCTACGGATGGGCCTGAACAGTCGACGACGCCTAGACTTTGCACGTGAGCACTGCCATTGGACCACAGACGAGTGGGTTAAGGTCGCCTTCTCCGACGAATGAAGGTTTTTGCTCCATAAGATTGACAGGCGATGGCGAGTGCGTCGTGAACGCCGTGAAAAGAGACTGCTGGAGGCTATTGCGGGCCGGAAACAGGATCTTCTGTTGGGAGCAGTTAGGTCTACTGATTCGTCTAGAGAGCAATTCGAATGCCTGTGGCTATCTGTCAATCGTGCACTCGTACATGCTCATGATGTTCCCCAATGTGATGGTGAGTTCCAGCAGGACAAGGCACATCTCCTTCTGGATCGGTTCGAGGAACACACAACTGACTTTCGAGTGCTCCCTTGGCCCGCTAATTCGCCGGACATCAATCCAATGGAGCATCTGTGGGAGCACCTCGATCGCCATGTACGGCAGCTGGACCTTCTAACTATGACTCTTGAGCTCTGTGGGCAGCGCTTCAATCGGAATGGACTGCCTTACCATTGGACACATACCGCCTAGCAGCAGTTATAGCGGCGAAGGGTGGCTACTCCCATTACTAAGCGGGTGGTCATAATTTGGTGATATGACAGTATAGTATGTAATAAAGATTCTATAGTCTTGCAAAGCTCTAACGAGAACTTTGGTTATTGCTATCAATTTGGCTTGGTCCCACCAATCCAAATGAAAGCATACAATGCGGGTATGGATACCAACATCTTAGCTTTGCTGAGGTCGAATTTCGAGTTCATTCAGTGCGTGGTTTGAGTTTGTGATGGTTTAAAATGGAAAAGATGGATAATCTCGCCAAATGCGAAGTGCGAGCCGTCATCCGTTTTTTTGAATGCAAAAAGTGTCTGTCTCAGCGCGAAATTCATTGCAGAATTACGGAAGTTTATGGCACGGGAACTATGGATGAGTCATCAATGCGGACGCATATTGCGAAACCCTTCGGAAGCTCTGTAGAGCCATCCAGACAAGAAGAACGTTTGAGATCATGCCCCGCCTCTTGTTTTGGATGGCTCTACGGAGCTTTTGAAGGGTTTCACAATATGCGCTCTGCATCGATGACTCGTCCATAGTTTCCGTGCCGTAAACTTATGTAACTCTGCGATGAATTTTGCTGGGATGACAGCTCGCACTTGGAATTTGGCGGGATTTTCTGTATCTTCTTTTCGATTTTATAGACAGAAAACTCAAACCACGCGTTGAATGAACTCAAAATTCGAGCTCAGCAAAGCTAAGATGTTGGTATCGATACCAACATCGCATGCTTTCATTTGGATCAGTGGCGCCATCGATATGCGGAAACGGGTACTACTTTCGGGACTGCCCTCGTACCTGGCAATACTAGTCATCGAGATCGTTTAGTGGCACAAATTTTGTAAAAATTGATGTTCAAAATTATAAAAATAGAAAATTAGTTG
>JAHWFO010091158.1:0-12505 GCA_023313115.1 Rhysida immarginata
AAAAAAAAATAGTTGCTATGACTTATGCCCCAACCCTCGTATTAACATTATTCATGGGGAAATGTAGACTATATCTCTATCCACAGAGTAATGGAATAAGAAAATGTTACGAACTAGCCGGTTGAATTTTTGGATTTCCTGAGTGCACCCGACCTTCCGTCGCACAAAATTAATTTAAAATCCCCATAATTCTCCTTAGAAATTTAAGCCCACCAAAATTGTGTAAGGGCACCGACTGAAAATTACAAATCTACAGGAAAGCCTGATAGAAGTTGAGATTTTAACAGGATGTTGTGCAGATGATAGCATTTTTATAGCCTGAATTTCCCTCATTACAAATAAATTTCCCTTCACTTTTAAACATCACAGTTCCCAGTCAGCTTATGTTACGCGATGATCATCAACAAAGCGCAGAGCCAGACTCTGCACGTTGCGTGCATGGATCTCAGTGTCAGTTGTTTTTCGCACGACAACTCTATGTGATGCTTTCCTGTGTCAGCGGCTCCAGCAATCTTTATGCATATATTCCTGGTGGTTCTACTGTTAATTAACTTTGTTTACACAGAAGCTTTGTTGTCGTAAATGAAAATTTCTTTAAATTGTTTTTTTAATGTCTTTGTTTTGATCATGGTTGTCACGATCCTCGATATGCCTGAGTAGGAAATTGTTTAATAAAGTATCCTACCCACCCAGAGTTAGGCATATATCATAAGCAGAGAAGGAAAGAAGCGGGAAATTGTGAATGTTGAATGTGAATTTGAATGTGAATGTGAATTGTGAATTTAATGTTGAATCTAAGAATCAACTTTGCAAATTTAAAGTTTGGAATACTTAAAATGGATCGGATACAATCGTCGACTTCTGGCCCTATTACGGGGCTTTTACAATTAATAATAAATTCTTTGGAACATCGTCCACTGGAATTCCGATCTCCAAAGGCGATGGCCGTCGAAGAATCTAGCAGAACGATGAGACGATAGTATCCTGGCGTTGGCCGTAGCTAATTCAGAGGCAAGGTGACCCAATCAGGTCACCAAGAAAGTACATACTTATAAGCAGGGGTGCCCATCCACCCCACAGCTTATGATGACTCCCCCGCCCCCGGCCCGAATTGGATAGCCCATCATCCGAATCGCCAGAGGCCTCTAGTGGCTGTTTTCAATACTACATCGTTGCTTGTGACTCTTACTCTTTCTAGTGGGAATATAAAAGGCTCCAATTCCAGTTTTAGATCAACTTTTTCTTCTTTCTTCCCCCCCCCCCCCAAAAGGTTCATGGTGGCATTGTCACCATCCCCCCTATGCGTGGACACCCCTGCATATAAGTAATGACCTGAGAAAATTGAGTGAGCAATGCCAGTAAAGAGAATCTTCGGTTTCCTTAATTTCTCTTAAAAGAGTTTCCTCAATTTTCAGATAGCAAACAAGAAAGTTCCAATTTTAGAGTCAGGATTAAGAATCATTAAAAGACCAAAATCGAGATAGCACTACTCTTAATAGCTAAAGCGGACTTACGCAATAACACCTCAGAAGAAGCCAAGCGCGACTCGCTGCGAGACCTCTCCGCGTGGTCGCGACTTGCAATTGTTGTAGGGTTGATAGACGCTATTGGATCCGCACTCGGCCTAGTCACAAGGGGCGCGCTTGCACCCTGATATCCAGCTTTCCTTTGGAAGTGAGCTGCTCTGGAAATGGCGCGGCTCGCTATTCCACTCTGTCGTCAGCTGATGGAGCTTGTTCCGAGCTAGACCGAAGGGTTCGTCCGTCACATCCTATACTTTCGTCCGGACCTTCTTTAATCCCTCGGTCCTCCTCGATGGCGAGATTTGATGCGTCGGACTTGTCTCTCGGTTCCTCGGCTTCCCTAGCCGTCTCTAGATGCTCGTTCCGTTCGATCCTCGTCCTTAGAAAATGGTCCTCTTTTCTCCGATCTAAACTTAACCTAAACTAGCATTCAAATTTTTGTGATCACCATGCATTTCCCTTTAACGTTAAGAGTCCCTTCCGCTCATCGTTTCGTTAAATTTAAAATTAAATATCTTGGAGAAAAAAAAGGTACTGGCTGAAAGACTGCACGAGAATAATCCCAAAATCAAATTTAAAAATATTCACTATCTGCACATCGCGCGATGATGGATTTATTTTTTAAAGACTGGGGGGTTGTGCCCCCCAGATGCCCTCTAACGAACTGATATATACCCCCATTCTATTTAGTCACAATAAATGGTTAAGAAGTAATGGTTAAATTTATAAAAACTTCATTTATCTTGGTCGCATGATGAGTCACAAGGCTCGTGTCATCATGGAATGGTTCCAGGACCACGATAATGAATTCAACTTACTCCTCTGGCCAACACACTCCGGATTTGAACCCTATCGAACATCTTTGGGATGAGCTGGAACGGGTTATTCGAGGCATGGATCCACCACCATCCAATAAGCATCAACTGGGAGCATTTGAATTCATGCCACGGCGAATTCGTGCTGTTATAGCTGCTAGTGGTGGCGCAACACAGTATTAGGGAGGGGGTGTTCCTCACTACACAGCATTACCTACCTCAAATCAATTGAAAGGGCCGGGACAAAATAATGCTAACCTTGAGTTTTATCAATTTTGAGTTTGGCGCGCGAAAAATATACGCTGTTCTCGTTCTACAGTCTCGCATGAAAAGTTTTCTCTAATTCCTAATGGATGGCAGGAAAATGCCCTTACATCGTTTTGCATTCTCATAATACACCGGAGTAAAACAAACACAACATATTCATTTCCGGTAGAGCAATAGTCTGAATCTGTTGTTGAATTTGCAACCTCATGGCAATTAAAAATTCCCTGACGAAGTTTAAATAGTCATGATAAATATTGAAATTTCCTGAAATAATATTGAAATTTCCTTTGAATTAATTCACAATATTTTAAAGTGTATCTATTAATATTTTAAAGTGCTTCTTTCAGTAAGAAAGGAAAACGTACAGTCTATATTGTAAACTAGAAATGTTTCGTAATTTTTGAGAAGTGTACCTTGATATATAACATATTTGGGACTATTTAACATATCGAATATATTGGCATAATTTGATATCTGAAAGTAAGAAAAAATAAATTGAATAAAATAGAAATAATCATTTTTAATACTTCTAATGAGCATTCAGGGTTACATGCAAATGGAATCAGTTGCGTGAGCACAACTTACGGTATTTATATAAAATGATATATATATTTATATATATGTTAATTGCAGAAAACATTAATTAAACCATCAACATATAAGTAAAATCTAACCATTGTAAAAATGCAGGATGTTATTATCAAACTGTTTCGCAAAGTGTTTTCGTGTATTTTTCTCTCCAATTTTTTTTTGCTGCAGGATATACGGTTCGTTTAACTCGGGATGGTAACATCACTAGATATTTAAGGGAAATCCATGGATATGATAGGTCAGTGGAATATAAGAAGTGTTCATAACTTCTTTCTTTCATTAAACTTTGTCTTTTAATAAATTGTCTTCAAACTTAAAACGTTGTATTTTAAGTAAAAAATCTAAAATTAACAGCTATCGTTTTTCGCTTCAGGAGATTACATTTCATTCATTCTAAATATTTGAAATAGATTAGAGATAAAAAAATTTTTATATTTAAAAATTGACGTTATTTTCTTTATCGCTTCCTTTGTTGTCATCATCGTCTGCTTGCGTTTTAAGTTAAAAAAAACAACAACATGTAACATAACAGTTGCTAAACATCACTATCATTTTGCGCTTCAAAAAATTAAATTTCATTTTAACTACCAAATATCTGAAATAAATTTAAAAAATTACAAAAGTTCCACCATGTTATTTTCGTGGAGTTAAATTTAATAGAAGAAGATCGGATTGAATTAAATTATTATAGGCTTCTCTTGTTGGATGTTAGAATTTCATTTGATGTACTGTAGTATGTGTTGATAATACAGTGAAGTTAATTGGAATACAAGGTTTATTCAATAAAGATTTTAGCCAAAATAACGTACCAACGTAGCAAAATTACTACATTACTATTTTTCAACATAGTCCCTCCCTTGTTCAATGCACCTACGCCTGCGATTGACAAGGGCACTGATTCCACAGGAAAATAATTCTTTTGGACGTGTGCGTAGCCGCTTATGCACTGATGACTGGATTTCCTCACATTCTGAAATCTCGATCCATTTAATGGATCTTTCAGTGGGACAAATCTGTGGAAAGCGGGCGAAGTTGTTTGGTTTGGTTTGTTTGGTGTTAATGTCCTTTTCAACTGCCATGGTCATTTCAGGACGGCGTTATAGGGGCCGCAAATTTTGCCTCGTAAGGGTTTTTTAACGTGCAGCCGGTAAACGACTACACGGGACCAACGGCCCTACTTCCCTTCCGAAGGAAGTGCGTGATCTCAGGATTTTACCCCTGAAAAATCCTTGTCGTCCTCGGCCGGGGTCGAACCCGCGTCCTCGGGCATCAGAAGCAATCACGCAACCACTGAGCCACCGAGGCTGATCTTGGGCGAAATGGAATGTGGGTTAAATACTCAAACCGTAGGTCCTCGATTGGAGACAATGTGACATTTGCAATATGTGGTCTCGTATTGTCCGTGGAGCAGAGACACGCCTTCACTTAACAAATATCTGACATAGGCCCAAGCTTGGAGCATTCCATTGTCCCATGCGCGAGGCAGGCGTGCCAGTCCCAGCTATGAATAGCTTAAAGATATCTCCACAAAAGAACAAAATTATAATTATCACGGCCGTATTTCAGATTTTTTATAATAACTGATGAGTGAGGACTTAATAGATGAAATTTGTGAATTTTTAAACAATGTCATTATCATTGATTTTTCAACATACGGTAGTAAAAAAATCACTTTCTGATTGTATAATTTTTTTAGGTCAAAGAATAAACGTCAAAGTCTCCAAAATTTGTGGCTACGTTGGATTGCAAAGCGCGGTAGCTTCAGGGTCACTCACGGATGCTCTGAAGATAATTTGGGTCCCTTCGGACAGGCCAGCCGCCAGAAATGTTTGGGCCCCTGACAACTGGGTACGTGTGGGTCCCTCTGGGCTCTGCCTCGTGCCTGATGCCTTTTCCCAAGCGTGGCTGACGAGGTCCCCCTTCCGTTGGGGCCCCGGACTAGAGTCCCGTTTGTCCCCCCCTGGCGGCGGCCCTGCTTCGGAGCTCCTCCAATTATCTACAGATTCGGCTAGAGTCGGCGATGAAGCTTGGTATGTCTCGTGTTGGAGTATCTCTATCCCATCGGATATGAAGAATTGTGATAGTATTTTTCTAAAGGATATTACGCAAGCAAAATCTGTCGCGCCGACAACGAGGCTCATCAGTAAAAGAAAAAGAGGAAGACGAAAGATTGTAGAGTAGAAGAAGTTTGCACGTTTGGAGGAATCTACCTCCGTTTGTGCCCGTCTATCCGTTTCCTCGATTTAAAAATGGACGTATCTCGCCAGAGCTAAAAGAAAGAAAAGAAAGCTCGCTGAAGGCAGTCGGGCGGAATATTATGAAGCAGAACATTGGTCATGATTCCCTAACGAGAGACATGTCCAGGGTGTAGACTTTAGTTGTAAAATTCCCCCTTCTTCATGGAGCTAAGGGGTTCAACGGGAAAAGGAGCTTTCTAGGATACGCTCCTCCGACTAACAATGCCCTGGCGCTGGAAAAGATTACTAAAGTCTTTCTGGCTGAACCATGGTCTTTTAATTCTCTGGTCTGTGCACTCGCACGAATTTCATTGTTGGAATTGACAATTGGATTTCTGTATTTACCGAAGAGTCGATTTTTGCCCCCTCTATTGCTTGACTTTGGCTACAGTCCAAACTTAACATTGTATTTTAACCACGGTCTTTAGATATTCATGGTCATCGAACTCCATTGTTAAAATGAAGCTAAAGTTTCTAGCTCCCGATAGGGCGGGAACTCTATTGAAAAGTGGCGCTGCATGTACAATCGGCCCAATTGCGCCTGCAGCGCCGCCTTATCGGCAGACAGAAACTTTACTTTCATATTCAGTTTCAATGAAAATTTCTATCGCAGGTTGAGGTCGGCCTTAGTGCGATCTATGGGGCACCTGGCGCGATCTGTTTTCCTTAGCTTCTCGAAACAATGGAAAATGGCCGAAGCTCGATGACCATGAATATCTATAGACCGTGATTTTAACGATCGTACAACCTAATAAAACTGTTAGCTAATGTTAAGTATTTATTGCTGAACACGTAATGCATTATTAAGCTTAAAATACATTGTCCACTCACTTAAAATACATCATCTTCATTCATTTTCGGCCATGACGGTTCTGGGCGGCGGATTTTCCCAATTTGCTTCAAGTATTTTAAAATTTTGTGTTTAGGATTGTTGTAACATCTAGTTGTGCATCACCCCTTTTGATTGCAATCGACAGTCAGACCTCTAAATAAAGCGGGATTTCAATTTCAAAAAGATCAGTATTGAAATGATAAATTAAGCTTAAGCAGTGATGCGTTGTAATGTGATCCTCAGCCTAATAAATCAATTACTATTAATGCCATGTAGGAAATAGGCAGATTATCCAATAAAGCAATAACTACAGAGGGTTTTATGGATCTATGGTAACAATTAGCATATTTAAATGTGGCGCGCACGTTATTTCAGATGAGCTATCAGGTGGAGTATTGTTAGGGCAGGTATTAAAAATAATTAGTCTTCCAACAGCGAGCTCAAAACATTTGAGTTATGCCACCGAAAATTGACATGTACTGGGAGGCTATATAACAGCCCTTTGCGACATCAAATTTAGCTATTCTGAAATTATGAAATCATGCAGGAAGAGAGGCTTTGCAGTTTCCAAGAAAGGGATATCACATTTACTAAATAACATTGGCAAAACCCGAAGCGGCGCCATTCCTGAGGGTAAAAAATAGGCGAATCCTGATGTCGTCCGCAAAGTTCGGGCTCTCATAATTGAATGTAACCCAACAATACAAAGGATCATTGCACAGAAGGTAGGGACATCTGTATATACGATAAACATAATTATCAATCATGATTTACAACTGGAGAAGCGGCACAAGAGCCACGTTCATAAGTTGTCGCCGGGCCATGTTCAAGAGCAACGGACTAACTGCCATAACTGTATGAACGATACCTGGTGAATGAAAATTGGAAATACGTGGTCACGCTAGATGTGGCGTCTGTTTATTTAAACCACTGCAACAAGAGCCGAGCCATTTTGGGTATGGATGCCCAAGGAGTTCTAAGGACTTCAGAAAATGGTACCATGATCGTGGCAGGATACAGCTACAATGGCAAGTTAACTTCACACAGAGTTTAGGCAAAGGCCAAAGTCAATGCCATGTACTATCAGACTAACGTTCTAACCCCCATATTTACCCTTGATATCCCCGGTTTGTACGGTACAGCGTAAACAAAGTAAGACTGCACCAAGACAAGGCGTCGAGATACATCGTCGCGTCAACTCGCCTGTTCCTGGAATGCATGCAAGAATAAACCGGAATCTGCTCCATTCCACTTAGTGACATATCCGTCAAGTCGCAGGGGCGCATCGCCTATGGATTTTTGTGGTTTTGGCCTAATTAAACGGGTCTTCGAAAGAGACGACCGCGAACAGTGGAGGGTCTTGGAAAGGAGTGGTTACGAATTAATCACACTTTGGAAAGTGTTCTGCGTTCCAGCCTCCTGCAGTGGAAACTGCGATGCATGACTACCAGATTGAACACACTCAATGGTGGTTGAAAGGAGTTTTTCCACCTTTTCTATAACCTGTTACCATAGATTCCTAACAAGACTCTATATTCAAAAAAGAATGTACCGATATCCAAGTCTTATTTTTCAGTCTTCAAGCGACTTCACCGTACCATTGCTAAGTTTTGAATATTAGCATGTTTTTAAGTTTTGAATATTAGCCAGCAGAATGTTATTGTTATTAGTATCTCATAGAATCTCGAATTTCCTTACATTAAAATATAAAGAATAATTCTTTAAATGGATTAGTTTTATTTTCTTTACATATACGTTTGTGTAAAAACGTTTTGTAAAACTTATTTTATTCGATATATTCAAAACCATGAATGAATTTTTGATTAAGTGGATTGAATTTTGGATTAACTACTTTACATATATCATAAATAAATAAATAGTCTCTTTATTTCTTCTCTCATTTCCACAAGTGTTACAATAATATACAATTTGCTACAAAATTCTCTTATATTAAGAAAATGTTATATAAAAGAACATTCAAAAGATAATTCTTCTGAGTACAAAAGAAATGAATATTCTACAGTGCGTTTCATTCTATAGTAAAAGACATGTTTAATGGAAAGACTGTGGTATTTTTAAAATACGTATTGATGAAACATTTGGAAGAGAGTGATTCTTTTCCGATTAATGCTCCAAGAGTCCTAAAAAAGAAATCAAAGTCGAAATTAATCACTGCTTTAACATAAAGATTCAAAGATTAATTTTTAATGAGGGAAGTGTTGATTTTAAAGAAATTCAAGGTGAGCATAATTAAACTTAATCTATTCAGAGCGGCTTGCATTTCCATCTAACAAAATAATGTCACCAACTCTGTTAAGAAGATTATTTATGACAAGAGAAGCGGAAAAAAAAGTGTACAAATAGTTGATGACAGGGAGAATGTAGCATCTGGGAGCATATAAAACATCATGGCATCAAAGAATTATAAATTAAAGGAAAATCGTTAGATAACATTTTTTTTGCTAATTGTGCTTAATGTGTTTGTCATTCTATCTGTGTGCAGGCTTAGAAACGCCTTTTATGACATCGTTTCACAGAAGATGAGAGATTTTTCAATTTAAATAATAATCTCATTCCACTGATATTATTCCATCCATGTAATAAACCAAATCCTATTTATGGCACAGATCAAATTTGCTTGGAGTTAGGCAACAGATTTCAGCCAAAACTCGCAATCATTTCTTGACTATTACTTTTTCTGTTCATTTTATGATATTGCACAGCTCCATATTTCCCAGTCCGCAGGTTTTTGAACTACGTTTCTTCCCTGAAATCCTGCTTCTCATTACTCTATTAATTTTAATGATAGCCATCCTGTGCTTGTTAAATTATTAAGAAAATATTATGTTTGAATATCTATGATTAATATTATTCACTAAAAATTTGGGTAAAAGTTTCGACACTTATAATAAACAGGAATGGAATGTTTTGAATGGTATTGTGCTTTTGCTGTCTGTTATCACGTAAAACAGTTAAAATAAGAATAGTAAAAAAACATCACAAAGGGAATAAACAATACGAGGCCTTTCGGTCATTTTATTTTCAAAGACCTTCCTCAGGTATAAAAATCTTTTTGAAAGTTATAACTGAAAATCTTCTCTCAGTAAAAGATAAGAATATAAGTTTAAATACATTGTTGAGAGGGATTATTTCATCAGTTGATTGTTTACATCATTAGTTGATTATTTCAAATTGTTACAAAATTAAATTACTATATTTTCACTTGTTAATTAAAAAAAAAAAAAAAAAATTGTTTAATTATATTCCTTTTTTATATTTTGTAAATATAATCATAATCAGTTTAATATAAAAATATGTAAATATACCTTTAATCAATTATAAATAACAATGTACAAATATTCTCTGATTGTAACAATTTGAAATAATCAACTAATGATGTAAACAATCAACTGATGAAATAATCCCTCTCAACAATGTATTTAAACTTATATTCTTATCTTTTACTGAGAGAAGATTTTCAGTTATAACTTTCAAAAAGATTTATATACCTGAGGAAGGTCTTTGAAAATAAAATGACCGAAAGGCCTCGTATTGTTTATTCCCTTTGTGATGTTTTTTTACTATTCTTAACTATTATTACATCACTTATTTTCCTTCTTTAGTTAAAATAAGAGATAAAAGGCAAATAATTTACATAATCGACCCACTTCGGCTATTATCTTTATAATAATACTAATACTAATAATAATTTTGTACGACATATCAAGAAGAATCGCCTCCAACTGAGTAGTTAACAGGCACAATCTGAGAATCTGGGAATCGGAAAACCCACGTGTCATAAGAGAACACATTAGAGACAATCCAAAAACCAATATGTGGATGGACTTATGAATGATCAGGTGCTCGGTCCATTCTTCTTCTTTGAAGGATCAATTAGTGGAAATGTGTACCTAAGCATCTTAATCAACTATGTCATTCTCAGCTACAGGAAATGTAATCGACTGTCATCTTTCAGCAAGATGGAGCTCCTTTCATTGGGTTCTTCAAGTTCCCACACGTCTTAATGAAACATTCCAAAATCGGCTGCGTGACAGAGATGCCCCCTGAGATTCCTTTCTTTGGGGGGTAGGGGGGGGGATAAGTTAAAGATGACATTAGAAAATTCTGTATTATATAAAGATGGAAAGTAACCAAATAAATAAAATAAAATTAAAATAATATATTATGATCACCAATTTTGTCCAAATGGCTGAAGTAGAATGCATTCGATTTAGTCCAGTTATTCCCAGAAATGAAGTTCTTGAAAAAGTGAATTGAAGATTTTGCAGAAATGAAGATGCTGAAGCAGTGAACTGAGGATGCTATAGAAATGGAGAGCTTGAAAAGTCCAGTGAATTGATAAGTTGCAGATAGGAAGACTGGGGATTTTCAGAAATGAAGAACTTGAAGAATAACCAGTTGGTCTCCAAACGGTGAGATGGAGACTGTTTTTTATCAATAAATTTCTGAAGAAATATAAAAATTTTATTAAAATTCTACAAAATCTTCAGCATCTTCATTTCTGCAAAATCTTCAATTCCTTTCTTCACTGCTTCAGGATCTTCATTTCTTCGAATAACCAGACAACATCGCATACTATTATTTGGACAAATTTGGTGATCAAAGTACATCAGTTTAAGTTTATTTTATTTATTGTTCAGTTTCTATCTTTATATAAAGAAGAATTTTCTAATTTCATCATTATTAATGACTATTTCTCCTATACTATTTAAATTGTTTCAATTCACTATGTTAAAGATGTTCATAAAACAGCAGTTCCAGATCTTGAAACCTTGCAACAGCGCATCAGATATGCAATTGAAGGTGTTACATAGCGAATGCTGAAATTTCTTAAGCTATTTCTTAACCAAATGACATTATAGAATTTATAGCATATTATAATCAAGGTAATCAATTTAGGACACGTATTAAAGAATTTAATCAATTTTTCTTAAATTGGATGATGATAATATATACAGCATCATAATACTTTAAAGATATGTTGCTTAATGCTTTTCTTTACTATTAAATGATCAATTATTGTATGTATTGGCAACATGGTTTACCCATATATTTAATAAATATGATAATAATAATAATAATAATAATAATAATAATAATAATAATAATAATTAAATAATGATATTTTCTTAGAGGAAATATAAAGTACATAAGAGTATCTAGAGCAGATCCAAATATTAAATATTTCAGGAATTCAGATTAATCAATAGATCCTCATTTAAATAACCTTTAAAAAACAGCAGCAAAGAAATTTGTAAGAATTCAGCATGAAAGAAATGTAAATATACACAACCGAAAAATGAAAAAAGAACACCAACTAAGAATTGGTGAAAGGCTATTAAATTTACATAAGTTAATGGTTTCCTGATGTAAAGAAAGACCAGCTCTCACTACCATACACAGCAAGTATATATAGCATAAAAGACCAGCAGCAGCATTTAGCCAGTTGTGCTAATTGTATGGCTGGCTGATAGTGATATTTTCATGCACAAAAATGATCTACATACGTAGCAGTGCAAAGCAACATGAAATTCAAGGATACTACTTCCATGTGCGGCTCATTTAACGGAGGTCTCTCACATTAATCATATTCGTGTGATTTTATAGCGAATGAATTATCCAGATTTCACGGCTACAACAGCTGTAAACGAATTACATGTTTAACTTAATATTGTTGAAAACAAAATACCCTAAAGTGAGACCGAGCATCTGTATAACAGATACAATGCTCGATTTCGAGGTTAAACATCCTACAACCATGTTATATATAGATATGAATACTGAGATTGTCAATACAACACAGCTATATATTCATCTTTATGGACCACTCTCTACTCTATTTCCTATGATTATCCCATATGAATTTCGATTTTACAAAAACATACTTATTTGGAGTTCTTTTTTCATTTTCCAGTGGTGTAATTGTAAATTAAAAGAGTAATCATTCAAAACTAGAAGATATCTCTTCATCAAAAAATTTTCATCTTTACCATTATTGCTCTGTCAATGGTCTCCATCATGGCGACCACTGCTGTTGCCATCATTGCCGTTATTGCCTCCACTGTTGTTTCCATGTTTGTCATCTTTACCTCCTCCGTTCTTTTCATCTTTGCCATTTTTGCCTCCTTCATTGTTTCCATCTTTTCCATCTTTGCCTCCTTCATTGTTTCCATCTTTGCCATCTTTGCCTCCTTCATTGCTTCCACCTTTTCCATCTTT
>JAHWFO010091166.1:0-11147 GCA_023313115.1 Rhysida immarginata
AAGCATGAGGAAGGTCACTGTCTACCTCAGATTTCGGAAAAATAATAAATATCGATAAAAAATCGATATTCATGGTTATGGCAAGGCATATTAATGAGAAATATCTCATGACCAACAATGCAAGGCAAAGTTGGTACAACAATAGGTATCAACAATGGTATCAGCACGCAATTCACAAACACACTGCATGAACCAACAATATATATCTCATGACTAACAATCAAAGGAAAAGTTTGTGCAAGTGTAATTATCCCGGGCAACGCCGGGTACCTCTTCTAGTTATATATATAGATAGAAGAAGGATGTTTGTGTGTGGGTGGGTGGGTCTGTTTGTATGTTTTTTATACAAATCTACAGTTTTATTCCGATCTTGATGAAATTTCGCATACTTGACCTTCGAAACATGAGGAAGGTCACTGTCTACCTCAGATTTCGGAAAAATAATAAATATCGATAAAAAAATCGATATTCATGGTTATGGCAAGGCATATTAATGAGAAATATCTCATGACCAACAATGCAAGGCAAAGTTTGTACAACAATAGGTATCAACAATGGTATCAGCACGCAATTCACCAATAACAATGAGCACAGAATGATGATGTAATGTTAAAGCAATCTTTCCAAGAATTATAACAATGAACATAAAATGATGATGTAATATGGATAAGTTTCAATTTGTAACAATGCATAGAATTCCTGTTATTCAGGCTTTTCTTAGAAAAGAGAGTTCTTAGTACTTAACAATTTCTTGAAAATCTTTAAAAATGATGAGTAACTGGAGATAATGGAGAGTTAGCAGACTATTGAGAAAGAGTGGAAAGACGACAGTTAGCTCCGTGATGTATTGAGCAAATGGGAAGCAAGTAAATAGAAGAATCGGCGAGCGCTAGACTGCACAAAGTGATGAATGGCCAAGTTTTGCTTCAACACATCGAGAGAAGAGTGGAAATTGCAACAACACTAAGTATACATCTGAGGTAAGATTACGTGAGTAAGAAATTATTGGAGAGGTCCAGCCATCGTGAGACTTTTTTTCGAATTTTCATTAAGAATTTTTACTGTATTAATTCTAAGCATTTTCATGTGTTTATTTTTAAGATATTGCAAAATTTAATTTAATTTTTTGAGATTGTTCTGTTTACATCCAAGTGTAATTATCCCGGGCAACGCCGGGTACCTTTGCTAGTTAGATAATAAATGCGGTATGCAATGAGACGCCAGAAAGGAGACTCTGTTCTTGGACGGTCCTGGCGAAACCGGTAAAACATTTTTGCTGGAAAAAGTCCTGGTGACTGTTCGATTGGAAGGCAAAATTGCTCTAGCAACGGCAACGAGTGGAATTGCAGCACTTCAATTAATGTGCCGTTCGCACATTCATTGTTAAAGCTAGGCCTGGATCTAAATGCAACTTCAACCTGTAATACCACCATTCAATCGCAACATGAAGAATTGCTATGCAAAGGCAGATCCTGGACTTACTATATTTCTTTTCGAAAAAAATAGCCTCTGCTCGGTTGCGCCGGGCACAACATAATTGTAATAAAAGGAATTACTTACATTTTTGCAAAGATACTTTGGCGCGTTGGTTACATGGCGTATTCGACAACCTTGATATTGTGGGTTCGAATCCTTCAGAATAACTTTTTAAATAGAAACAACTTTATTTCCCGTCTTCGTATTGCCTTGACAAGTTCGGCGAAGACGGGAAGGTACTATTTTTATTATATATGTCCGTCTTTGCCGAGCTTAAACATTTACGTGACGAATTTGAAGATCGTAAGCATAAAACTGGTGCATGTAACACGTTTGATATGAGCTTTGTTCTTCAACCCTTGAACATGCAGAAAAGGACAGAAATATGCCACCCTTGCGTTCCGTACGAAAGATAAGCACATAGTGCAGAGGATCATACCACGGATGATTTTCTAAAATCCGACGAAGTCTACTGTCTGTGCGTTGGCGCAAAATACTATCGTGATGTGCACTGACTCCACTGCTAGGTAAAACTACAGCAATGTCCGAAGTTGTCAATAAATTGTAGGGTCGACAGTCAATATGTTGAACGTTTTAGTTATTAAACAATAAAACTGCCAATTCCGAATAATCAGGTTCAATAAAAGCTACAATACTCAGCGGGGATAACGCAGGCAATTCGTTTTAATACCAAGAATACCGTTACCAACGACTGATCATTTTGTAGAGTTCAATCGTCGACAATTTCCTGTTCGTCCAGCTTATGCAATGGCAATTAACAAGTCCCAGGATCAAACATTAAACAACATTGGTATATATTTAGACAAGATAGATATTGATACCCCGCCTTCGTTTTGCCTTGAAAAGCTCGGCGTAGACGGGTATCTCAGCTGGTAACAACATGAAGTTGAACATTGAAAAGTGTAAGATTGTCTCATTCTCCAGTAAGAAACATCCTGTGACCTTCATATACAACATTAAAAACAATCCCTTGCACTCTGTAGAACATATCAATGACCTTGATGTTATCTTCGATTCCAGAATGTCCTTCGTGTATCATATTGACTCTATTTCTAAGAAAGCCAACAAAATGCTTGGTTTTACAGAGCTCGACAAATCCTATATTTTGGTAGCCAATTGCTACCAGAAACTCCATTTTGGCTACAACTTTCAAACTGGTGGTAGCCATTTGGCCACTGGCCAATGCAGCAGCTGATTGGAAGGCCTAATTACATTACTGTATACTGTATTGTAGCCACCGGAAATTTAAATTTGTAGTGAAATTACCTCTTACATAAAATTTTTCGTGGAGGCTCCAGCTTGAACAATACTTTTATTCTCAATCGCCCTTTCTTATCGGTGACTACGAAAGCAGGCGTGGCCTTCTTTCCTGTTTGTTATTTACGTATTTACTGTTCATGATTACTCCATCAGTACATATTGTTATGCTAGATTTTCGTTCCTCGTTGATGAAGTATTTGTTATGTGATGAAATATTTCGTTCCTCGTTGATGAAGTATTTGTTATATGATGAAATATTTCGTTCCTCATTGATGAAGTATTTGTTATGTGATGAAATATTTCGTTCCTCGTTGATGAAATATACGAAATGTGCGATGAATAAAAAAAAAGTCGTCCAGTTCGGAAGGCATTTCAACTGGCCGCATGGCTCATGTCTTGTGCTCTGATTCGAATCCCATGTGCTTTTTTTACCTCTGATTTTTTATTATTTTTTATTTTTTTCAATAAATCAATTATACTTTAGATTCGAACTTTATTTTTTAATACTTCGTTTGAAAATTCATCCAATGACATTGAATTGCTTTTTATAAAAAAATAATAAATAACGCTTAATTCAAGAAAACGCACGAGCGCCCCTGCGCTCAAAAAACAGGAGCGTTATTGGCACCCACCACATGGCTGCCGATGGGAGATGTGAAGTGCAAGACACATCCGACCGAACATCAATGTCAGGTTTTGATGTTTAAAAAACTCTCATCAGTACATAGCCAGTATGTGACAACTGCTTATTTCTACCCAGATGTACAAACAGTAAGTTGCTTTCAATAATATTGCCATATTTATTCATTTCTCAGACTCAATTTTTGGCTATTTTAATATTCCTGAAAATCAGCTATGGTCATAATTCCCTCTAAGCTGCGCAAGTCGGTGTGTGTTGGGGGGAAAGCTTATTTATTTCCCGTGCACTTACGATCAATTTCCCACTTACAAAATTATCAAAAATGGCCTTTGGTTTGTTTATATTTTTTATTGCGCATACTTCATTTTGGACCACGCAGCTCTCATAAAAATTAGAGGGAATTAAGGGTGCAGCTTACATTTGAAGATGATAACTGATGAAACACTTTCAGAATATGATAGTGGCAGTGACTGCAATTAAGATTTAGTTTAAATTATGTATTTAAGATTTTTAGTGAATTGATTCTTCACTCTTTGTTGCTTGTCCTTTTTAAATTTTTTAAACTTCGTAAAATAAATCTTTTATTTAAGATTACGATTGATTTTATGAATATACATGATTATACCGACACATAAATCTCACGTTTCGGTTGGCTACCATACAAATTGCAATGGTAGCCAACTGTCTATTCAGATTTTTGGAATTTGTCGAGCCCTGGTTTTATTAACAGACATACCAAAGCCTTTACATCCATTTTGGCCTTAAAGACATACTGCTCCCTAATCCGCTCTAATTTGGAGTATGCATCCATTGTCTGGTCCCCACATTTCTTAAAATATATTGATATCATCGAGAGTATCCAAAATCGTTTCTTGTATATCATTCATAGAAAATTGTGCCATTCTTTTACCTTTCCAAACTATGACAAACTCCGTCACCTGATGGGGCTTGAAACCCTAAGAATCCGTAGAGTTCGCGCTGATCTTCTGTTTATTTATGACTTATGTAACTCAAATCTTGACTGCCAGCCACTAGTTGAATTAATTCCCTTTAGAGTACCAGTTTACAGTACAAAATCAAATATGTTTTTACATATTGAGAAGTCATTATCATCCAGCAATTACATTCATAACGCCCCCTTCAAGCGGGCCTTACGTAGTGTTAATGACCTTCTTACTTTGTTTGACCTCTTCCACGTCAAAAGGCACAAATTGAAGTGTATTAACATTGAAGTATAACTGAGTTTTATTTTTTCTCCCTATTTTGCACTATAACTGGGTTCCTATCGCACTATAACTGAGTTCTCTCATTTTTTTCCTATATGTTATTTGTTTTTATAGCCTCTGCCAATTTTTATTTTATTTGCACTCATTATGAATCCAGTTCTTATAATTCTTATCTTTATATGACAATTACATATTGTACAGATTCTCATGTTTTATGATTTTAGAGTACTGCCTTAATTTGTATATTTTTTCGAAATTTTATAATCTTTGTCCTTTTTATCCATTAAATTTTAACATGTGTTAATCAGCTTTTGATATTACGTTGTACTTGTCAGATTTTACTTATTTCTTCCTTTTTTATCTTATTGATAACTTCACTGTTACTGTTTACATTGATTATATAAAAGGGTATTCCCGTTTAATTTGAATAAATAAATAAATCTGTGTTTCCCTTTATTCAGTCAGTAAATTAGCCATTTTTTTCTTCATACAAGCTTCTCTATTTTATTTCGTTTTTTCAGTAACGAAAAATTCTTCTTTATTTTTAATAATTCCTTGAGTTATTCTTTACATATGTAATGTTTAATGAAAATTTTGATAAAGTGAATGTTCATTTTATTAAAAAAAAATAGTGACCTGATTAATAATGAAATAATAAGTAACCTTGTTCAAATGGGATGAAACAAAAAATACATTTTAATTTATATTTTTCGTTTCTTTTTCTGATAATTAAAAGTGGACTTTTATTTTCGATTCATTGAATCACTCCGTTAATTCGAGGTTTTTTAATGACACCAGTGCAAAATTTCTTTTTTCTGCTACACTAATCTATGGCAGATGCAACTCAACATGGCTGCTGTTCCTTTCTGGTTATAAAGGCACTCTATAGTTAAAATGTAAATTTATGTGCCGTCACGCAGCAGCTGTTACTTACTGTATAAAACCGAAGAACATTCGCGGAGATCCTGTGTTCAATGTATATGCCGCTCAGAGTGATGTTAAGTTTACGAGTAAAAATATTATTTTACCAAAACAGTAATTCCGCAGTAGCTTCTCTACGGAAATTTCGGACTTTGAAGGGGATGCGAAATGATTCCATGAATGTGAAAAACCTTCAGAAAAAGATAACGAAATTTGATGAAACAGGATCATTGTCAGTCCGTGCTGGCAAAAGAAGAAAACCCATGTCTGCAGACGCGTTAGAGGAGGTTTCGCTTCAGGTGGAAGAGGACAGAGTTGCAAATTCCCATGGTAACACCTGTGTCCGGCGTGTAGCCCAGGTGTTGGATAGGCCACGCTCGACTGTCCATAAGATCATGCGGAATATCCTCCGATATTATCCGTACAAACTTTCACTTGTACAGCAGGTGCTTCCACATAAATGTGACGATCGACTCCAGTTCTCATTTCAGTTTCTTGCTCGCGTTGAAGTCGATGAGAAATGGCCGTGGAATATCCTCTGGACAGAAGAAGCGCATTTTCACTTGGACGGCGCAGTGTATACACGCACTGCCGCATTTGGGAACCAGAAAATTGACAACTATTGTACATCCTAACGGTCCCGAATTGAATGAAAGAAAACACATTTTTTTGGTAAATGCATAACACAAACTTATTATGTGATGATACGGAACCCTCGGAGTGCGTGTCCGACTCACACTTGCTCGGTTTTTTAATTTTAACAAAAACTTAATGGTACGTAACGCGTTACTTGACTCCCCTGTAACTCACCGTAACGTTTTACAAGATCCCCCTCCCCCCAAACTGCGTTACGTAATACTTGAAATAATCCATACGGCCCCAAACTTATTTCACTTGAAATAACCCATAACTATTTTTTATCAATATTCAATAGTAATCAAAAGACAAAACTTTGCTTAATAGTTAAGGACAAATTCGGATATAGTGGTAGGATTCACAATTCACAATACAGAATCAATAATATTTGGTTTCACATAATTAGGCAAAAGAACTATTGTAGAATCTTATTCGAGCAACAATAACAGTCTAGTTCGTAAAAGTAAAAACTTAACTCAGTCCAGTCAGTAAATATACAATAGCACGGGTTCCTTACATACTTGTACAGAGTTAATGACGAGTTGCCAAACACATAAACCGAAACACAATGAGACACCCACGAACAAAAATATCTCACCAATTGTAAAAGTGTTTCTTAATTTAAAATTAGTCCAAATAAATCCTATTCGTAATAATTAGCTAAGCCTTAATGCTTATATTTCCCGCTAATTGAATGAACTGTTTGGAAATACACCAAATAACGGCTGTCGAAGTTATATTACACAGCTATGAGCAATTAACTAGCTCTTTGAAAAATACTTATCGACACTGGATATCACTTCGACGCAACAGAAAATCACACTTTAACATCCCTTAGCTCGCATCCCAAGCGAAGATTTTTATCACTATTATGAGCACGGATAATTTTGATACAACACTTATAGTTCTCGTGGCTCTCAGCTTAACCGACGAACTTATTCCGTCGAAAGAAGCAACCCATTTTGCTGTTCGTGTAGGCTTGTAGACCGTGCGGGGAAAAAACCAAGCGACCTGCTTTGTTCAATGCAGCAAACTAACTTGGAATTTTCCGCTTGCATCTTTTCTTCCCAGTATGTAAATTCCATACAGGTGATATGCTTGTACGTGACGGTGGAAAATAACGACGGTAGTATATGTGGCCCGTCGTTCAATAAGATAAATCATTTCACCTTTTCGTGGGACGAAAGATTCGCTGTCGCGTTCTCGGTCTCGCTTCCCCTTCTCCAATTATTTGACTTCGCTAACGGCCTCCTCCTTTGCACAGCTTTATCTGCCGTTTCATCCAACGTATGAAGGCTGATGTTGGAAACATCTCGAATCGTTTCAAGCCTATCGACTCGCCTCTTCTTCTCCGTACTTCTTGGTACGTCCACTCGCCACTCTCTCTCTCGTGCTCGTCTCCCTTTTCTCTCTCTCCTCTACTTGGAAATTGAACCTCCCGCCTTGGTTCTTCGTCATCCTTCTCGGGCGCTCTCTTCCGCCAAAACACACGGGATTTACAGCGAAGTTTAATTCGCTGTAACACAAAACGTTCAAAGCCACATACAAAGCCGTTACATTAAAACGGGAGCATTTGAACTGGAGAATTGCGTAACAATAAGTGTTGTGAATTACTAAAGGAAATATTAAACGCATTAGTAAAATGACTACTTATCTCCGTGTGCCCCTTGCACTCTCTTGTTCTGCTGTGGCATTACAGCTGCCTTCCAATAGCCTAGTCGCATTATTACGATTATCAGTGTCCCCTGCTTCCAAGTTCATCACATGTTGGCATTGATTCTCAAAGTAATTTTGGAGATTCCATTGTTGAGGTGGCGACGCTGAGATCGCGTCGAGGAGTTTTTTGTCCTCTTCGTTTGTGTTTTAGGAGGTGAGTGCCTCGACCCTCCTTTGTCATTTCTTTTGATACGGCCCTGATGAATGACAGTTCGAATAAAATGTGCGTGGCGGAAGACTTTCCTGCGGTATCTACGCGCTCATCAAGCGCAGGGCGTATGTATTGGACAAAAGGAGACTATGTTGAATAGTGATAATGTAATTATTTCAGTGTTTTCAATAAATACTCTGTAAACCAAACATTCCTGTTATCCATTGAACTCCCTTGTACACAGTTGGCATTTGTATATGTTGCTTGTACATTTATCCAGGTGATTACTAAACATACGGCAAACATTTAAGGGATGATTCTTTGGATTCTTCTAAGAATCTTTTGTCCTCTGATGATTTTGGGAATGCCACTTTGTTTCGAAGATGCAAGGCGATAAAGGTTCTTCGATGAAAACAATACCGATATCTTATAACAATATTCTGATTATTAAAAACGGCTTTCTTATGCTCACACGAAGTTAGTGTAGATATAGTATGGGGCCATCTGAACACGATAGTTTACACTACTCCAATGGAAAAGATAGCAGATTTGAGAAATCGGATAGTTGGTGGGTACAATGCAATAAGAAACAATCCTGGTGTTTTTTGAAAGAGTTCGATAGTCAATGAGAAGAAAATTAGATTCATGCATCCTAGCTGGTGGTCTCATCTTCAGCAGTTATTGTAGATTAAGAAGCTTTACATATAATAGTTGGTAAGAAAATACGAGGCATAAGTCATGGCAACTATTTTTTTTTTCTTGTAGATATGTGAACGGATCACAAACGTATATGTGTCGTGTGGAAGTTCTGCAGGCATAGTGTGTATGCAGAACAAGAGATGGCTCTGTGATAGCTGATAGTACCCCAGCGAGGGCTGTGAAATCAGTCAGTTGGTGACTATCGTGCGAGATGGAAGTAACCCGTGTTGAGCAGCGCGCTTACATCAAAATAGCCGTTCTCCGAGGGAGAAATGCGATGGAATGTCACAGTGAATTAGTGGAAGCCCTTGGGAATAATGCCCTACCATATCACACAGTAGCACCGTGGGTAGGAAAGTTTCAGCAAGGACGTGTGTCAACAAGTGATGAGCAACCGTGAAGGCCATATTGCTCTGTATACTACCGTAATAAATTAGTGTGTTACGATATTTCAGTGCTATTCATTGTCCACACATGTAGTTAACACCTTGTCCTTTCGTCTGTATATGTCACATTTTCTAACCGGACTGGTATCTTCAAGAAAAAAAATAGTTGCCATGACTTTTGCCCCAACCCTCGTATTCTTTTTGTCGAAAAAAACCTTTATGGCCCTGTATCTTCGAAACAAAGCGGCATTCCAAAAATCATCTAAGGAAAAAATATTCTTAAAATAACCCAACGAACCCTCCCTTGAATTTTTGCTTTATGATTTGGAATGGCATAATCCATGATCCATTGGCGGAAATCACCTTTTCCCACCGTCCAGGAAGCTTTTCAGTTCTTGATTTAAAGAAGTTTTGCTTACGTGAGGAGATAAATTCATTGAAGACAATTTCAGAATCATTCCGATTTTGAAAATACGAGAGAAGTACTTTATTGGTGTACACCTTATTTTTTTCTGATATGTACGGACAGGTTACACATCAGCTGTTAGGCCCACCTGTTCAATATAATCTCCCTTTAAAAGAATGCACTCTTCCCCTTTGTATGGTAGCTTCTTAGGCCATCTGGAACCGTTCTTTTGGAGTACTTTTTATCAATGCCTGGACAGCTGTGTTCAGATCTTCAACGTTTGCAAAATGGCAACCATGCAGAGGTTTCGACATAGAACTGCCCTTATGCTTCCATTGCATTGACTGCTGTTTGGTCTCTGGCTCATGGTAAGGAAGCAGTGTTTCAGCAACAATTTTCCCTTGGCCACCTTTATATGGGGAAGGTGTTTATCAGATGGGTTCCGAAACTTTTGAAGGCAAACCAAAAGAAAATGTGGCAGCCTCTTGAAACGCCACACCCAAGATCCAGCAGATTTGATGTCCAGGCGGTAGTAACGGTTTTTTTTGTTAATGTACGAGGGGAGTTCAATAAGTAATGCAACACATTTTTTTTCTCGGCCAATTTTTGTTGAAAAAACTGGACATTTCTTGTGGAACATTTTCAAACATTTCCCCCTTCATGTCGTATAGTTTCATTGACGTCCAATAGGTGACAGCGCTATAGTGAGCTGTTAAAATGGCGTCTACAATGGAGGTGCGTTCCAAACAACGAGCAGTGATTGAGTTTCTTTTGGCGGAAAACCAGGGCATCTCAGATATTCATAGGCGCTTGCAGAATGTCTACGGTGATCTGGCAGTGGACAAAAGCACGGTGAATCGTTGGGCAAAGCGTGTGTCACCATCGCCGCAAGGTCAAGCAAAACTGTCTGATCTCCCGCTGTGCACAGCTTTGACTCCTGCAATGTCGGAACACTCTCATTCGAAGAACCGTCGGATTTTCATCTGTTTGGCCCAATGAAGAACGCAATCCGTGGGACGCACTACGCGGATGATGAAGCAGTTATTGATACAGCACGACGTTGGCTCCGACATCAACCAGTGGAATGGTACCATGCAGGTATACAGGCCCTCACTTGAAGGTGGCGTAAAGCCGTAGCATTGAATAAAGATTACGTTGGAAAATAGTGTTGTGTAGCTAAAAGATTAGGGAATAACATGGTGTATTTGAATGCTGAATAAAACAACCCCCTTTTTCAGAAATAAATGTGTTGCATTACTTATTGAACTCCCCTCGTATTAAACTCGTAGAGAGAGGGAACATTTGTTAGAATAAATTAATAAAGTTTAATCACAGTTCTAACAAGTAACTACCCTTGTTGAATTTTGGAACAAAGTTCAAAATCTTTAAACAACAAAAAGATATTTCATTTAATATGAGTTTAATTAATATTGTAATATTTAACGAAAAGAGTGAGTTTGAGGAGGCAGTGATGGTAGCAACGATAATCCTTGTAACGTAGTGGGTTATCCGTCAGTTCGCAGTAATTAGGTGCTCGCCGGTAAAAAAGCGAACTCCTTCCCGCTCAAGCAAGGTACGAAGCGGCCGCACATCACGTGACCACGAAAGC
>JAHWFO010091172.1:0-11302 GCA_023313115.1 Rhysida immarginata
CGAACATTAAATGGACGAACCAGACGTGACTATGGAACCTCCCACTGGAACTCACGTGAACTAAATTAGGAAATTTATCCCACACCTCTAGAGTTGACTTTAAAAAGTTATGATAAAAAACTTAAAGATAAACTCGCCCTCTAGAGAATTGCAAACTCTTCTTCCGTCACTGCATTATGTTATTAGCGTCCTGTAATGTAAAAGAAACTTGTATTTTAGTTTAATACTTTTATGCATATGAATGCATTCTTGTTGGATCTGAGCAGAGAGCCGAAGCAACGGAAGTAAAAGGGGAAGCATTAACCTCGAGCCCAGTGTATGACCCATGTGTTTTAAAATCATGTGTCGAGAAATAAACACTGACGCGCTCTCGGAGCTTGCCAGTCGCGTGCAAGTTTTTTTAAATGTTCAATCCCGCTAAGAGGGGTTTCGGTGCCTCTCCCCTTGTTGGCGATTAAAAAGAGGTGCACCGCGTGATCTGGCGCAAAAATCATTTGGAATACTTGATTTGGGGAAGCGAGCATAAGAGAAAAATATCTTGTCAACGCTGCTTGGAGCGCTAATTCACCCCTCCCTTTATTCAGAATCCAGTTGCATGATTCAAAGGCATACTGTCTCAGATCCAACTATCTCAGAGGTGTACACGGTTCCGACTTGTGAAATAAGTAATTTTACGTAATAGTGCATGCTGTCATTGCTTTTGATAGTGGTTTTGGGGCATATAAGATTTTACTGTAAGGCATATAAATTAATGTACTGTGATGTATGTCGAAATAATGTTTAATGTGAATAAAACCGAACGTAATTTAACGCACAAACCTAAGCTCTCGTAGTCATCAATCACTGGTACCGAACCCTTGATCGCCTCGCTCTTCAGCGTTGTTTATAATATATGTTCTCATGGACATTACCTGGAGGGTGGGGCCATCACACTGGCGCCCGAACAGGGACCTGTAATCCGGAATTTCCGGACTAACGAGGTTCGAAAGCTTAGGAGTGCAATTATGTATGGGAGGTTCGTGCGAAGCGAACGGTAACGGGTGTAATTGATTGGGATTTATTCAGGAGGATTGATTCTTGTGAGTTTCGAGTGGAAGGTGTGCATGTGATTGCAAAGGGTATATATTTAGGTTTTTAGAACAAATAACATGCTAGTGAATGCGGGGATGCAGGGGCTGTGTTGAGTGACTACTAACAGTAGGAGTGAGCGCGAGGAGAATGTTAGTGGATTGCATATTTGTCCACTAGGGTTAGTGTCCAATAGGGGAGGCATATATGACAGGATTAGGTGCATGTTGCTTTGATTAGTTAGGATGGATACAGTCGAGGAAAGGCGTGGGGTATGGCGGTGACAGACCCAGGGCAGAGGTTCAGTAGGTTGTGTGCAGTGGGGAACGTGTATGGATTGGAGGTTTCATGGCATGGGTTAGGTACGCTGGGGTGATCAAGTGATGCCCGCCCATAGCGGGATTGCAATTGGATGGCTTAAGTGAAGATGATCGTAAGGGTATCACTGAAAAAATATATGAATATGGAGATGTATTCTCCAATGAAGTAACGGGTGTTCGCAGGGTGCGAGATTATGTGGCTGAGTATACAGTCGATAAGTCGCATCCCGTGTTCACCCAGCAATATCGTATTCCTCACGTGTATCGGGAGGCTTACAAACGGAAACTGGTAGAGTTCGAGTAGGCCGGGATCACTGAGCCCAGTGTGAGCCCATGGAACTCTCTCCATGGGGGGGGGGGGGGCTCCCGGGGAGAACATCCATATGCTCCTGGACGATATACTGATTTCAACTGAAACGTTCAGGGAGCATGTGGATGTACTACGTTGGGTGCTGGAGAGGTTCAGGGAGAGGGGGCTAGTGGTCAATCCGGGTAAATGCCAGTTTTGCACCCCAAGCGTGCATTACTTGGTGCATATCATCACAGCAGACAGCACATACCCTGATCCAGGGAATATCAAAGCGATGCAGAAGCTGTCAGAACCCAAGAATGCACGCGAAGTTCGCAGCTTTGTTGGTTCGGTAAACTTTTACCGCCCCTTTATACAGGGGCTGTCGGAGATTTTAACTCCTATCACAGAGCTGACGAAGAAAGGGGTGCCATTCCGATGGAGCGCCGCCTGTAAGGAAGCTTTTGAGTTCAGCAAAACGGCCCTGAGCAGCAGGCCTCTGTTGTTCCCCCCCCCCCTCGACTATAAGCGACGTTTCTTCCTGTCAACCGATGCCTCAGCTAATGCGATTGGAGGAGTGTTACAGCAAAAGATTGGGGCAGACCTGCAACCTATTGCGTATTTCAGCAAAAAATTGCAGGGGGGGGGGGGGGGAGATCAACTACTCAGTCATTGAGAAGGAGGCCCTGGCTATCGTCCGAGCTGCCGGCCACTTTAGGCACATCATTCTTGGCCACCCTACCACGGTGTTGATGGACCACCAGCCTCTAGCGTTCGTCCAGCGCATGTGCAATACTAATCAGCGTGTGCTGAGATGGGCGCTGGAGCTAGAGGAGTATGGATTCAATTATCAATACGTGGAGGGCAAAAAGAATGCAGTGGTCGAAGGCAATGGGGCTACAGTGAAGGCTACAGAAATAAAGGGCAGCATGGCGCGCTCGAAGGCAATGAGGCATTGAATGTCTGAAGGGGCACTGAATGTCTGAAGGGCACTGAATGCAGCTAAATTCTTTCTTTAAAGTTAATAAAAGCACATGGGCATTTCAGTGACCTACATTTATATTTTTAAGGCATAATGCTAATTTCGGAATCTGTATGCGATTAGGGCACGTTAAGGCTTTCTAATTTCTTCTAGGCTAATCTCTTCCTTAATTTGTGATACCATGAAAAGACATCATCTCGTGGTACAGTCCTCAATAGTTTTTAAAGTATATTTTTCAACAATTTATGCACTTATTTTTGCAGGATAAAATTACAAATAATGATTGCAGTAAGATTTTTAAACTTTATACCTTATACATTTGATCTGCATTATCCCTCAGCATTTTATTAATGCTAATTTAAACATGAAAGCTTATTGATGAATACTTCTCGCGGACGAAGCTGTTTGTTTTGACAGTGAAGGGACCACAGGAAACCACCACACACGAATACAAAAGGCTCGACTTCTCAGCGCGGAGGATAAAAAGAAGCACAAGGAGTAACGCGATAAACAGCTCATCATGGCTACCAACTAAACTGATGCAGTTAGTTAATATTTTAAATGAATGTACGTAGCAGTTTAATTAAAATGTTAAGGCTTTAAATCACTCACGCCACAATGATAAGATCCAATGAATACTTAAGCCGCACATTGTTGGCATTTATTGGTTTCAGGTTCTTGCGTTTGTGCAGCGCCGAGGGGCAGCGTGGCGGGGTCGAGGGGCAGCGTGGCGGGGTAAGGGGCAGTACGGCGCTGCGCCACGCTGATTTTGCCTAGCGGCATCACTGATGCTATCACGGCAATGCTGCTCGATAATGGCCGAGCTTTCAGGCCCCGTGACACGTGAGGAACTCCGACAAGCCCAGAGGGAGGATGGGTGGTTTCGGAGTATTGCGGAGGAGTTGGGAGCACGTAGTGAGGCAAAGGTTCTTGGAGGTCAGTACGGTGTAAGGAGTGGACTAATAGTACGTTTTGGGACAGGGATCCATGAGGGTCGTATCCGTGTATGCATCCCACAAGAGCTACAGAAAGCTTTGGTTGCATGGCACCATGACGGGCCCCTAGGTGGACACCGAGGAATTAAAGCAACACTCTGCAAGTTACGCAGGAATTATTTTTGGCTGGGAATGAAAAATGATGTCACACAAAAAGTACTGTTTTGTGAGGCATGTCAACGAGCGAAGGTTAATGTAACACAAGCTCCTTGGCAGGAAGGCATGGTCGCAGACTATCCCTTTCAAAAGGTGGCCATTGATATGGTGGGCCTGATCCGACGGTCCAGCAGGGGAAATCGATTCATTCTCGTGATCACTGATATTTTTACCCGGTTTGCTGAGGCGGAGGCACTTCCCGACCAGACGGCGGAGTCGGTGGCACGTGCATTAATCCGAAGCGTCATATGTCGTTATGAAGTGCCTCAGCAAATAGTCAGTGACCGTGGTACCAACTTCACCTCGGCAGTGTTCAGGTCGCTGTGTGAAGACCTGAATATCACACATAAGGTAACAACAGCTTACCGGCCAACGTCTAACGGGATTGCAGAGCGATGCAACAAATTGCTCTGTGAGACCGTGACAGCGTTGTGCCATGAACACCCCGAGCAGTGAGACAACATGCTGGATTGCGCTCTTTATGCTATGCGCACAAGCCAGCACAAGTCCACCGAGGAGAGTCCAGCTTTCCTGCTGTATGGGTTCGATCTGGGCTCACCCAGGCATGACCTTCGTGTGGACGAGGACGAAGTCACGAATAGAGATGTAGTGCAGCAATACCGCTCCAAACTGGTGGAGGAGCTAACCCACGTAAGAGACTTGGTTAGAGAAAGGGACAGTCGGAAACATAATCGCCATTTGGAAAAATTAAACAAGGGGCGAACGACTCGGACTTTGTTGGTGGGCAGCCGGGTATGGTTATTGCGGAAAGGAGGGCCTAAACGGAAATTTAGCGTTAAATTTATTGGTCCCTTCTGAGTAATAAGGCAAATCAATTCAGTTGATTACGAGATTGAGGACATAAGTAAACATAGAAGAAGTATAGTCCACGTGGATCGACTAAAACCATGTTGGCTAGACCCGGAACGTAGTCGGAGGAAGAGGCAGTTACGTCCTGCACGAAGACAAAAAGGTGCAGGGAATGGATCGGAAGAAAAAGAGGAGGACTTAGAGGAATATCTACCCACTGTTGGTGTACGACGAGGACACAATCAGGAAATAGTAGTCCCGCATGATGCGCAAGAAGGTGTGTTGCACCAAGACGACCGATGGGCGAGGTGGATGCAGCTCAAGAGGAAGAAATTCTTCCAGTGAGAGCGATAGTATCATCTTGAATTTGATTTTGTAATGAGTAAATGGAGAATATTTGTGCTAATTATGTGTTGTTTGTGGATGTTGTTGTTGAGTTAATAAGATAGATGGGAGTGCGTAGGTATGTTGTTTCTTTTGTATAGTTTTGGTATCTTGTTTTTGGGAAAATAATTATAGGGTAACGGTGAAAATGTTTTAGGATTAAGCGAGATGTTTCTCGAAAATAACCCTTAACAGGGTATTTTCGAGGCCTTTCGTCGGGCGCATGTGACGTACCAGGTTAGCTGGAAGTCACGTGTGTCCGGCAGAGGGGGTGGGTATATGGAAATTAAAAAGTTCTTACCTGTGTTTTGAGAATTTTGATTTATGTACATTATTGTTGTGTAGTAAGGGGAGTCAAGTTCGATTGGAGCGATTGTCTTGTGGTGTATTTTAGTTTATATCGTATTGAAACGCAGTGATTCAGGTAGTAAATGGGATTTCTGTGAGTGAATAAAGTTCTAGTAAAGATTGTTTTGCATATTTATTTGTTGTTTGTGCGTATCCGTATTATTGTAGCTGTTGTTTTGTTTATATTGTTGCGAGAAGTGCAAGTGTTTCGTGTGTGCGCTCTGTTGGTGGCAGCAATTGTTAGCGTCGATTTCCTAGATCAACGCAGCCTCCATTAGAGCATTGTTGTTGTGAATTTCGGAGAATAAGTGCTTGTGTGTGAAGTTTGTTGCGTGTGTTTTGGAGTGGAAGAAACGTCCATTTTCGAACACAATGTTCAGACTTTCGAGCTGGAACAAATGTTGCTTATTAATTGAATTAATTATAAATATTGTACAGTTAGTACGCTTGAAGTTTTATTAGATGTTAAATATATGAGTTAAATAAGTTGACCAGTTCAATTGCGAGGGCCGGCAGAGCGATCGTAGACTAGGCAAAATGGATACACAACAATGCCTGATGACTTTGTTATGGGAAGGTGATGACTTCGCCCGATGTGCAAATGACAGCGATTAATCATATAGCCAACCTGAATTGACGTGGTAACATTTTGAGCGATAGGAATTCCGGTGAGTTGTATCTTTACTAATTTGTTTATCGAAGCAAAGAGCTACAGGAAGCGCAAACATTAAATGGTCGACCCAGACGTGACTACGGAACCTCCCACTAGAACTCACGTGAACTAAATTAGGAAATTTATCCCACGCCTTTCGAGTTGACTTTGAAATGTTATGAAAATATACTTAAAGATAAACTCGCCCTCTAGTGAATTGCAAACTCTTCTTTCGTCACTGCATTATGTTATTAGCGTCCTGTAATGTAAAAGGAAACTTGTATTTTAGTTTAATACTTTTATGCATATGAATGTACTCTTGTTGGATCTGAGCAGAGAGCCGAAGCAACGGAAGTAAAAGGGGAAGCATTAACCTCGACCTATGTGTATGATCCATGTGTATGACCCATGTGTTTTAAAATCACGTGTCGAGAAATAAACACTGATGTGCTCTCGGAGCTTGCCAGTGGCGTGCAAGTATTTTTAAATGCTCAATCCCGCTAAGAGGGGTTTCCGTGCCTCTCCCCTTGTTGGCGATTGAAAAGAGGTGCACTGCGTGATCTGGCGCAAAAATCATTAGGAATACTTGATTCGGGGAAGCGAGCATAAGAGAAAAATATCTTGTCAACGCTGCTTGGAGCGCTAATTCACCCCTCCCTTTATTCAGAATCCAGTTGCATGATTCAAAGGCATACTGCCTCAGATCCAAGCGTCGGGAACCGAGGTGTACACGATTCCGACTTTTGAAATAAGTAATTTTACGTAATAGTGCATGTTGACATTGCTTTTGATAGTGTTTTTGGGGTCCCTAAGATTTTACTGTAAGGCATAGGAATTAATGTACTGTGATGTATGTCGAATTAATGTTTAATATGAATAAAACTGAACGTAATTTAACCCACAAACCTAAGCTCTCGTTGTCATCAATCACTGGTCTCGAACCCTTGACCGCCTCACTCTCCAGTATTATTCATAATATATGTGCTCATGCACATTATCTGGAGGGTGGGACCATCATAAGGTCGATCCGATTGTTTATCAAAAAAAATAAAAAAAAAAAAATGGGAAAGGAAACTATTCAAAACCACCACTTTTATAAGATATGTGTAATCGTGCAAGCAAAAAAAAAAAAAAAAAAAAATGTATTTTTTTTATTAAAAAACCGCAACAAAACAAAAAAATAAAAAAAAATACTGCCTGTTATTAGACAGTTTGCGATTTTTCGTACGAAAATCAAAAAAATACGGAAATGAAAAATTAATACAGCATTAAAAATTTTTCCTTTTCGTCTATCCACTTATGTAATAGAATTTTCAAGATTTTCGTAGGGAATTTCGTGTGCAATTTGTGTATGACGAAACGAGTCCGCATTTATCTGCGCATCAGCTCCTCGATTCATAATGGACGCCGAACACTGCTCTAGCTCCGTCGAAGACACAGCTTGAATGTAAAATGCATTTCGACAGCACAAATAACCCTATTAAATAAACAGGAATTACCTACTGCAGTAGCTTAAGCAAAATACCGAGCAGCCAAGCAGCCAAGCAGTAACTCCACGTCCAATGAATGGACCAAGTGCAGGTCGTCATTACCTTTTCTACAACTAAGTTTCCGTATTATTATTTTATTAACTTAATGTTATTATTTTTTTCTCTCTCTCAGTAACCTCTCTCTCGCTAATCTTCTTATTTTTATATATTTATTTATTTTTGTTATTATTTGGTATGATTCATGCGTACTGGTTTTTATCTCTACACTAGTTTCTACACGTACTTTGTTATGTACTTTATCATTAGACTATTTCCAATCCCCCCTATTTTAACTAGATAGTCAGTTAACTATTTTAATTTATAGTCAGTTTTTTGTTTTTCCCCCCTTGCTTTAAATTTACAACTTTAAATTTAAAACTATAGTTCAACTTGCCTTTTCCATTTGCCTCTGCAACTCCACACCGCCCCTCTATGCCACTGACTCTTCTATCTCCTCCTAACATCTGCTACAGCTCTCCTTGCTCCTCTTCACACTCTGGTGTCAGTTCCTTTACCCCTTTCCCCTTGGGTATCCCCCTCCCTTTGATCCTTTCCCTGTCGCTTGCATACTTTGTAACTGTTACTTTTTTATACTTTTTTGACCTTTGCTGTCTTTAGGCTTTTTCTCCTTCGTCTAATTGACTCTCTCCCCCTCAATCCTATTCCTTTTTTTTTTTTCCGTCCTATTACCCTATATTCTTTTACCCTATATATTATTTTTTTTTATATTGTCGTAAAGAATAGAATAATCTCGCCATCTTCCCATTCTTTTTGTCTTAATTTTTTTTTAACTTCATTTATTTATTATTATTCACATTATTCTTAATGTTTTATAATCCCCTTTACTCTGAATAATCCCAATTTATATTTCTTAATAATCCCATTTACTCTTTTTTTTATTCTACTTTTTTGCTGTTTTTAATTTTTCCTGAGGTAATGGCACCTAGTGTTGAATTTTGTGGAATCTGTTCGGAGAAAATTACAATAAGCAAATCTCAGAAGCTGGAACACGTTATTTTAGAGTGTAAAGACTGCAAAAACAAATTTCATGCTAGATGTTTAGACATTACAGTTAAAGATCTCAGAGCTGTCCAAAGAGAGGAAACACAGTGGAGATGCTAATCTTGCTTAGGAAAGCACCATCGAAGTTCTAGTTGTCCTGGTGTCCCTCTCGCATCATTGTTTAAAGAAGGTGAGCCTCTATCTAAAAGATATTCTTGATTGCATATCTTCTTGCATTAAGGAACATCTAGCAGATATGAAATCTATTACATCTGAGCTTGCTGCCTCGGTAGAATTTCTATCTAAAAAGATAAAGGATATACATGGGGAACTAAAGCAAACACAAGTGAAATTGATGAAATGCGAGTCCACCACTGCTGACTTAATGTTCGAAAATGATGACTTGAGGAAAGGATACCAATTTGTGAAATTACAGATGGAAGACTCTATTCAGTATTCCTATAACTCCAACTTACTTATCCATGGTATTCCTGAGAGACCAAATGAAGACCTACTAGAATATGTGTTAAAAATCATTTAGAAACTCGATGTAGACTGTACTTCTGAGGATATAGATGTTATTCATAGGATCGGAGATAGAGATGCCAGTGGTACAAGACCTAGGCCTATTGTAATCAAATTTATGAAAAAGAAGAATAAATCATTAGATGGTCAGTGACGGTTTTAATGGTATGCCTACCTCAGCTGTTCGAATTAATGATGAAAAATCTTCTTTTTCATCATGAAAAAGAAGATTAAACATTTGATAATGATTAAGAAAAAAGCAGTCTCAAATTCACTCTCTACTGACTTTTTTGACATTTGCAGTGAAAGATATCCTGTTTACATTAATGAGCATTTGTCACCCTATAAAAGCAATTTATTTAAAAAAGCCAGAGAAATTAAAAACGTAAAAGGATATAAATATTTATGGACTGTGGAAGGGAAAATATTAATGAGGAAAGATAGTAATTTTAAGCCAGTAATCATCACGTGTGAAAATGATTTAACCAATTTATAGATATGTTTTACATGAATAATATTTCCTTCTTCTATCAAAATGTGAGAGGTCTCAAAACAATACTAACTGATTTTTCCTCAGCAGTATACTCAAACTCATATGATTTTATTTTACTTAATGAAACTTGGTTGAATGGACACATCTATAATGATGAACTCTTTGATGACCGATACTCCATTGAAAGAAATGACAGATCAGCAACTATCAATAAAATGGATGGAGGTGGTGTATTAGTTGCTGTTCAAAACAACATTAATTACTCTAGAATTTATTTTAACTCTAGTGTGTCTCTTATTGATTATGTGTTTTTAAAAATTAATCTAGGGTCAACTATATTTTTAGTTGCAGTAGTGTATATTCCACCCTAAGATTCTATTCCCGACTTTAAATTATTTCTAGATAATGCATCTTCTTTTGCGTTATCGGTTTGTGATAATTTTTTAATAGTAGGTGATTTTAATGTTCCTGATTATTCTACTAGTATTAATAGAACTTTTATTTCTTCCAAACATACATATTTAAACAATTTTATGCATAGTCTAAATTGTAGCCAGATTAATACCATTGCAAATAGTAATGATGGTTTACTTGACTTAGTTTTTCTAAACTTTGCTAGATTTTCTTGTCTTAAAGATGATGGCTTAGTACCTGAAGATCCTTATCATCTGCCTTTATCTATTGTTGGTGAAGAGATTGGTATATTTGAAAAATTTGTTAACCTAGCTCCACAGTTAATTATAGAGCTGCCAATTTCCCTGCCTTGTACAATTACTTTTCCTCAGTTGATTGGTCCTTTTTGAATGATTATAACTGTGTAAATGAAATGGTTTCTAAATTCTACAATATCATTTCTCTTTGTGTTCCTGTTACTACACATAAGCGTATCAGGAGTTTTCCGGTATGGTTTAGTCGTGAAACAATACAATTGCTTAAATCTAAATATAAAACTAGATCACGAATGAAGAAAACTAACTCCTTTCACGACAGAGAAGAATTTTGTCTGTTAAGATCTAAGGCAAAGAAATTTGTTAAGCGTGATTTTAAATGCTACATGCAAAATGCGCAATACCATATCAAACATAATCCAAAGCTTTTCTGGAAAGTAATTAATAAGTTAAGAGTTTCCAACACTAGATTTTTTAATGGCAACATGTATCTCAATGATGAAAAATTGAAACCGTTAACGATATCGTAATGGCTTTTGCTAAAAACTTCAAATCAGTGTATAATGACTCTTCCATTGATAATAAGCATTTTGATGATATTTTTCCCAAGATACATGTTTGTCAAAAATTCATGACCAATTCTATTAAATTGTTTTCCGAATCTGAAATACTACAGGGTATTAACAAAGTAAGTGATACAAATTCGTATGGACTGGATAATATTCCTTCATATATTTATAAAGCATGTAGTAAATTTTTTGTTTATCCTTTTTACTTAATTTTTAATTTTCCCTGATATATGGAAACAAAGTAAGGTTATTCCTGTTTTTAAGAACAAAGGTTTAGAAGTGACGTAAAAAATTACAGGCCTATTTCAATTCTTAGCTTCCCTGCTAAAGTTTTTGAGTATTTGCTGCATGGAAGAATTTATTCTATTGTCTCTCCCTGTCTTTCTTCGTGTCAATACGGTTTTATGAGGAGTCGCTCAACAGTATCTAACCTAGTGGATTCTGTACATTTCATTGGAGATGGCATTAACCAAAATAAGCAAGTCGACATGATTTATATCGACCTAGAGAAA
>JAHWFO010091173.1:0-25452 GCA_023313115.1 Rhysida immarginata
TACCATGTAAATCTGAGAATACGCTCCAGGCTAAGTTAGGTATAAAAGATGAAGAGGATATAGATAGATCAATGCATGACAGAGAGCCATTGGCTGAGTGGAGGAATGTTGGAGAGCCATTGTTTAACAAATTGACGTTAAAAGCATTCAAAACTTTCTGTATCATATATCCTCTTTCAGAGAGCTTTATAGACCCCCAAATGGGATTATGGCCGTTAAAATCCCCCAGAATAAGAAAGGGGCTTGGAAGTTCACGCAGCAGAGATGACAAAGATGTTTCGTCCGTATATTGATCTGGAGGCAGAGACAGTGAACAAACAGTTAGAGGTGAGAGATCTTTGAATAAGACTCTAACTGCTACCGCCTGAAGGTTAGATTTTAAATCAATGGTAGTAAAAGGCAAAGATCTTTGAACTAAGATGACAACACCACCACAGGCTTTATTTCCCGAAGTATAATCCTTCCTAATAAAATTAAACCCTTTTAGGGTAGGAGACTGGGATGGCAAGAGGAACGTTTCTTGCAAAGCCAATAAGGAGAAGGAGAACTTATTGACTAAGAGCTTTAGGTCTTCTAAGCGACAAAAGAATCCATTAAGGTTCCATTGTAATAGTGCCATGATGAAGGTTTTAAGATGTAGGATTAAACTCCCGAGATAACTCCATCTCCTCAATAGGAGATACCTGTACGTTTAAAGGGAAGTCTGGCCCTCTCCCCAAAACTGGAGAATTCGGTATAGTGTCTACTACACGTTTTTTGGAGGGGTCAGAGGAAGGTGACGCCTATGACGAGCGTTTCTTCCCATCTTCTCTCTCCGAAGTTTTTGGAGGAGTCCTGGTTGTATGATGGAATTTCGTAGTCCGACTAACGCTAGCAGATAATTCTGTGGGGGTGGAAAAATTGGAAAAATCTGCAATACGTAAATCTGTCATGGTACCAACTGTCATAACAGAACGACGACTCTTAATTACACATGCGTAATTTCGGACTTCATTCGGAAGACTAACCCCCAAGGACACGAACCTCTTGGATTTTCTTTTCCTTCCGCCAAATAGGACAGTCTCTTGAAAGGGCAGAATGGGCTCCCTTGCAATTACAACACCGGAACTTGTTTAAACAATCTTCTATCTCATGTCCGGGCAGGCCACACTTGCAAAAAACTGCATTAAAATGACAGTTTTTTCTCGTGTGGCCGTACTTCCGACATTGGAAGCATCGCAACGGGTTGGGGATAAAGGGTCTCACGTGACAGTGGATATAGCCGATATAGATGGTATCAGGCAAAACTGTTCCCTCAAAGGTAACATTGAAGAAATGAGTAGGATGAGGAACACCGTTCCTCCTTGGAGCGACCCGGCGAATGTCAGCAACAGATAAACACCATTCCTCGTTGGCTTTCCCTGCAAACTTTTTTAAGGATAAAAGGGTGGTAGCTTGCTTATCCTTAAATACTTCGATCAATAGATGGCCATTAAACAGTCTCTTTACATGTATGATATCCCCAACGAGTCGTTTCAGTTCTTTTGAAATTAGAAATGGGGAGATGGTTTTAAACGACTCCCCACTTGCTAATTTCATCTCCAAAAACTTCGGATTCTTTGGCGGTCTGCGGCTCGATCTCTCTTCACGAGCGTTTTTTTGTTTATGATTTATTTGCTTATGATTATTTTTACCCATAGTAAGAGGAGTAAAGTTTCATCTCCCTCGCGCCCCACCCACCACCGAGCCCAACAAGGGGATGCACATTGGCACCAGGGATACGAGGAGGATATAGGCAGCGCCTAACCCTATGGCCGATGCTCCAAGGAGCGACGACCAGCCGAATAATCTGGACGGGCTCATCCAGACCACCCATCCTTCTGAGAAGCAGGGGCCAAAGTGGTGTGTTGTTCCAGAAAGCCTTTCCTCAACCACCAGGATCCCCCTTTCCCCAGAAGTAGGGTCGCTGCGCACGGCAAACACGCAGGTGGACGTACTGGTCGTAATGGAGGCCATGTTAAAAACATGCCTCCATTGCGAGCACCGGTCCCTTTGGGAGGGTCCACAACCGACAGGACACTTTTAGTCTGGCCTCTCTGCTAAGGCCTGTCTGGCATGGGTGACCCGATCCAGCATAGCCCTTAGCGTCACTGAGGCACTCAAGCCCCTCCACCACATCAAGGTAGTGCCCACGGAGGGGGCATTAAATGGGCAACCAGTAGGATCAGGAGCAATTCACCCTACAAAAAACATACCATAGCTTACAAATCAATAAAGGATTTCAATAGAAAAAAAAAAAGTGTTTAACTATTCTAACCAACTAAACAAATCAGTTAACTCACCTTGCAGTTCTGGTTGACTTTCCCATCGTCTGGTGTATTTTTGAGTCTCCTCCTGGATTGGTTCGAGGAACACTACTGGCTTTCGAGTGCTCCCTTGGCCCGCTGATTCGCCGGACATCAATCCAATCGAACATCTGTGGGAGCACCTTGATCGCCATGTACGGCAGCTGGACCCTCCACCTATGACTCCCGAAGCTCTGTGGACAGCGCTTCAAGCGGAATGGACTGCCATACCATCGGACACATACCGGGCACTTTTTGCGTCCTTGCCACGACGCCTAACAGCAGGTATAGCGGCGAAGAGTGGCTACTCCCATTACTAAGCGGGTGGTCATAATTCAGTGATATGACAGCGTATACAGCACGATATCTATCTCTGTACAAGGGATATAACATGAAATATCGGTTTTATGACTTATAAAATCACACAGTTGTAAAATGGAAACCATGATGCTTCTAGGTTTTACTTAGCTTGCTGATATCCGTCAAATTACACAGGCGAGAATTTCTTAAAGTGCAGATAGGTATCGGAAGCCCTGAGTTTAAGGAAATTGGGGCTTAAAAGTAGAGTCTAAATGTGGGGAAGAAAGGATAAAATAACAGTGAAAAATATCCGCAGTTTTATCCTCTATCTATTTCATATCCCATTTCTCTCCAATACAGTTTATGAAAAACTGAGAACCTTTTTTTCTTTTTTCTCTCATCATTACAGATCGACTGAGTACTATATGTTGGTATTTGAAAAATGGAAATAGTTTCAAGAGATCACCAAACCGCTACCACATGTTTGGACAAACTCGAAAAATTCCACTGAGACACGCCGGCTCAAACGTTTTGAGAATTTGCATAACAACTTTCACTCCTGTAAATATCTACATTTTATATGTACCACATCGACCCCTCTTCGCCTCTTGCAAGCTGCAAGACCACATTAACGAGATAGAATTGATAAACTACATTCGGAGTTGCACCTGTTATCAGTGCTCTCTGTGCACACGAATGGTTGTTTAGGATGGAGTTTTTTTTAATCAAATATACAGGGTGGACCAAAAAAAAAAATTGGCCTCTGAAAATTTCTAAATCTAATGGAAACGGTCCATGAAGGGGTTTTTGACTAAATATTTAATGTTCACGTCTAGAAATCGACTCTTTTCATTTGACGTTGACGCCTGCCTTAATTAATGGTAGCGTTCTTCCTTCTAGAATAGCTCACCCCTTTGTGGACCGTTTCCATTGGACTTATAAATTTTCAGTGGCGAGTTTTTTTTGTTCACCCTGTATATTAACAATCTTATAGTAAAGAAAAACGATTATTAAGGGCGAAAACCTTCTGAAAAATATCTGCATTTAATCTAAAGTTATGAAATGATATATTTTTCCTTATAATAAATTGTACAGATGGAATGTACTTGAACCACTCGGATGTTAAAAACTCAAATTAAACTTCCGACTGTGAGATATTTTATACCATCTGGAAAGAGAATCTAATGTTCGGCAACTACAGTAATTTTACCGCCATTTAATCAAGACGTTTGTCAACATCTGTTTAGAATTCCTTCCAAAAAAAAACTCCAACGTTTGGATCTACATGACGTCGTGAGTTTTTAACATCCGAGTGTTCAAGTTAAATTTCATCGGGTTTGAAATACATTCCATCTGTACATGGAAAAATATCGTATCATAAGTTTAGAATAATTCTGATTTCCATTTTCTACTCAAGTATCTGCATTTATTTATCTTTCTATTATAACCAACATCATTACAGCTTTTGTTTATCAACAACGACATATCTGTTTATATTACAACTTCACTCCCACTCAAACAACTAACAAACATGAAGCCAAAGCTCTACCTTTGCAAATCACTAGTGGCTAACTCATGCTATATTGCTACATTGAGCTCACTAGCGTATAGGATGAGCTACATAAATTCTGTTTCCTTTCCAGACACATAAATTATTGCCAGTCGTCTGGATGTTTGATAGGGAGCTCAAGGAGACATGTGTAACTCCTTTTTCTCCTTAATAGATGCTGTGCTATTTATGTCCTGTCACTGTATCGTAATTTTATGCATATTATTAATAATTCTTGGAAATGAACATTCAATCATCGCATTATCATCATCTCAGTTTACAAAATATTCACGTTCACACAGAATATATTAATGAAATGTTTGTATCTGCTGTGCTACCCAATAAGCTAAGTGATAATCCCGGCATGAACCTTTGTTTTTTTTTTATTAAATTTTGAAATATCTTAAAAATAAACAGATGAAAACGCTTAGAATTATTGCAGTAAAAATTCTTAATGAAAATTCGATAATTTTTTTTTAAAAGCTCACAATGGATGGACCTCTCCAAGGATGCCACTGCTAGTCTAAATAAATTCTTACTCACGTAATCTTACTTTAGATGTACACTTGATGTTGTTGCAATTCCCTTTCTTCTCTCGATGTCTTGAAGCAAAACTTGGCCATTCATCACTGTGTAGTCTAGCAGTCGCCGATTCTTCTATTCACTTGCTTCCCATTTGCTCAATACAGCACGGAGCTAAAGGAGTGCTTCCTCTGTCGTCTTTCCACTCTTTCTCAATAGTCTGCTAACTTTCCATTATCTCCAGTTACTGATCATTTTTAAAGATCATTTCAAGAAATTGTTAAGTACTAAGAACTCTCTTTTCTAAGAAAAGCCTGAATAACAAGAATTCTATGCATTGTTACAAATTGAAATTTTTCTATATTGCACAAATTTTGCCTTTCATTATTGGTCATGATATATACATTGTTGATCCCTGCCTAGTGTTTGTGAATTGCGTATTGATACCATTGTTGATTACCTATAATTGCACAAATTTTGCCTTGCATTGTTGGTCATGAGATATTCTCATTAATATGCCCTGCATAACCATGAATATCGATTTTTTATCGATAATTATTATTTTTCCGAAATCTGAGGCAGACATTGACCTTCCTCATGCTTTGAAGGTCAAGTATGCAAATTTCATCAAGATCGGAATAAAACTGTAGATTTGTATAAAAAACAAACAAACCCACCCACAAACATGCTTCTTTATATACATAGATAGATTCATATCTCTTATCTGGCGACATCTATTGGCAAGTAGTTAAACTTGCCAATAGATGTCGCCAGATAAGAGTTTAGAATTCTAACTATGCCTTCCAGAAAGAGGTGAAATCTTTCTTAGGACTCCAGAAATGCCATGAGAATGAGCCATATACAAATGAAGTACGTGATGGTTATAGCTTTTAACTTTGTGTAGCTTATTGTCGGGGTCAACAGTTAGGTTACTTTTTCCTGCGGGAATATGTCCCATTCCCACGGAAAAACACAAACACTGGAACCATGCGATGTTCAAAAGCTTGCCAAAAGATGTCGCACGAGTGTTTTAGTGTGTTCTAAACCGCGCTATGGTTATTTTTTTTCCGTTTGAAGTTAAAATTATACTACATAAAAGAATTCTACGACAAGGGTTGCCACCTCTCAGGTGTTGGGCTGAAGACTCCCGTATTGGTCTTTTTTTCTCTGGACTCCAGTTTCAAACAGCCATTCTCCGGTGTTGCAGCCGTGACTGCGGGACTCCAAGTCAATTTGAAGGTTTCGAATTCAGAAACAACTCAAAATCCTTGACATTCCTACTATCTTGGAAAAAGGGAGCCATTCCAGGACGGTACAGAAAGTACGCCAGCCTGTGTAAAAAGAAAATGTTTATTCCAAAAGAAAAATTAAATTTCAATGAAAATGGTAATATCTCTGAAAAATTATTAATTATATTAGATGGAGAAATTTTGTTTGACGAAGGTGGCAAATTACGAACTTCGAATTTTCCTTTGCGTATTGGTTGTTGTTGTTTACTTTTTGTCCTTTGGTTACAGTTTTTGAACTTTTTTTTTTGCGCTGACTTTCTCCGCACTGAGTTCTAGGTGAGCGGAGCCGCGGGCACATCTAGTCAAATAAAAACTCGAGCCTGCCTGTTGTATGAATTTAAACTTGGCCATAAAGCAGCGGAGGCTGCTCGTAACATTTGTACAACATTCGGTGATGATTCTATCACCGACCGGACGGCACAGAAGTGGTTCAAAAAATTTAGAACTGGTGATGAGCGTCTTGAAAATTAACCACGTACTGGCCGGTGTAGTCCATTATGAGCTCCAAAATCCAGGACAAACTATCACAACAGACGTGAATGTTGGTCAGCATCAATCTACACATGAAAAAATCAAGCAAAAACACCAGCTCTTACGAACCGTTGTTGTTTTTCTTCATGAGAACGCACGTCCGAATACGGCAAAGCTGACCCGTCAGGCAATAAACAAACTTGCCTGGCAAATGTTACCTCATCCACCGTATTACCCGGATATCTCTCCAACAGATTATCACCTTTTCCGATCTCTCGATAACGATTTAAGAAACAAGTGCTTCAAGACAGAAGAAGAACTAAAACATGAACTGGGTGTGTTTTTCAACTGTAAAACTAGTATAAAAAAGGAATTTATGATTTAGTATCTCGTTGGGAGAAGGTTGTTTAATGATGGAGATTATTTCGATGAATAAAAAATCTGTTGAAAATCTAACATGGAGACAATGAAGACTGTATTGTTGCTCGGACCCCGATGATCAGGTGACTTTGAGTGATCTAGCCTGTCTCTCGTTGGCCTCTGGAAAATTGATGAAGTTTCCCTTCATGAAGTTTCCCTAGTCGTCATTATAGCTACTATATTATACCGAGCAGACTCGACCGCCATTACGGAGCCCACTTGTAATAGTAATGCATGCTATAAGAGCGAGGATTTTTATCTTACTGATTAAAATCTTTGCGAAAATGGCTAAAATTGGAAGAAATGGAAAGAGCAGTGTCATATTAGTATATGCATGTGCGATGGAAGGCTATTATTACCAACATTCCGAAGAAATTTTAATACAGTTGACTCGCGATAATCCGACAGTTACGGGACCGAGGGGGTGTCGGATTATCAAAAGTGTCGGATTACCTAAGGTTGATTTTTTAAAACTGAATTTCGACTTCCAAGACTATATCCATTGGCAGACTATATCCATAAATCAGACGGGAGGAGGCGCCTCTCCCTTCAAGTGTGTGCGTGTCTGTGTCTGCAGCACTGACGTCATCAGACGCGTCGGACTATCGAGCGTGTCGGACTGTCTAATGTCGGATTATCGCGAGTCAACTGTATTTTTATGTCAAAAGAGCATAATGTTGCATCATCTCATATAAATGAAGCTAGAAACATGTGTAATACCGCATAATCTCCTCGCGAGTCGCAAGGAGAATACAGAACGCGAATCGCTAGATATGTTTCTAGCTTCATTTATATGGCTTTCTCTTGACAAGATGACGCAACATTATGCTCTTTTGACATATACAGTTGACTCGCGATAATCCGACATTTGACAGTCCGACACACAGCCCACTAGATAACGGGGGGGGGGGGGGGCTGTGTCCGACACGTCGGATAACGTCACTGCTGCAGACACAGACACGCACACACTTGAAGGGAGAGGCACCTCCTCCCGTCTGACTTATGGGTATAGTCTACCAATGGATATACAGTGTGTCCAATAAAGATAGACTCACCTAAACATTTACTTATATTAAATATGCAAATAAAGTGCGATTACTTTTACTTAATAATATGATTGTTTATTGTGTAATTAGTGTATTTAACATGTAAAATATAACATGGTAAAAATATAAATTTAAATAGAAAAAAAAACTGTTTTCACTGTCCAAAAAAGATAAACTCGCGTATACAAATTTGTTTGTTTTTTCAAATCTCCATTTTATATTGTGAAAGACAGCATTGCAAAAGGAACGTTTTAACAATCGCATACTGTATTTAATGAAATTTAACAATTAAACTTTCTTAAAATAGTAAAAAAACAGAATGGGAAGGGGAAAGCCTTTGACCGACTATGAAAAGGGCCAAATTGATGCCCTAAAGGATGAAGGGCTGTCAACAAGAGTAATTGCAGGCCGATTAAACCGTTCCCAGACTGTGGTGCAACACTACATCACTTTAGCAACTGATTTCGGCACAAAAAAGTCGACTGGACGCCCTCAAAAACTCAGTGCAACTCAGAAAAGATCGATTTTAAAGAAAATAAACACCAACAAAACGTCCTACAGGCAATTGGCGAGTGATCCAGTTGTTAAGGTATCGAAATCCACTATTGGAAATGTGGTAAGGGCCTTCCCCCACCTAAAGTACAAGAAAAGAAAAGCCACCCCTAACTTGACCCAGGTAAACGAGAAGAAGAGGCTTGACTGGGCCAAGGAAAAGATGACCTTGAGCTCCGAGTGGCGAAGAATCATCTACAGTGATGAAAAGAAGTTTAACTTGGACGGTCCAGACGGCTGGCAGTACTACTGGCACGACCTGAGGACCGAGTCAGAAATGTTCTCTAAACGCCAGTGTGGGGGGGGGGGGTTCTGTTTTGGGGTGGGGGACTTTTTCTTGGAGTGGAAAGACACCAATAGCATTCATTAATGGTAAAATGAATGCTATTGGTTATCAAAACATGCTGTCTACATCACTTTTGCCATTTGCTGAGGGCATAACAGGGGCTCCTTGGTGGTTTCAGCAGGACAATGCACCCACTCTCACACTGCTAAAACCACTAATCAGTGGTTTTCAGACAATGGGATAGATCTGTTAAGTTGGCCAGCATGCTCACCAGATCTAAATCCAATAGAAAATGTGTGGGGCATGCTGGCAAGAAAGGTTTATGCCAATGGGAGGAGATACAACTCGATTCAAGAATTGAAAGTGTCAATTCTTGAATCATGGGAAGAGATAAAAGAACTTTATCTCAAAACTTTAATCCAATCGATGCCTAATCGCATTTTTTGAGCTAATTAAGAAGCAGGGAGGGCACAGTAATTATTGAAAGTTAAATTGTTAGCAAAAACGACAAACCGAGTCTAATTTTTTTGGACATTAAGAAATATATTTTTGTCATTTTTCTTTGTTTACAAGTTTTTGTAAATTCTAATTTATTTTATTTAATTAATTTGTTTATTAGTTGTTAGTAAATAACAATTTTAAGCAAAAGTATCCTTATTTGTTTGAATTAAACAATTAAACCTGTTTTAGTTACTGAGTATCTTTATTGGACACACTTTAGTCTTCGAAGTCGAAATTCAGTTTTAAAAAATCAACCTTAGGTAATCCGACATTTTTGATAATCTCGTTTACTACTTTTGCCACTAGGTGTCTGATATCGTTTAGTTCAGTCAGAAAATTATCTAAATTTTTACCAATAAAATCATACTATCCTATTTTCTTCCGTACTGACTATTTTTCTAAACAATCGAGATAATATATTTTAAAGTCAACAATAACAAAGCAATAAATATTGTTCACAAACATTATCCAAATATCAATTGAGAAGAAATATTAAATCAAAATTTTATCATCAGCCGGCTCGGTGGCCGAGAGCGTTGAGGCGCTCTTGTAACCAGCGAGTCGCGAATTCGAATCGCCGAAGGCATGGATGTTTGTGTTTGTCTATTTCACCATCATCCTTTCATCTCAAACAGCTAGTTTCCTGGATAAAAGGGGAGATGCGGGCTGAAAATCAATCCATCAAATCAAATCAATCAATTTTATCATTAGATTGCAGTGCGGTGCACTTGTTATCCAAATACAGCAGAAAAACTGACATGCTAATCGATGTCAGACCGCTAGTGCAAAATTGGTAAACGCTCATTTAAAAATATAGCAGCACAGAGTGAGGGAGCGTTTTTTTTTTGTCCATGACTATACATCACTCATTTGGATATCTTTGCTGTAGCAGTTCAAAATAACTATTAAACAAATGGCTAAGTTCCAAACTATGGATTGATCAACAGAAACACGTTTGGACTGCGCAGCCGCGAAAGTTATCGCATAGACAACGGAAAGCAGTTGTTAATATGCCCATTAGCTATTTGCTTCTTTCCAAGAGTTCTGATTAAATTGGAAGATGGCCTCCATGGTCAACGAAATAAAAAAAAATATTTATTTCATTGTTCATGGTAGACAAACCGTCCAAAGATAATCTGCGTGCTGTTATTTAATTTTTGGCCGCTGAAGTGTTATCAGCCAATGGAAATTTTTACGAGAATGAAAGTTGTAAATGCGTCCATAGTAATTCTCATACGGCAGTAGTTGAATGGTGAAATAAATTTCGACAAGGGAATCCACGAAAACTCGTGCTATAGCATCAGATGAAAATACGAGATGATTGGAAATTGCTTAGAACATATTCCTAAGAATCCCGACTTGTCCCTTGTGGGATTTCCAGGTCTTTGGCCCCCTAAAATATTCAGTAAAAAGATAGCGATTCAATACTGATGCTGACGTATCAGGCACGTACCCAATAATTTTTCCAGGGGAGGTCGAACTCTCGATTTATTGGACATTTTGTTCGAATAATCCATTGTTTTTATTATGTTTTAATTAGTGTAATACTAATTAAAAAGGAACATATTTCAGTGATATTTTTGTAAAGTTGCTTGTGAAGTTTATGCTATTATACACTGAGTGAGCATATTATTTTAACCACCTGACATGTTTATGCAAATGCGCGCATGCATAGACGTCGCCACAATGGGCCGGACCAATATAAAAAGGGAAGCTGAGTGTTGTCGACAACAGTAGACGTATTCCATTCTTCAACTATGGGTAAACGACGCGATTTAACAGCCTTCGAACGCGGGATGATTGTAGGTGCTCGGAGCTATGGAGCGAGTATCAGCGAAACAGCAGCATTCGTGGGAGCTCAAGAGCAGCAATCGTTAAAGTATTTAAAGACTGGACGGTTAGCCGGAAGACGGGGTCTGAACGTTCGCGTTGTGGCCTCCCACGGATGGTTGATGATCGCACAGAACGGAGACTATCACGACTGGTAAAGGATAACAGAAGGGCAACTGTGCATCAAATCACTGTTGACCTTAATCAGGGGTCCTCCAAAACGGTCTCTGAATGCACTGTCCGCCGCACACTGCATCGCATGGGATACGGAAGCCGAAGACCTGTCCGCACACCTTTGCTGTCTGCAGCCAACAAGCGGAAACGACTCCAATTCGCTCAGGAGGACAAGGACTGGACTATCGAGCAGTGGAAACAAATCATGTGGTCTGACGAGTCACGATTCTAGTTACATGATGCTGATGGCCGCGTGAGAATCTGGCGGAAACAGCACGAAAGCATAGACCCCGCATGCATGAGTACAACCCTTCAGGCCGGTGCGGGCAGTGTTATGATCTAGGGAATGTTTTCCTGGCATGCGTTGGATCCGTTAATACGTGTTGAACAACGTCTGGATGGCACAGCATACCTCCGTATCGTCGCCGATCAAGTCCACCCCGTCATGCTGATGTCATACCCCAATGGAGATGGCTACTTCCAGCAAGACAATGCGCCATGCCACAGAGCTCGTATTGTGCAGGAGTGGTTCCAGGAACATGAGGGGGACTTTACCTTACTTCAGTGGCCCCCACAATCCCCAGATCTCACTCCAATTGAGCATTTGTGGGACGAGGTCCACCACCGTCCAATCTAGCACAACTAGACAGTGCTATCCATCAGGCATGGTGTCAGATTCCTCCCACCACCTTCCAACATCTCGTGGAATCAATGCCACGAAGAATCACCGCAGTATTAAAGGCAAAAGGTGGCCCAACGAGATAATGACAGGGTGGTCATAATAATATGCTCACTCAGTGTACATTGTTGATATAAAAAAATCAATCTGGTTACAAAATTTGGATTTCATTTTTGTGAAAAAAAATCTTATAATAAAAATTAAAAAACCGTGAAAAGAAATAAAATTAAAATCGCAAGCCCTTTCGACTTTAGTCATCTTCTGGCAATGAAAGATGTGAATGAGGAAGTTGTCGGTCCAGTGTAGGTCAAAAGGGGGAAATCCTTTTGTTTAACTGGAGTGAGCAAGGAGTGGGATGATTGGTGGGGAAGGGTAAATGGCACTGGAACAGGCCAAAAGAGGAGAAAAAAAAAAAGGGGGGGAAAATAAAGACAACCCATCGCCAACAACTCCACTACTCCTTGTTCACTCAGAGTTTTTAGTAGAATTTAAACAATAGATTTAAACAACAGATACCTAGGCTTGGTCCTAAATTATGATCTTTCTTGGGACCGGCACATTAATCGCCTGTTGAACAAGTTGAACTATAAGCAGGGGCTGATTTTAAGTTTGTATTATTTACCTTGGAATATTCGAATATTGTTGTACAACGCTTGGATTCACTCCAACCTCTGCTTTGGAATCATTTTTTGGGGGTTCACTTCATCATATAATTTGGCTAGATTGTTCAAGTTACAGAACAGAAATGATTCCTGAGGACTCTGTTGGGTATTCCCAAATGGTCCACTGTTTCGCACTTTTTTAAAATACTGGGTATTCCCACGACTTACCCGAGTCATGCTATACAAACCATTTCTTTTTTTACACAAAGCAGTTAATTCATTGCTTCGATTGTCAACCCCTATCACAATACAATTTAGCCAGAACATCCATAACTAACCTACCATCCATAACTACCCTACAATATCTTTCACCTCGCTTTTCCCAGGACCAATTATTGCAACAGGTGCCTGTCTCGTAACGGGGTAACGTTATGGGCCTCTCTTCTTGAGACTATTCGATCTCTGTCGCCCTATAATGCATTTATAAGGGCTCTCAGAAGGCACATCTCGACCTCATGAGATCACGCCACTACTGAATCACGCACTTCCTTCGGAAAATCCGTTGTTCCCGTGTAGTCGTTTGCTGGCTGTACATTAAAGAATCGTTGCGAGGCAAAATTTGTGGCCCCTATAATGCCGTCCTGAAATGACCATGGCAGTTGAAAAGGACATTAATACCAAACAAACCAAACCGACCACATGAAAAGTTCCTTTTGTATGTTAGGTTTTTTTTACTTTTTTATTCTTTTTCAATGATTGTTAGTGCCGTTTGGCCTATTAGTTATTTTATTTTGTCATTTTGTAATTTATTTACACTCTGTAGTTGTTGAATATTTCTCAACTAACTTTCAACTATACATTACTTGTACCATTTATTGGTTGTTTTTGTTAACTTCATTACAGTTTACTATTGTTATATGCCACGTGGTCTTTATTGTCATTTAACTAATTTAGTTGTTTGTTAATGTTAATGTCATAATATTTTCTACCAACCAATTTGTGTTTGTATTTTGTTATATTGTCACACCTGCTGGGACCTAACTCGCCGGTCAGACACCATGCTGGTCCCAGCTGGGCGTAGTTGTATCTTAATTTTATTAAATAAATAAATAAATACGACCCCTTCCGAGCCAGAAGAATTATATTTTGAGTAATTAAGCATTAAACATAGATCTGCTAAATTAAGTCTAATAAAATAATAAACATAAAATTTAATAATATAATGTTGTACACAGCTGGCCAGCTCACAAATGATAGAAAATGAATTTTCACAGATGTTTCAGGAGAAAAAATTCAAGAAATGAGGCATTGGCCCCTCTAGCTCGGAAGGTCTCGTGTGACATGCACAATAATGAAAATATTGAAAATTCACAGAAATCAAAATCATGGACCTTCAGCATTTTTGGGGTGGTCGCCCGACCCCCCCTTGCGTACGTGCCTGCGTATAGTTTGCTATTAAGCAATGGTTCGCCAACAACTGCAGAAATTTTACCAGAATGGTATCTATAGCCTAGTGCACCAATGGAACTCGTGCCTTAATGCTCATGGAGATAATTTAAATTCCTTGAATAAAAACAGATTCCCAACCTCTAAAGGTATTTCTAGTGAACGATTTTTTAAGATGATAAATAATCTTATTAAACTAAAGAATAATTTGGGTATCACGAATTATAAGGGATGGTACAGTGTTTATTTCATTTTTGAAGAAACATTTTTACAAAAGAAGACATTTATCTTCTATCAAAAAATATAAAAAAATGACTGATTATAAACACTGGTGCAGCAACTGATACCCAAAAATGAAGGACAACAAATCTTTGGATCCGCACAATTTTCATCCGACACGCATGTTGTCGAAAGCCAGGGAACACAGAAGTGAATCGCAGGACATAATGGTGAAACCAACATTCCTTCTATTCCTATAATAAAGAGAAAATATTCATGTAACAATTCTTTCGTGCTTCTATCGCCATAGCAACAGCCAATTTCTCCAAAATGAGAAAATTTAATGAACAATTGTTCTTCAATTCACTATGCGCCGGTTATTATTCAAAATGTTATAGATTCTAAAAATGCGAGTTAATTTTTTGGCCCACCCTGTATATAAGAATGATTATAGCGATTTATTTATAAACTCCATTGAACTGAACAGGCACAATGGAAGCCTTCTTCGGTATTTGTTTGACTCTTCAAAATATTCAAGTTGATGTCTTTTTCGGAGATATAATAACAATCCTAGGCCGTGGTATTTTGATATTGTCATCTCATACGACTCTATTGGGAGATTTAAATGATAAAGTAGTAGACCAGAAATACCGATTATGAATCAGAATTTTGAAACAATATTCTACTATCTTCTTTATTACGCTTATACGAAGCGTGTGCCAAACCGGCAGGTGCAGAAAGCACGCTCGTGCTAGAAGGCTTACTAAAGGATACTCTTCCAGTTATGGAGATCCGGCTGCGATTGCGTCGCATTGTATAAATATCGTTTATCTCCTTGATATGTTAATGTACGCTTCACTGACCTGCTGGACATGAATCTGATGTATACTGCGCCTTATCGGTTAGAATGGACAATTCTAGCCAGACGCCGGTGGTCATGGTGGGAGGGTAATCGTGGTCGGCCATTGGGTTGTAATATGTTGTACACACAAGACACTGTAGATCGGGAAATGGTGAATCCCTGAACTATAGTGGCATGTTCTATTCGTCATGCAAGCACTATATTCCTCGTTCTTGCCGCCTTGCTATGATTACAACGAAGGATAAAGTGTTCATCGGCGCAATCATTATATGTCATTTTGTATTAGGCCATGTCGTCATGTGTACGTGATAGCAATGTTAATTTGCATACTGCTATCCTAAGACTTTTGGCCATTTGAATATACGAGGGCGTTTTGAAAACTTTTGCCTCCTAGGCAATTCAATAGTTTCATCAATTTGCGAGATACTGACCTGCGTTATGAATTTGATAAAAGCTTGTAATGTCCTCAACCAGAAAATGCCTTATTTTACAATGTATTCATCATTCTGGGTGACGACAGACAGGGAAAACCTGAAAAACTGAAATTGTCAGGTAATTTCGCAGCCTACAAGGAAAATTTCAGTGTGTGGCTAGTTTTAATGACTTTGGCGCTAGTTTCAACCATTTTGAGAAATGAAATGTGCGGGGAACAAAAAGCTTTTTTTTTTTTTTTTTGGTTTGATCGGGGAACACAATCTTTTGCAGGGAAATTTGATTTCATCAGAATTGTCGCCACCCTGTCATTCCTATCCTCACATTTGCAACAACGTTGAACAAGTTATTTTCATTCCGTCAGCGAAGAAATCTGGCGTTTGTTGCTGGGACCAGTGGATGAACTGCTGCTTTCATCTCGCCACCACAAGAACGGCGACCCTTCAAATGTTCATTCAGATGTTATGGGTCGTCCACTGCGGAGCTGGTTATCCAGGTTAGTTGTGCCTGGAATGCTGTCTTTCGTACTCCTTGCCACCTGAAAGACAGTACTCACAGCCACATCTGCGTTTCATAAACATTCATCCTCCCAAAAACGTGCTGTGATTGAACTCCTCACCGCAGAGTGCTCTGCACCTATAGACATTCATTGAAGGAATGAATATCTATGGGTGCAGAACACACTGCGGAATTCAATCAGCACGTTTTTTCAACTGAAAGTCCACGTACGTCGCCATTTTTTCAAACTTTCTGCGCGCGCATGACGTTGTAGATAGGTGTAAATAGGTGTCATGATAGTCAAGGAATAAGACTTGCCTTTCTTACCAGAAGGAAAGTTCGCGTCCGTATATCAAGTTGCTGAAGCTATTGTGTAGGAGGCAAACTTTCAAAACGCCCTTCTATATCCAGACGTAAGTTGCGATTCCCTATGGCAGTATCGCAACACAAAAAGAACGTTAGATGAATTTCATTATCTGAGAAAAGATGACGTTAGATTTAGAGATCCGATTGACTTAAGAAAAATAAAAAATAGGGTATTTATTAATGTATTTAATTATTCATTCCAAGAAATATTTTTTCTGCAATGTCAATCGTTATCACAACACTTACGAGGTTTAAGAAGCCGAAAAACAAAAACAAAAAAACTTGCAGGCGGTGAACACGTGATCACTACGGGCTTATTGTGCAAGACCGTTCAAGGCAATTTCCTATACAAATTAATCCTCATCAAAACATGGAAACCCTCTAATCAACAAAGAAAAGTGAAAGAACGAATACGTATTTTGCTAATCCATATCATGTTCCTTGTAATTCCCCTGCTTTTTTTTGTTTGTTACTCCTGTTTCATTTTTCAGCTTAAACCATTCTCTGTGCCTGACCTTCTTGGCTTTTGTCCAAATATTGTTATTGCACTTAATAATTCCATTGCTTTACCACTTTTATTTTTAACCATGCTCTTCTGGTTCTTATCCTTCTATGCTTAAAGTAACTAGAATTACTCCAATTTTTAAGAAGGGTGACCCCAAGTCTTATGCGAAAGTATTTGAGAGGCTTTTTTTATCTAACTCTTTCACGATATGTTTACTCTTATTCTCTCAATGATATGCAACATGGTTTTGTTCCCAACTGAAGTGTAGAAACGTCATGTTATCATCTTATTGAATTTGTCTTTTGTGAAATGGTTGCTAATAAGTTCGTTGCAGCAATTTTTTATCGACTACACCAAGGCTTTTGACATTATTTCTATTTCTCTTCATCTGCACAAATTATCCATTTTTTAAGATATCTATAGGCCTCCTCTTCTATGGTTAGCTACTCTTTTATATAATACACATTATTACTGATCTTATCTCGTCGTTTCTTCTACAATATTGACCACCAACCAAGGTGTCACAAGGATCGATACTTTATCCTCTTTTATTTAATCTGTTTATTAACGATTTACCTTATAATTTTTCTTTTACTAAAACTATCTTCTACGTTGACGACACTACTTTTTTAATTTCGCACACAGACATTGCTCAGCTTTTACTGTAACATTTTACTTGAATTAAAACTATGAAATGATTTGAATTCTTTAACGATCAACACAGATAAAACTAGTAACATATTAAAAAAAAAAAAGCTTCAAATGACAACCAAAAACAACAAAAAAAAAATCCCTCATTGGGACATGTTGGGACTAGAAATTTGTTTTCTTTTTCTAATTTTTTTTTCCTTTCACACTTTTAATTTTATATTAAAATTAATGTTTTTGTTATCAGCGGAATAAATCCAACATTCCGTAATCATCAACCATATACCATGATAACCAATTAATAGCAGGAACAACAGGAAACCACTATTCCATATCAGATGTTTATTGCAACGTATGCGCATTTCGGCAGCCAAGCTGCCTTCCTCAGCGTATACAAGAACTTGATCAGACCAGAGAAATTCTGATCTGATGTGGAATAGGGGTTTCCTGTTGTTCTTGTTAATCTGTGTCTCCTTCATCTCCTTCAATTAATAGCAATTACTGATTCTTTTAAGTATCTTGGTATATGGTTATCGCATGATCTAACTTGGTATTTGCACGTTGATACTCCAACCATACTGAACGGGAAACCAGGTTTGGTTCCTACGCTACATTACCTACCCCAAAAAAATCCTATTGTTACTTTATCATTCCTGGATAAACTCGCTCTTGTGTTACGGCGTTATCTTTTGGGTATCTACCTCATCTTGTAATATGAAACGTCTTTTTAAATTACAGAAGTGGTTCTTACGTATCTTGTTAAAAGTTCCCAAGTCTTTTTCAGTCTCTCATTTATTCCCTGTGCTATGTATTTTAACTATTTACCAAATCTATTATATTTAAACAGCTCTTTTACTTATAAAATCCATAATTCTTTGTTAAACGTTTCTACTCCCTTTAAGCTACAATTGATCCGAGACAGACATAACTATCCAACCCAAAATGCAGGAGAATTTTATATTCCAGTTAACAGACGCAATTATCGAAACAAATGCTTTTCTTCAGTTGGTGTTAAGTACTGGGCATGTTTACCTTTAACAGTTCGCTCATCTGCCTCATATGGCATTTTAGGCCAGTCAGCAAAGGGGTTGAATAAGGAAAAAAATTAGGGAAAGCTGGAACAAATTTTAATATATTATTAAAACTGTTGTATACAACATATTCAATTTGCACCCCTCTACCCCCCCCCCCCCGGGGGGGGGCGGGGGGGGCGAGAAATGGCGCTTAAAACTGATTTTTTTCCAATACCTCACTATTAGTTACATAGCAAAACTCTTCCTACAAAACTTATTCCCTAGATGGTTTTCTACGAAAAATGTTCTATGCATTTTTCATGTAGAACTAACCGTTTATGCACTATAAGCCTACAAAGATAGTCCATGGGTTAGTCTAATGTACGATCCTATTATTATAAGACTTTACAGATTATTGCAAGCATGAGTGGTAAGTGAAAGTAGGATAACAAGGAACCAATAGGTTATGAAGAATTATATTTTTAATGAGAAACTTAGTTTATGACTTTCCACAAAAAGGAAACAAAAAATTACAATTATTATTATTTAGACTCGAACAAATCTTGTAACTGCATGTAAATACAATCATCACATTCTTGTTGCTCATAAACAGCTTCTGAATTTAAGCATGACAATCCATGGCAATTCAAGCACACTTTAAACCAGCTTTCCTACAGCTACACTTACCTGTCGTGCAACCTTTATGGCATGTGCAGGAAATGATGCTCAGAAGGTCTGCAGATGCACGTTCTTTATCTGTTGGAATAGGAATTAGTCCTTCTTGAGTTCTGTTCCAGACCCATTCTGTTGCCAACAAGTCCTTTCCCAACCATTTCTGAACTTGCTGATAGGTGCGATAAGAATGATACTGAAGAGCAGCTTCTGTTGGAGGCAAAGAAGCCATGTTAAAGTTAATGTTTCTAAGTGATTTTGCAAAACAGTGGTACCTCAGTTCTTGAAATGACCTACTGTCGCCGTCACCACATAGATGCAGAACAAGTTTTTTTCCAGCCTCGGCAATCCAGTTAGGTTCAGCCTTTAGATCATTAAAAACAGACACAGCTTCTTGAAGTTCTGCATTATTTTGAAGCAGCTTCAGGAACTTCAGTTTACCCTGCTTAAAGAAAGCTGAAGTGGTATCACACCCACTAAAGGCATGAAGGAAAAAAATGTTTTTCTTTACATCTGAGTTGTAATTGAAAGAGCAAAATGTGTACATTTTGTCTCCAATATTTCTTTTTCCTTTCTTCAGGAACTGTACAATGTTTCTGGAACCAGCTAAAGCAGTAAGAATAACCAACAGGTCAACATCTTCACCAACAATAGTCACCAAGTCCCCTTCAGAGGATGCCTGAATAGCTGTACTAACTATCAGTGTATCAGCGTCTTCCTCAGCTTGTAAAGTCTGCATTTCTTCCTTTAAAAATCTATCCCTGAGCAGTGTGATAAGTCGGCCCTTGTTCTTATCATTTGACAGAAACTTGTTTTGGGCTGTCACAACAGGCATTGTTTCGTCAAATATAATCTCTGGTGACTTGTATGTTAATCGACGAGAACGTTCAGCAGCTTTGGTACTTCTTTCTCCGTTTTCAGGGTATCCATCAAATACAATCATGGGATTTCTATTGTAGTGGTTTTTTATGTAGTCAATGTACTTGTCTGCGATGGTTCTAAACGTCTCTTGCTGTTGCCACACCACACTATGTATCAAGAATCCCCCATCAATAACGCACACAGTATCTGCAGGCAGGTCACACTCAGGAAGAGGTACAAAGGCTTCATAAAGAGACGACTTCTTAGTTTTACGCATACCAACCTCATCAAAAAGTGACAATGGGAAAGGAGCAAGCTCGTAATTAAAATGTTCCTGTAATTCTTGTTGTGACCTCTTGGTAAATAATATTCTTTTAAATAGTAACTGCGGTTCAACAGGATACAAAATACATATGACCTTCACGGCGGAATTGACAGTTGCAAGAGGTTTAATTACCTTCTTCCTTTCAAGCTTCACAGTTGTCACCGTTTGGCCAATAATGTTTGACAATGCAAATACTCCTACATGATAAGCATCCTGTAGATTTGTATCTTTGTTCCCTGTTACTCTAGTACTTATTGACATAAAGTCATCAAATTCAATGAATGGTGGGTGTGCTAAGAAACAGATGAAAGTCTTGATCATCCCTTGCTATGCGAGAACTCCGTGCATCTACATGCTGTTCTGATGTGTTGAGAGCAATGTTACAGTAGTCTTCTATTTTTTCTGTGACAATCAAACAAGTAGCATGCCAATAATCCATTTAGTTAGGGTGGAATCAGTCATACCTCTGCCATGAGTCAACCCCCCACAACTCTTCATGGATCGCATCAATGTTTGCTCAATCGTCAAACCAGACCACATTCCAGATCAGACTTTTTCAGACCGCTGTATTGTGAAGTACCCTTTTTATGAAAGCTGTCGTACTTCTTTCTTTTGTGTAAACCTTTCGGCACTTTTCATGTACAGTCACAGTTTTCAGCCCTTGTAACTGCAAATGTTTTCCATCTTTCCACTTTGTACTGTATTCACATAATGTCTTCAGTCCTTTTTCCTTTACTTCACGAATAGGATCATCAGAAAAATCTTTCTCGCAGATAAAACACGTTCCTGGTGAAGACATTTTTGCTTTAGTGTCAATCTGAACAAGTGACAAGAAGTAATCTTCATGCCATGGGATAGAGTTTTCTTCAGTTAGCCCTTGTTAAGCCTAAAGGACAATATTGTGCAAAATTTAATTCCACTAAAGAAAATATTAAACAACAACTCTATGATTACATACACTATATGATCACAAATATCCGAACACATGCACGTTTGCGCTCTAGCCACGATTTCATGGAAATCAATAGGGCGTTGCACATCCCTTTGCCCGAATCACAGCTTCCACCCTTCGGGGAAGACTTTCCACCAAATGTTGGTAGGTACTTTCCGGAATGTTCCTCCATTCCTCCCGAAGAGCGAGAATCAGTCCAGGTACAGAAGTTGGCCGATGTGATCTGGCCCGCAAGCGTCTTTCCAATTCATCCCACAGACTCTCTATAGGATTGAGGTCGGGACTTTGTGCCGGCCAACCCATTTCTTCGACCCCTGAGTCCGCAAACCACTGCTGTACACGCCTCGCTTTGTGGCACGGAGCATTGTCGTGTTGGTAGAGAAATGTCCCGTTTCCGAAAAATTGCCACAACGTTGGAAGTGCACAGTTGTCCAAAACATTCAGATAACGGTCGGAGTTCATGATTCCTTGCACAGGAACGAGCTGGCCCAGTCCGTACCATGAAAATGAGCCCTACACAATGACTCTTCCTCCTCCGAACTTGACTGTGGGCTCTGTGCACTCAGGTAAGAAGCGTTCTCCAGGTATGCGCCAAACCCAAACTCGTCCATCGGATTGCCAGAGTGTGTAGCGAGATTCGTCTGTCCACATTACACGTTTCCATTGGTCCATTGTCCAGTTTCTGTGGGCTTTGCACCACTCCAGACGTCGCTTGGCGTTGACCCTGCTGATGTGGGGCTTGTGGGCAGCAGCACGGCCATGGAATCCCATCGTGTGCAGTTCCCGACGAATTGTCATGGTACTGGCATCATTTGCAGAGGCGTTTCGAAACTCTGTGGCAATTTTTTCCGCCGAGGACTTCCGGTTGCTGCGGGTGACACGACGAAGCACTCGACGGTCTCTGTCCGTTAGTTTCTTGGGTCTACCGGTTCGTTGTTGAACTGTTGTTGATCCCCGGGTCTTCCATTTCATAATGACATCGCCTACTGTTGACTTGGGTATCTGAAGAAGGCTGGAAATGTCACGCACGGACTTGCCACATAGGTGACATCCAACGATGGTTCCACGTTGGAACTCAGAGCTCTGCCGAACGACCCATTCTTGCCAATGTCCAAGCAGAGTTGTGTCTGAAGGTGTGGGAAGCTATTTAAATGATGTGCAAGTCATTATCATGTGACATTGGGCCAATCGATGATCTGTGAGGGGTGTCCGGATATTTTTGATCATATAGTGTATAATCTTATTTAAATCGAAAGATTATGCATTAATAACATGGTGACATAATTGAAAAAATTTTAATTCAAAATACGAAAATTCCGAACACAATTTCCAGTAACGGGGCGTCCCTATTGGAAACGTACCAGCCGAAGATAGGACAGATGACACCGTCAGTAACAACTCGCCTCTCCTCGGGAGTCAAAGTCCGAGACATGAGTATTGCATCCACATTTTACGTCATAAAGATTCCCACTTTCGCCAATATCTTAATCACTAAATTAAGATTAATAAAAGGGAGTAAATTAATATAAAAACCGGACCTATTTTTATATAAATTAATATAAAAAATATTGTTCTTTATACACATTACCTCCCTAGCCGGACCTGTAGGCCGGAAAAGGAACAATAATTGTGTGGAACGTCGGGCTATCTGGAGAGCTGAACCCCGCTGTATTTAAGCACTGGATTTTTTACTTAATATTTTTAGCCACGATTTAATTGTGTTGTAAATTCCAATTGAGTCCCGGGTCCCACACAAGGATTCTCCTCACAGTATATATTAATATATGGCACACAAATTAATCATCATCAATGCACACTTGACTTACTTACTTTTCAAACGCGCTTATCCGTTAGGGTCGCGGGGGCAGCAGCCTTATGGAGGATCTCCAGCGATCGCGATCTTCCGCCATCAGGCGCATGTCCTCCCTGGTAATATCCAAGCGACTCAAACCCAGATTCTCCATGTAGTCTAGCCACCTGGTTCTTGGTCGACCCCTTGGTCTCTTACCCACCGGCTTGGAAAATAACTGCCTAGGAAGACTAGTTTGCGGATCCGTATCACGTGGCCATACCAGCGCAACTGAGATCTCTCAATGCGGAGAAGTAGCGGCTCAACACCTTTTATTAGGTCCCATTTTTGTGCAGTTACGTTCTTATAGCGTTTGGCGGTGCCACATTTATAAAATTTGATTCCGTGCGAGACTGAAATTTCTTATTGTTATTGTTTATTGGATAGAAATCTTATATTTCTTGTCGTTTTTTTTGCTTTTCTCATCCACCAGGCTACGATCATGAATAGAGGTAGACCTCAATATTATAACCAAAATCTTGACAGACGAATGCAAAATTATCCTGGGTATGACCAGTACCAGCAGGGTGCTGGGACATCCTATGGATTTCGAAGTGAGTACGATAATGCGTCCCGGGGCCGTGCTCCCAATTACAATCGTGGGCGCGGAGGTAAGAAGGGGAAGACAAAGACAGATCCAAGACCTCCAAAACCAGCAACTGAGACAACCACCCTTCCAAAACCATCAAATCTTTCAAAATTCGAGACATCAGACAAAAACGACCCGCTTTTCAAAGAAAGCGTCTTCCCTGAGGCGGGCGAAGAACTCAGAAGGATGGCAACAAATGTCTATATCCACAGTCAGGCCGATGACCTGGATCTCTTGATATCCCGACTATTCCTTGAAGCGTAAGCTCTTAATCCCGGCTTTTCTCGTAGAGTATGTGAATCGGCCTTCGCATACTATTGTGCTGTACTCGTCTACCAGCGCCTTTTATTCTTAACGCAGATGAATGGACTGGGTACCAGCTACGAGGAAGATAAGTTTGTATCGGATGTGACAGGCTTACATCTGCAGCCTCCATCCGCCCTCGTTCGATACATCGAGGGATTCGGTAATGTCAACGTACCGAACGGAAGAGAATGTCTCTTCCGAATGTTAGCCCACGAATATGTTGCAAGTGACGAGATCGAAGGCTTCTTCGGTCAGGTGAGCCCGGATAACCATTATCTGTATAAATCATACCCGTGTCTCGCGGTGTATTTTATCCGGATTAATGAGGATCTGAGGAAAACAGCCAATGATGCGGTGAATCCAAATTGGAATTTACCAGGAGGAATTAGATCCGATGAGGAAGATGCCCTGCATCCTTCCGAGAACATGCTGGGCTGGCGGAGATCGTAGCGACTGACGACACAACAGCTTCAGTTCTTGGAACAAGCGGGTATGTTCTTAGACAATTTTAATACCAGTAATCCAGTAATGATGTATTTACCAGAGCTCTTAAGGACAGTACAGGTGGAAATAAACAAAATACGTCCGTGGAAGAGAGAATCACTAGAAGCGAGTCCAGTTCTGGGATCCCGAGCTCAAATTTCAGAAAATTCAAATGACGGAGCTGGCCGTATCGAAAAAAAATGAACCTGTAATTCAATATTGTTTTACACAACTGGCCGGATGCTTTTCATTTTATGGAAGCGCGTTCGGTTACCGTACACACCATCGAATAGGACATCGCAGAGTTTTTCAGCGCCCAATACCAGTGATTGATCTAGCCGCGGAAGAAGGAGAAGAAGTAGCACAACCACCACCTGCGGAAGAAGGACAAGAACCCCAGATAGAAGCAGAACCTCCACCCCCCCCCCCTTCCTGCACACTTGAGTAAATAAAATTAAATTAATTAATTTATGTATTGATAATGATTAATCTCGCGTGTTGAGTATTAATTTACACAATGAAGAAAATCCATGCTCCATTGACGTCACCAAGATGGACGCCCGCTATTGGAAATTGCGTTTGAAATTTCGTTTTTTCACACATTTTGAGTTTGAATTAAATTTTTTTAAATATGTCACCATATTATTAATGCGTCAATCTATCAATTTAAACAAAGTTGTTTATGATCATAGAGTTGTCATAAACCAATACAAAAACTCATTGTGATTGTGTTATGACTTGAACATAGATCTTTCTAAGCCTCTAGCACTGAAATGCTATCTGAAAAAAGAATAGAACATGTTTTATAGAAAATTTTCTTAATAATAATTTTTGTAAGAAACGTTTTGATGTGAAACTAATAGTAAGTGAGATATTTGAAA
>JAHWFO010091178.1:0-11339 GCA_023313115.1 Rhysida immarginata
GTGTTTTGTGCCTTCAGATTCATTACAAAACTATAAACGCATTTAGAACATACTTCGAAGTGGGATCGGAATGAAAAGTGAAATATGAACAGAATGCCACTTTACAACATATTTGTTGGCCTTCGTATTTGAAAACTTACATTCGTATTTTATTGGCGACGGGAAATTCAGATGAAAAGTGAAATATTGTAATATATAATGAACTATACGTTGTAAATACAGGGTAATTAAAGTTCTGCGATGTATATTATACGCTAATTTCGTCTGAAGTTCATTATGCAACTTTTCATCTGAATTTCCAGCGCCAAAAAAAAATACGAATGTACCTTCTCAATCCATGAAGTACAACTGTGTTTCGATTTGTTAAAATGGCAACGGGCAGTGGGGAATTCAAATGCAAAGCGAATAAATGTAATAAATAATGAAGTGTACATTGTATATACAGGAAAATTAAGGTACTGTAATGTATATTATGCGCTAATTTCGTTTGATTTTCATCAGGACGGAATGCAACTGCATCACTTCAAAGCAGTATCAGTTTTCTGAATTCGTTGTTGTCATGCTGTTTGGAAAAAAAAACGGTAGTTAGGCCGCACAGGCATTTTTTACAACTTTTTTATTAGATAAGCCGCGGCGTTACTACCGTAAATTACGGTATTCATATTTTTTTGTAATTTACACAAGTTAGGAAAAGTAGGCCTAGAGCCCGCTTTGTTTAAGGATTAGTAGACGAAAAGTATGAACAATGAGCAAGAGAGTGAAGGTGTGGTGTTGCCCAGACAACGAAAGAAGAAAGAGGAAGTTCCGAGAAACAGAAGTAGGAACAATGAAAATCAAGATCAAGGTGGAGAGGAAATGATATACGAAAAGAGAGGAGAACAGAGAGATGATCGAGAGATTTCAAAGCGTGTAGTTGACAACGAGCAGCTGGAGGAATCAGAGGCCGACAAATGGGAGGCGATGGACGAGACGACGGCACCAGCGACCCAGACGGCCGGGTGGGCCTATCCGATCCCGCATGACGACAAGTGAGCAAGCAAGGGGTAAGCGAACGTGGTCAGGGGTTTGGCAACAGGTGATTAGAACACAGGGGTACACGGCAAGAAACGGGATCGAGCTCCCTGAGCCGGGGTACCTAGTGGTGTTTGACCTGTGCGCCTCTCATTTACTGTGCTTGAGAGCGAGGACACGTGGAGGCAGCAAAGCCAGGCAGGCCTGACTGTGTAGCGCGACCGGAGCAGCATCGACACCGAGAGAGAGAAGGAATCAATGCACCCCGACGTATCGGCCAGAACCCGCAGCAGTCCGAGGAGAAGGAAAGTGACCGTAGCCCACGTATTTCAGCTGAAATCATCATGCCGACATCAGATGCATCAATGTAACAGATAAGTGCACAAACTAAATTACAGGCCTGCGTGGAAAGTATTACTGAATACAGGGAATGATAATTGTAAAAAAAAAAAAAAAAAAAAGAGACTGGGGTTTGCCTTGAGAGTTAAACTAGGACATTCTTGCTCATTGAGTCTATGTTAGTTAAGCATGATAATTTGTCGTTAGTAAGTAAGTCGAGAGAGAGAGACAGCCAAATTATGAACCTAAGAAGTTAATGTTAATAGAGAGCCAAGGGAGAGGGAAAAACTCTAGTGGTGTAAGAATATACTAATCTTATGTTATGCAAAAGGATTGATAAAATATGATATATTTTGTTGTTTTTTTTTTATTGTGAGAATATTTTAATGGAAGGGGAGGAGAATAATTCTTGTTGTCTGTAACGGTTTATTTTCTTTTTACTTATTTTATTGCTTATTTAATAAATGTTTTAAATATAGATTTGTTGAAGTTGTCTTGTTTAAAATTTACCTTTAGGGCTAAATTGTTGATATATAATTATTACACTTTGGGGTACAATTGAGTGCATATTATTGATTAGCATAAAAAGGGGAAGTAATTAATTCTTTTTTTTTTTTTTTTACTATAAGTCCGACCTGCAACCAGGAGCAGAATAGAGAGTAAATGGGGTGGTGTTAATAAAGGGAACTAGGGCGTAAGTTGTTCTTTTTTTTGGATCCTTGTCTTGGGGTAAATTTAACTGGCCTTATAATAATATACGGGGGGGAAGGAAAAAGGTAACTACCACTATACGATCGAAATAGAAAAAAAAATAATTGCGGCACAGGTAAGAGAGTATTGGAAGTCCATTAGAGTTTAAGAATAAGTTATGGTGTTAGATCTAAGTAAGCAACAGAGGGAATTGCGAGGGTAGTGTAGGTAATATCAAGGGAGTACAAGTTAGGATTTAACATGTGTTGTGGGTGCTCTTGAATTAAGTAAAGATTGTCACGGTTAGGAAAACATATAGCAAGTTGGAGGTAAGAGCCAAACCAGCCCAACAATTAGTGATGTGACATCACAAGGGCAGTTGCAACATAACACTTCGACAAAAATTGAGGCAAGAGAGAGCGAGATTGTTAATAGTTAATATTTTTATTATAGAGAATTTCTCGGAAGATGATGAGCTTTCCATCTTTCAATTGTTAAGAGCGAGCTCGGTGGGTTTTTAGCGTTTTTTCTGTTGTTAAAAAATTGATATCCGTCGAAGAGGTTCTTCTACTAAAAATAAGACACGTTTGTTTGCGCTCTGGCTGTCAAAGAAAATAATGGCGCCGGACTTCGAAGTTGTTCTGTCGGAACTTTATTTTATAAGTTCAAAACCCCTTTAATTCTTAATATACATTATGCTTGTAAAATAATGTATATGCTTCTGGAATGGACTGACCTTGCAAAGGAGAGTGAATAATAGACGCTCGACAAGCGATTTCGAAAGCAGCGCTCGTTTCAAGTGTTCGATCGGGAGGATCGAACCACCGTCGCTTAAGGAAAAAATATGTGCAGGTATTGCTGCCGAAGCAGCACATTTTTACCTTTCCGTTCCCACATATGATGACAGTGTGATGACCTCGGGCAGGCGCGACGTTGCACGTCACTTACCTGTAATATAATAAGGCCCTGCTCGAGGTTCGTACTTTATATATCCTACACAAGTCTACTGACTCCTTGCCAGTTACCCCGTCGTGTTGGTCGTATAGCGAATTAATCTCTGCCCACAAAGCAGCTGCCGGTACTAGCTTATTCTACCTTTTTCTTATTCTATACCACCCCCTCCTAATTTATCAGTTATTGCCCAAAAATTCACTTCTTCTCGATAACTACCCTTGATGTCTCTTATTCATGGGTATCGTGGTCCCACCCAAAATCCATTAGCCTAATCCCAACGATAGTCAATAAACAGAGGTGTGGTGTATCGCCGACTATATATACCTTCCTTTTATTTGCCCAAAAAAAAAAAAAATGTATACTCATCTTACCAGGTGAGGGCTCTTAACGGCTCTGATCACCTTGCACCAAGTCTAAGCTGAGATACGTCCTTTCACTTGGTGAAAGTAAAAGAGAAATATACTCACTAACCTCTAAACGCAATAGTCGGGGATACAAGCCAATAAACAAATAAAATAACAAAACAAAAGATAATATAACCTTAGGTTCTAATTTAAACTAGAGCATGATATAATCGTGGACACAATGTAAACCCCCCCTTTCTCTTTATATTTATACAAAAAAAAACTGCAAATTCAAATAACCAAATGATGCACTCAGATTATGGTATGCTTAGAATGTAAAAGGATATTTATTAAAAAAAAATTGCAAATAAATTTCATAACTCAAGAATATTAATTATAAAAAAAAAAAACCCCATTGCCTAGGACTTAAAATCTTCTATTAAGGAAACCAATAAGAACTGGATTGACTCGTCTTACTGTCTAGTTGACATATCTTAAAGAAAAATACAATAATAAAAAAAAATACAATGCATCTCTAACAATCTAGCTATGCTTCTCCCCTTTATATATATCACTTCGGTTAACCTGTCCCATATTACTTTAGCTCAGATTCCTCCTTTCTATTCACTTCGCACAATCTGCGACACTACTTAGTTCCACTCGTACCATCTTTCTTCTAATTATTTTAAGTTTTACAAATTGAAGGAGATATATTGACTTTCACTTTACGCGTGGGCCCATATAATACGAAAGCTTTCACTTATCTGTTTTTTTTAATTTACTACTCTCTTTTCTTGGACGGTGGTCACCACTAGTAGGTTCTACTGACGCTCCAGATTACACCGCTCGGCTCCATTCCGTCTCCGACGATCGTTAGGCTCTGCTCCGTTGAGGCGATTGCCCTCTCCCGTCCTCACGCTACGTCTGTGCGCTTTTGGTCGGTGGGCTGCTTTTCGTGGGTCGTATCCCACGAACGTTGCTTCTCGCTCTCAGCATCGAAGCACGCCGTGCATATTGTGGGGTGAATGCCGTCCAGCTCCATGTTAGCTAAATCGGTTGCATCTCCTGCCCCTTTCTCTTTTACTTTTCTTTTTACGGATACGTCTGCTCTCTCTCGAGTCCAGTGCTGTAAAAAAAAAACTTTTTCCTCCTTCTCTCCCCGCTACCGTGGAGACCTTGACCTTCGTTACTATTGTTCAACACTGTCCGTTCTGAGAATTACGCTCCGGCGTTGTCGGTTGCCCTGGCAACGTCTCTCACACCCTCCTTCTCATTGTCCCCAAAGTTCACTTATTTCCTTTTTCTTTCCTTTCTTTTTTTTCTCCTTTTTTTTTTTGAACTAGTTCCTCCATTAGGCCTAGCCTGCCATCGATCTCATACTTGATTAAATTTCTACATACAACATTCCTTACTTCTTTTTCTTAATAAAAGTCTAAACTATAAAAATTCTTATGTTTTGACACCTTCCTATGTTTGAACTACATTATAACATCATTTCCAAAACACAAATTACTCTTCACCCTGAGTGCACCCTTTCGCTTTTTCTTTTTCCAGTTTAAAATCCCCTAATTTTCCCTTTTTCCATTACTCTTACTTACATTCCAAATTATTTAACTGCTGTGTGTCCACCATTATTTGCTATTAATTAACACAAACATGTGAGCTATGGCTTCCATGTTTGTAGTGACGGCACATGTGGAATATTAATTAAGATATTACGCACGCGTCGTCACAACAGCAAGTGGTGAGTGTTGTTTTCTTATTCTATTTACTTTGACCTGTGCAAGCAACGTAGAAGTATCGTGTTACTGTTTGTGAGGGAACGATTGCTTCGGATAGCGGCGAACTGCGCCGATAATTCTAATAAGAGTCATCCGCGTTTAAAAGAGAAACTGCATTAAGTTCCTGTGAAACATTTGTACATTGCCCAGTAAAGATGAGATGTGGCCAAAAGCAATTGTCACTAAAGTTTATGCTATTGTTTATGACTGGTGACTGTAGATTAGTATTTAATAATGTTTGAGGTGCACTTTTGAGCACAGAGCTTACTAATTTGAATTGGGTATTTCTCAATTAGAGAATGTGATAATTGTGTGGTGCATCTCTCTATAATAGCACACTAGTAACTGTTCATTGTGTGCTACAAAGGGTGTATCGAGGAGCATTTAAATTGGTGGCTAACTGTGCGGGAATCACTGTTGGGGTTTCTGTGATTCTCCCCGCGTTGCTCTTTGAGCCAATGAGCTGAAAAGAGTCATCCGGCGCTCTCCGGCGTTGTGCCTACGAAAATAAGTGCGAGTGATTGCCCGTAGCAGACCCGTGCTTAGAAGCTCGTGCTCAGAGTTCCCTATTATAGATAATGTTGAATAGTAAACAAGTTGTGGTTATATTGTAAGGAACAGCATGCATTACACGCATCCAGCGGGGGTGGTTGAGATAGAGCCAGCGTCATAGGCTAAGGGGCCTCTTTAGGCTAGTGTTGTCTCCTATGTGCGTAGCCTATCAATACAAGTAATATTTAGTTTTAAGAAAATCAGAGCCAGGATTTTTTAAATTGTCTTAATATGCTCATAATATTAAATAAAGGGTAATTTTATTTTACAATTTTGTCTTCAATATTTTGCATATAATAGATCTTCAACACCTTTCCCTTCACATATCAGTCCCGAACCTTCGATGGTCTCCTTCCCTTGACATCTCAGCTTAGGATGGTTTCTCGTTTAGCTTTAATTAGAGGGGGGGAGTTGTCATATATTCATTAATTTTTAGATGTTTTAAACATCTCGTTTATGAGTTATTGTTGTTGAAAAATGTAAAAAATTTGCATAGTGATCCATCTTAAAGCCTTCACAACCCAGGCTCTAATTGCCCTAGAGAGATGGTTAAGGTGTTATTTTAAAGCTTAATAAGTCAGCTTTAACTTGATATACAATACAACATCTTTTGGTAAAAAATTAAATTTTAACATTTAAAAATAACATAAATTTTGAGTTTCCCAATAATCCACAACATCTATGATTTTGAAAAAATTATGGGATATTTATCCATATTTTATTAGTGTACACTGTAAATTTCAAAGTGGGATCTCAATGGGATCTTACTTTATTTAATTTCGAAAGATAAAAAAAATAACATGTGGAGTACTTCTCCATAAATACCGTATTAAATTTTCATGGTGTTTTGGAGGGGAAAAAATGTTTTATGTGAAAACAAGTTTAGCTATTAAAAAAGAATGAATAAAACAATTCCACAAATAATTAATTCAATAAATCATTTTGTTTTGAAAAAAAAAATTGTGAATATTACTTACACAAAAATTATAGTATTGTAAATATTACTGAAGAAACTCAAGGCTTACAACTTGTTGGTATGTAATCTCAATTACTACAAATGTAATTTGGTTACTTAGGATAACATGCGCCATAAGATTACTGTATACAATGGTTAGAATTAATTTAAGTATGATCCCATTGAGATCCCACTTTGAAATTTTCACTGTACAATAACAAAACATTGCCAAATATTCCATAATTTTTTCAAAAGTGTAGATGTTGCGGGTTTTCGAGAAACTCAAAATGATTGTTTAAAACTGGTTAATTTTACTTTTTCATCTAAACATAATGTGTTGTATACCAAATTAAAGCTTACTTTATGAGCTTTAAAATGAGACCTTAACCACTTCTCTAGGACAATTAGAGCCGGAATTGTGAAAGCTTCAAGAACGATCTGCATGCAAATTTTTTACATTTTTTTGAAGTTTTTCATCAGCCATAACTCAAAAATAAAAAGTTAAAAAATTCTGAAAAAAATATTTTCTTCATAACTCATGGTGAAGAACATATAACCCAAAAATGAGCAAGATCTGTGAGGTTGAGGATCAGGTCATTGGTTGATTTGACATGGAATGACCCATTGCTATTCCCAATCATCTCTTAAGAGCTTTGTAATATGCCCTGCTTGCATGGATAACATATTTAGTCATATTGCAAATTTCAAAGTTGATTTCTGTATTCAAAAATGACATTAGTTTTTTTGGAAATGGAATACACATAAAAACCCCTCACATAAAAGTACAATAATTCTTCCAATGAAAGTACTCTGTCAGATTTGTATTTTAGAAGTTAGCTATTGGTTCAGTTTAGGTGAGACACCCTGTATACAGTTCCTTTCTTACATAATACCATAAAGTTTTCTCGTATCATGGATAAAGCAATTTTTCACTCTTCTTTACTATGACAGTGTGAGCATTATTACAGTTATAAGCATTTGTTACATGCTTACAAGCATCAATTTGAGTAGCCATATTAATAAGTATAATATAGTAAGAGCCTGTCTGTAAATTAAGTACCATTTCATTCTACTGCAACCGCAACGCTAGTGTTGCAGTTCCGAGCATGCATACTCGTCTCTCTGGTTCATTATCTTTGCACTGACGCCATTACATCCGGATTGTAGTGATCCTTGAAAATGTTTAAAGGCTAGTTTCCATGTGCCTAAAATTTGATGCGATTATGCGTTTCACCGTCAAACCGATTATGCGTCATCCGATTCGTCCGGTTTCCATGCACCCACAAAATCATGCGTCTATGCGATTATGCATCGATTGATCATGTGACTACCCGTAAAAACAGCGTTTTCATCTCGCACGTACTTTCATCTTTCATCTAACATGTGTTTTCAATTATCAAGAGTCGATACCAGGGTTGCCCACACTTGACCTTGCATTTCTTTTTCGTGTTGATCACGCTAGAAAATGACGAAAGAAGTTTCTATCGGTGGAAGGATGGATCATAATACTGTTCCTATTAACTAAACAGGTGGTGGCCTTACAGTATAACAGAGGGACATCAGGAGTTCCAACTAGTTTAGCCATTTATTCCCGGCTTTGTCAAGGATATACAGCAAGAGGCATGCAAGCCTTTATATATACAGAACAGTGGTACAGGTTAAGCAATGAGCGTAAATACATACAAGAACCAATAGGATGTAAAGCAAGGGGGGCCAATGAGTTCAAAAAGGACGTAATGGCCAGTAGAATAAAATAGAATAAATACAAAAAAAATTTTTTTTAAGATACACAAAAGAGAAGTTGTATAGAGATGGTGCGTTTAACGCGGACCGAAAAGAGAACATATCCGGTTGTCCGAAGACAAGAGGATTTACATATAAACAACAAAATAAAATAAAGGGGTAATAAACTTACAAAATGCAGAAGAAACATAAAATAAAAAAAGAAAAAACGAGAGAAAATCATAGTAGATCAGATAAAGAACTAAGTATTGCAAACACATTAAAGTTCGTCTGGCAATTGAGAAGCAAGTGTGGGGTGGACCTCTTGGCCTTGGATATTTCGATCGCTTCGAGGGTAGCAGTTTTTTCTGGTTTATTACAGATGTGCAAGACAGACATAACCTCTTCTTTTGTCTTCAAAGTGTGTCCAGAATCTGCGAGATGGTTTGCATAGTGGGAGACACAATCCCGTTTTTTATACGAGTCAAGGTGTTCCTTGAATCGCAATGCAAGATTGCGGGTCGATAATCCCACATAAAACATATCGCAAAACGCACAATTCAGGCGGTAAACTCCGGATTGGGAATATTTGTCGGAGGTGACGGAGGTGGGCGGATTCAGGGTGCGAGCAGCTGGGGTTGGAGTACGAAATGATATTCGGAGGCCAAGGGACGATAAGAAATCGGAAAGCTGGGAGAAATTAGGTCCCAGATATAGTAAGGACGTCCACTTTTTAGTATGGGGCGAAACGGGAGGTGGGGAGGAGAGAAGGGCCCGTCTGCGGCGGTGAAGAATGCGAGAGAACGTGGAGGTCGAATATCCATTGGAGTGGGCGAGGTGTCGGATTATGCGGAGTTCTGAAGATCTGGATAGGGGGCAGAGGGGGAGCTTCAGGGCACGGTCGATTAGGAATCTCAGTGAGGCTTGTTTGTGGGTGGCGGGGTGTGAGGAGGAATGGTGTATTAAGTTGGAGGATGTGGTCGGTTTACGGAAGACAGAAAAGGAGAAGCGGTTAGTGTGGGGGTTGTTAGTGATGAGGATATCAAGGAAAGGGATGGACCGGTTAGTTTCTAGTTCAAAAGTGAATTGGATATGTGGAGAAACGGAGTTAAAGGTGTTAACAATATTAGTGGGAGTAGTGGATCGGGAGTCAAAAAGGATGAGGATGTCATCAACATATCGGAAATATGCGATGACGGAGGAATTATTGAGGAGGGGGGTGACGTGTGTTAATTCCAGGTGCTGTAGGAAAACCTCAGACAGAAAACTGCTGAGTGGGAACCCCATTCCTAGCCCTGTGGGTTGTTAAAGGAGAAATAGTTCTGCGAAGAAATTACAGACAGGATAGCTAGTAGGTCAATAGTATCGGGTGCAGGGAAAGACGCAGCTAGTAACACACACTATAGGATAGAAAGGGTGGGGGTGACAGGGATGTTAGTGTATAAGTTGGTGATGTCAAGGGACATAAGGGAGAGGTGCTCATCTGTGTGGATGGAAGAAAGGGACTCAGTAAGGGTTAGGGAATTGCTTACATTATAAGTATTAGGGAGGATTTTCCGGTTAAAGAGGAAGGTGGAAAGGGATTTGGCAACGAGGTGGGCAGGAGCTGGGGAATAGTTAACGACGGGGCGTATAGGCATGTTTGGTTTATGGATCTTGACTAGGGCATTAAGGTTGGGTGGGCGAGGGTTAGGTGGGATGAGGTGTAGGAGGTATCTGAATCGTGGGGATTTGTTGATGACGGAAATAATAGATTTCTGGTATTTAGAAGTGGGGTCGGATGGGAGGGTGACAAAATTGTTAGCGGCGATGAAATCGTTAACTTTATCAATGAACGTAGAGCGGTAAATGATAACCGACACGTTACCTTTATCGGCCTTGACGACGAGGGCATCGGAATCTTGTAACTTCGTCTTCAAGGTGGTAGAGGCAGCAGCATCAGTGAGTAGTTCCCGGGATGGACTAGACGCAGACGCTTCTTTGAAGGACTTGTGTATCAGATATCCGGCGATGGCTCGCGCTGGAGGACGATCAGTCTGGGGTAGTAGGTTGACGGCGTGCTCGACATCTGAGATGACATCGTGTAAGTCGGATCATGTTGGCTTCCTATAGACAACGTGCTTGAGGCCTTTGTCGAGGAGTCGCTGTTCGTTGTCGGACAGCTGGATTGATGTTAGGTTAACGACATTGTCGTGAAATACAAAATCACCTTCGGGAGGATGTGGGCATGTTGGAGGCGGACGTCGGAGGTCGTCTAGCTTCTTCCACAGGGTTAAGAACTTATGCTCTTTGAAGGATTGCTGCCTAACTTCATCATCCTCGAAAAGAGGCATCAGAACATCAGGCGGTATGATGGATGAAATGTGGAGGTGCAGGCGGAATATCTCTTGGTTGAGACGATGCTTCTTGTAAACAAAGGTGGTTGTAGCACGGCTTACCCAAGTCCTTACGACGGCGGCCCGTGCAGCTTGGGCAGCGGTAGACCTGTTCCGGATGATGACGTGCGCATAATTAGGTTCTAGGCGCTCTCGGATACACATGCGGTTGAACCAGATGTTCTAGATGGTGGAGGCTAGCTTCCTCTTGATGTGGAACATCTTAGAGATGAGTGGAGTCAAATCGGTGGAAGGATGGATCATAATACTGTTCCTATTAACTAAATAGGTGGTGGCCTTACAGTATAACATAGGGACATCAGGAGTTCCAACTAGTTTCGCCATTTATTCCCGGCTTTGTCAAGGATATACAGCAAGAGGCATGCAAGCCTTTATAAATACAGAACAGTGGTACAAGTTAAGCAATGAGCGTAAATACATACAAGAACCAATAGGATGTAAAGCAAGGTGGCCAATGAGTTCAAAAAGGACGTAATGGCCAGTAGAATAAAATAGAATTAAAAAAAAAAAAATTTTTTTAAGATACACAAAAGAGAAGTTGTACAGACATGGTGCGTTTAACGCGGACCGAAAAGAGAACATATCCGGTTGTCCG
>JAHWFO010091179.1:0-17488 GCA_023313115.1 Rhysida immarginata
GAAACATAATTAAATACAATTATCGAACCATATCGTTCCAGTTCGAACTCCTGAACATCGTGTTCGAAAAATGGATGTTATTTTTTTTTAACACAAACATATGTCCACATCACTCAAAAGTCAACGCTGGAATGCCAATTTCACATAAAAAAAAAACATTCACACAACAATGTTTTATTGGAGGCTGCGTTGAACTTCTAAGAAATCAACGCTAAAATAGCAGCCACCAACAAAGCACACACACGAAACATTCAACTTCTCGCAACAAATACAAACAACAACAGCCACAACAATACGGATATGCACAAACAACAAATAAACATGCAAAACCATTTCTACAAGCACTTTATTTACTCAAAGCAAAAACCCGTTTACGAACAGAATCACTGTTTACAGTACGACCAATACACACCAGACAATCGCTCCAAACGCACTTGAATCCCCTTACTACCTGGCAATAACACACAAAGCCAAACTCTAAACATGCAGGTAAGACCCTTTTAATCTCCATATAACCCCCCCTCCACCGGACACACGTGACTACCAGCTCACCTGGTACGTCATACAGCAATCATTACCTACAAGTGAGAAGAAATGTAGATGATATTCTGATGAATGCAGAAGTAGCATTTGTAGTGATATATACTTTTCTAGAAAAAAAGCCTTTCCACCATTTATTAACAACAGCAAGAAACAGACAAATGCATCATCAACTTTTTTTTAGAAAACACACACTCCATCACAGCTAAAAAATTATATTATCCCATTCGACTCTAGCCAATCCACACAACACCAGAAGATGGCCACCATATCACACAAAACTGCCTAAGATCGTGACAACTTACAACCTCCCTCCTGAACAATGTCAAAATATAAATTCAAGGATCTGATAAACAAAGTTGAGAAGAAAGTGGACTTTTGGGCACACTGAAACTTTACAAGCTTTGCATGAAGATCTTTCAATGAAGAAGGAGGGCCTTGGAGTCCCTTTAACTTTTAAGGACAAAAAAAACACAAAACCTCAATCCCAAAAAAGAAGAGAACAGAACAGACATCTTCTTTACAAGCAAGCAAGTAACCAGGCATTTTTTTTTTTACAACCTTTGCCTGCCCAGACAGGCAAACAATGCCTGTTATGATAATAACAGGGTGCTTTTTTTTTTAAATAATGTAGTGAGATACCTAGCGATGTTGTGCACTTTAAATTAAACACAAATTTTGTTGAAATTGCATTCTATAAATAAATAAAAGGAGTAAACACCTCGTGAAGTTTGGTTAAACTCCACCCATAACAATACATAAACAAAAGCATGTGAAAAAAACAGTAAACACCACCACCACCTGTTCCATTAGTAAGTTTCTGCAAACTACCCGTGCACTAATGTGTTGGCCATAAACTCGACCACTCTCACAGGGAAGCCAAATTAGGCTATTGGAAAAACTGGGTGATCGAAAGCATAATTCAATTTTAAACATGCTTTCTTTCAAATGTCACTCAATTTTTTTCAAACTAAAGAAATCTTGCATTAAACAAACAGTTATTAATGGGGGAACACGTGGTAGCGTTTACTTTTTTTCCATGCGCTTGCTTTTTTTGTTTATGTTATGGGGCAGAGTTTTTAAAACAAACTTCACGAGGTGTATTTTAACCCCTTTGTTATATAGAATGAGAAATTTCAACAAAATGTACGAGGAAAAAACTTATGTTTATTTTAAGGTGCACAACATCGTTATGTACCTTGTGATGTATCTGGGATTCATCACACGCAGATCTACATTTTATATGTAAATCTGCGTTTATCTTTTATGGCGTCGGTCTTCTGGTCATCACAAAAAGATCAATGTTGCATTGTTTATTCACTACAAAATTGAATCAACAGTTTTTCCCTCATGTATTTTCTCTTATCTCGAATAATTTGTCTTTCACAATTCTCATTTGTGTTTTAGCAAATTAGCATTTTTGTGATTGCAGTATTCGTCAATTTGCTTCACTTTCATTTTCTACAAGGGGGGGGGGGGGAGGTGTTCCCGCGCTCCAAGCCTGGTATCCGTGGCAACGAGCCAAGATTTCTTGATCTTGACTTTCTCAAAAAAATGCATCGGTGAAGCACATTGGAAAAATGCTCTTCCCACGCTTTCCCCAGAGAAGTGTAATAAAAAGCCCCAAAAACGTACAGACGCTCTCTTACCTCTACTATCTCTTATCTCCCTTAAGACTCTGACACTCTTGAGCTCCTAAAGCTTTTTATTTCTCTTATGTGTACTCTTAACACATAGAGTTGTGTTACTCTTGTTTAATTGTGAGTGACAACGAGCGATGCGTGAAGCGATCCATCCTCACGGCGGGCGGCTAGAGCATCGGCCGGCCCGGCAACAACGTGCGAGAAGACGGTGAGTGATGGACACGAGAAACCAGGCAGTACAGGAAGGCATTGGATGCCTAAGCACTGGTCTACTCGCAGCGGACAAGACGGGCGCTCTCATGCAAGGCATGGTGAGTGGGAACGAGCAAGGCGTGAGGAGTCACATCCAACTCAATGGCTCGGAACGACACGCAGGAGGGCTTAGGCCTGTCCCGAGGGCGATCGAGAGCGAAGCTAGGAAGAGGAGCCAAGCAAACGCATATGACAGCTAAGCTGGCTACAAGCGAACGTCAGAACCAGTCGGGCCGGAGGAGACTCAACAAAAACTCACCAGCTTAAAGTGGGATTAAAAACACCTGGTCTTGAACTTCAGGTATCCCGTGCTGTGGAAACTTCAATTATCAAAAACACTCTGAGACTGCGTTCAAGTAAGAACATTGCTTCTTGGTTTGTGCAGCAGCTTTTGAACTGTCGCACATGTGCTTGTGTCTCTGTCAGTGATATTATGCACAGTAATTAAGCACGTTGGTTTGGACTTTAATCGATGAAGTGAAATGGTATGTAATTGTTATAATTGTTAATTTTCTAGGCGACTTTGAAATCTTTGAACAATTGAACTTTGATTTGCTGAATGTAAAGCATTATAATAATACTCATTTATTAATTGGAAATTTTAACTTACTAACCCGTTAAACCAAATTTTATTACAATTCCAATTCTTCATTTTTGCATTTATTTTAATAATAAACAGTTTGAACTTTAAACTTAATGCCTTTGTTCATTAGTGAATCACGTTTTTTCAATCTTAATTGATGGGAGGGAGGTCCTAGTTTGATTTAAAGTTATTGCAGGCACAACGGTTATATTTTATTGAAATCCACTGTACGATCACTACTTTCTTGGTTGAGGGTAAACTATACTAACGATTGGGAAATACTGTCATTGTTACATAACGGTAACAATACCACACCGTTACAATCTCACGACATCCTTTTCCAAAAAGCACTCTGTATAGGATCTACTTATTCCAGGAGGATGACCTTGAATCAATCCTCCACATCAAGATGATCTTCATCACACAATTTCTGAGCTGCTTGAATTATAAGATCATCCACACAGAAATCATTAAAAAGAATCTTGGAATCTGCAGGAAAGAGCATAGGCAATGATGGCAAGTACACCTATGCTCATCAAAAACAAGCATCGAATGCTTCTATAATAGAAGAAGCATTCTATGGAGGGGCACTAACAAAGCAAAAATCCTGGTCCATGAAGAGATAGAAATAAATAAATAAGGAAATGGAGGGCACCAGCTCGTCAATTTCCTTTTTTAGTTTAGTTTTTTATAAACATCATCTTCTCATGTCCAATTAATTACTATTACACTTCTTCCAGGGACCTAACTTGTCAGCTGCTGGTTGGAAAATATTATTATATTAAAAAATAAATAAAATCTAATTATTCATTTTGTTTAAGAACAATTCAATTATTTTTTATATCTGATTCTGCAGTCAGCAATTAATTATATAACTTAATTTTCCCAATAATAAAGTTTTCCTTTCTGATAATGAATGAATTACTTCTTTATTATAATAATATTACAGCAGAGTGTCTCTCCCATAAAGATGTTTTCCATACAAAGGAAACAAACATTTTTATTTATTATAAGATGAGGTTGTGGTCCTCTCAAAGACAGCCTGCTCAGTGCGCTCTCCATGTTAGGGGAGCTTCTTTGAGACAGGTGGAAAAATTCTAGTATCTCGGGATTGCATTCACGAGTGATGGACGGCAGGAGAAAGAATTGGATGCTCTCCTTCTTCAAATCTATCTTTGTTTGCCCCCATTCTCACCTATGGTCATGAATAATGACCGAAAGAGTGCGATCGCGGGTACAAGCGGCCCAAATCAGATTTCTGAGAGGTGTGGCAGGTGTTACCCTACTAGATAGAGTGTACAGCAGCACAATAAGGGAATCTTTAGGTGTTGAGCTGCTACTTCTCCGCATTGAGAGATCTCAGTTGCGCTGGTATGGCCATGTGATACAGATGCCGCAAACTGGTCTTGCCAGGCAGTTGTTATTTCCAAGCCTGTGGGTAAGAGACCAAGGGGGTCGGCCTAGAACCAGGTGGCTAGACTACATGGAGAATCTGGGTTCGAGTCGCTTGGGTATTTATTACCAGGGAGGATATGCACCTGATGACGAAAGACCACGATCGCTGGAGATCCTCCATAGGGCTGCTGGCCCCCACGACCCGCGAGCATTGATGAAATATCAGTAATTTGAACATATTCGATACTGTGGATTTCTAGGGATGTGATTTTTCAATCGATCGAGAGGCTCACTCGATATATAAAATGGAAGAGCAAAATATCGGCAAACTTGTTCAATCGTTTCCCCTCCTGGCCTAAAGGTATTGAGTTTCGAATAAAATTCTCTCTATCAAATGCTTCTGTACCAGCATTTGATATTTTCATAAAAATAACTTCTATTTTTTTAGCACTTGATATTTCTAGAAAGAAAGAGTGCTTTTATTATTTTTTTTTCTGTACTACTCAACAACTGAATTCCGGCGCTGTAGTCGGGATTCTTATTGGCTGTTTTCAAGCAGACGAAGATCATCATTCCGTACTCTTGAAATCAGACTACTCTTCTTTTCTCGTCGTTATGTTTAAGAAAGCTAACGCAACGCGTATTGTGAATAAGACAAATCGTAAAATTGCAAAATTTACCGAAATCGTTACTGTAAGACTTTGTTAATAACGACGTTTTTGTCAATCCAGGCCTGTGTTTGGATAGGTGAAGACAATCCTCAACCACAGGTGCTCAGAGTCCACATTTTCGATCCACCTAGTGTTTCTTCAGGGTTTTTCTTTCATTTTTTCTGGACTCCTCTGTGAACTGTATGCCAGAGGGTCTCACAATTTACAAGACACAATATCACAAAAAAACATCGTGTTGCCTCAGTTAATTAACAAAATCAAACAATTCAACAGAGTGCGCACAAGACAAAGAAAAAATACAACTTCTTCTACATTCTGCCTACTCTCCCAACCTAGCAACCATGCGACTTCTGGTTGTTCCCTCAGTTAAAACAAAACTTGCTGGAAAACCATTCTGTCGGTTCCAAACTGTAAATTCAGCTCAACAGAAAACTTTATTAAGTGGCTTGAAAGGCTACAACTTTGTATAGATGTCGGGGGAGAGTACTTTGAAGGATTTTCATTATTTCATTTTTTTGTATAAAGCCTCACTTGCATAAATTTTTTTAACCCCTCTCATATTAACAATAAAACAACTTAAACGTTCAATGCAAATTTCTCATAAGCTGAATACAGTAGACGAACACTAAAAATCATTCTTCCTCCCTCCCCTTTTTTTTTCTCCTGTTAACTTGTCTCTTCACATTGTACAGAATCACTAAGTCGATCAGTCTTAGAATGAACTATTAAAAACTAAATACAGGGTCGGGACACGTTAATATGACCACCTGCTAGTTTCTGGAATATCCACTTTTGGCGGCAAGCACAGCAGCTAGTCGACTTGGCAGAGAGTCAATAAGTCCTCGGAAGGTGGTTGCAGGTGTCTGGGGCCATTCGTGCGTGGTGGAGGTTCCAGCTTGCGGATGTGGCAATCGAGATGGTCCCACAAATGTTCAATGGGGTTGAGGTTTGGGGAGTTTGGTGGCTGTGGGAGTAGCTTGAATTCATCCTCATGCTCCTCGAACCAGTTGTGGACAATTTTGGCAGTATGGCAGGGAGATTTCTCATGTTGAAAGGTGTCCTGAGGAAACACTGTCGACATGAAGGGGTGTACTTGGTCTGCGACGATCGTCAGGTAACGAACAGCATTCAGTGTACCCTCCAGCGGTATCATATCGAAAAAACATCCCCCAAACAGTCACACCTCCCTCACCAGCCTGTCGTCTGCCAACGATGGTGTCGGGATGCCTGTTCTCAGATGCTTCCTGGCGAATTCTCCATTGTCCGTCCACTCTGTTCTCCAGAAACCGCGACTCGTCAGAGGAAAGCAACCCTTTGCCACTCGGTCGAGGTCCAATGGCGATAGTCCATTGCGAATTGGAGGAGAGTTTTCGGTGATGCACAGGCGTCGACGTGGGTTCTGTTACCATACACCTACTCCAGAGCCCCAACTTCAAGAGGGATCGTCGCACTGTCTTGGTGTCTAGGATCGACAGCCCGTGGGGCCCCCACAGTTACCTCTTCGGTTGCTCGAAACTGTCTGGTTCGTCCAGTCGCAGTACACCTTCACGACGGCAGCCCTAGAGCAGTTCACAAAGGTGGCTGTTTCTGAAATGCTGCCTCCCTTGGCCCGATAGCCAATGATCATCCCCTTTTGGAGGTCCGACAGGTCACTTGCTTTGCCCATGACGATTAACGGATGCTACTACACATCTGCTGTTGTCAGCTTTTAATGATATGCAATGATTTTTTTTCATCTGCATACCATGGGACGTTCCAACATGTTCGAGGAGAGGTCGTCATATTAATGTGTCCCGACCCTGTATTCATTAAAAAAGTGTTAAGAAAAACAGGTAAGTTTTAATATTATCTTTAACAAACATCTCTTGGGGTAATGATATGATCACCGCTTTACAATTAAGAAAGTTTACACACGAAAGAAAAAGTACAGGAAAGATTTTTACAATTATAAAAACCTCAGTGCATGGAGAGTGAAATTGCCCTTTCGTTTTTGCAAAGTACATTTTTATAAAAACCCCTTTATGATGTGACATTCTTTTGATCGTATCGAGACAAATAGATAGATATCCAAAGGTAGGTACAATATACATTACATTGTTATTGTTTAACGAGCAGGGCACTCTCAATCTATCTCGGTTAAACAAATGAGATAGGTATCACATCAAGCTTCACGTCATTTAACTTAGAGGGGACACTTTCATTATCTTCAACTTAAGAATGACCCTCGGGCAAACAATTTAAAACAAAACGAGATCTCTCAATATCTCAAGTTGGGTGGGATTTCAACTAAGTTATAACAGCAAATGGGGGAGAAATTCTGAGTTTTTTATTTTTATTTCCTTTTTTCAGCAGTGAAGTCGCTCTCTCATTGGAATTAACCACAACTTGTGGGACACTGGAAGAATAACAAAAAATTTCTCCTTCCATCGTCAATTGGCACATCCTTGTCATCATTTTCATAGAATGTCTTGGATTACGTAGCTGTGGATGATTTGTGTTGGGCATCTGTAGTGGAGAAGTCAATCTACATCGTCATCTATTCGATTGAGATGCACTATCGTCGGGGAAGAACAAAACGAGTCGCAAGACCATCAGAGATATCAGTCACACACAGTAGAGTGGTAGCCAAAGAAACAATCATTGGGACTGCAAGAAACTCAGTTCATCTAGGAGCACTTCTGTCGATTCAGGGTGAAGGTAGAAGCATTATTCAAGGGAGGGATAGATTTGTGGTCCCTCTCAAGAACAAATTCCACAATCAACAAAGTTCATGGCATAAACACAGTTCAACAAAATGACTTTTATAACTTCTCTCTAAACCATCGTATAGATTTACTAATTCTTTAGTTAGCACAGTTCACACAACATCATCAATCACCATGTCTGGCAGTATCAAATGGCTAAACAAACAATGGCATTGAAAACTCAAACAAATAACTCTAGTGGATCATCAAAGAGAAATACATCTTTTGGGCGTTCCAATCGTTGCACTCGAATCCCTTAAAGTTTAGTCTATATAGTTTATTTACTTAATAATGGTCAGCTGGGATTCGAATGTCGGCACTAGTCCTAAACGAAGGTATCACAATGACATCTCATTCATCGAAACAATAACAAAACTTTTCGTAGGAAGGGTTCGTCATTTCACAGTCTTTTAAAGAACCTCCATTTATTCACCAAAATAGAAGTCAAACGCATAAAACATTCTCATCAGGGAGGGTCAACATCTAAGATTTCCCTTCCCTTTCTCATCATGGCACACACTTGTAGTTAGCTCACAAAATTATTCTTAATCGACTATAGAATTTTTTCTCTTTCTTCAGTTACCACCCACCAATGAAAACATTACATTATTCTGCAGCATGTGTTATATCAACAATATACACTGAGTGAGCATATTATTATATGACCACCTGGCATGTTTATGCAAATGCACGCACAGAGGTCGCCACAATGTTGCTAGCGGGCCGGACCAATATAAAAAGGGAAGCCGAGTGTTGTCGTGTTCTATTCTTCAACTATGGGTAAACAACGCCATTTAACAGCCTTCGAACGCGGGAGCTATGGAGCGGGTGTCAGCGAAACAGCAGCATTCGTTAAAGTATTTAAAGACTGGACGGTTGGCCGGAAGACGGGGTCTGACCGATCGCGTTGTGGCCGCCTGCGGATGGTTGATGATCGGACAGAACGGAGACTGTCACGACTGGTAAAGGATAACAGAAGGGCAACTGTGCATCAAATCACTGCTCACCATAATCAGGGGTCCTCCAAAACGGTCTCTGAATACACTGTCCGCCGCACACTGCATCGCATGGGATACGGAAGCCGAAGACCTGTCCGCACACCTTTGCTGTCTGCAGCCAACAAGTGGAAACGACTCCAATTCGCTCAGGAGCACAAGAACTGGACATTCGAGCAGTGGAAACAAATTGTGTGGTCTGACAAGTCACGATTCCAGTTACATCATGCAGACAGCCGCGCGAGAATCTGGTGGAAACCGCATGAAAGCATGGACCCCGCATGCATGAGTACAACCCTTCAGGCTTGTGCAGGCAGTGTTACGGTCTGGGAAATGTTTTCCTGGCATGCGTTGGATCCGTTAATACGTGTAGAACAACGTCTGGATGGCACAGCATAACTCTGTATCGTCGCCGATCAAGTTCACTCTGTCGTGTCGATGGCGTACCCCAATGAAGATGGCTACTTCCTGCAAGATAATGTGCCATGCCATAGAGCTCGTATTGTGCAGGAGTAGTTGCAGGTACATCAAGGGGGACTTTACCTTATTTCGGTGGCCCCCACAATCCCCAGATCTCACTCCAATTGAACATTTATGGGACGAAGTCGAACAAACCATCAGACGGCTGGATCCACCACCGTCCAATCGAGCACAACTAGACAGTGCTATCCATCAGGCATGGTGTCAGATTCTTCCCACCACCACCTTCCAACATCTCGTGAAATCAATGCCACGAAGAATTACTGCAGTATTAAAAACAAAAGGTGGCCCAACGAGAGATACTGACAGGATGATCATAATAATATGCTCACAGTTTGTCAACAAACAAATGAAAAGTTTTTAACAATTAATCTATTTGTTTTAAAAAAAAAACTTCAAAAAATATTTAAACGTCTAGTCAATTTTTTTTTCCTCCTAGAAAAGGGAAGGTAGAGACTGATATAACATGGAAAATACATGAGGGTGAATCAAAAAAGTAACTTATACTCAGCATCATCTGTGGTCAAAGAGCGCTAACATCATTTTTAAGAATGTTGACTGTATGTCTATAATTGCAATGTGGCATGATCCCACATTCACACATTTACTGTGTACGCACGAGTATTGTTGTCATACTGCAGCAACTGGTTGGTTGTACACTCCAAGTTGGAGATTCGCAGAACAATCCATTTTTGGGGGTGAAAGGCTTAAATTACACTGAAACCCATAAGGAAATTTGCAGCGTCTACGGGGATAATGTGGTTTCTCCAATTGTGAACTGGTGCCAGCAGTTCGAAAATGGGCGCTCAGGTTTGATAGACGAATACCACGTAGGAAGACCATCCACGTCCAACACTCCAGAGCACATTGTCCGTGTTAACGAGATGATTCTGGACAATCGACAAATCAGAATTAAAGAAATCGTCAGACGCAGTGCTGACAAGGTCGAGAAATGCTGAGCGGATTTTTACCAGAGCAGCATGGAAAAGTTAATTTCACATTCAGACACGAGTTTACGATTGTTGGGTGATTATGTAGAAAAACTAAATAAATGGTACATGTTTCCTTAGAATGTACGTACGGGATCTTAATTTACATCCGTTTTTACTGTTTCAGAGTCTAATTTACTTTTTGATTCACCCTCGTACACAAACACAAAATAAATAAACATTTTGCTTCAACAAAACAATAAAGAAAACCAAAAGAAAATCTCCTACCTTGTCTTCATCCAGAAACATTCCAGGGATCCACATGCTCCTCGTTCTTCCATAATCCTGTGAGCCTTGCTCAATGTTGGATGCAGCTCCGTTTCTACCATTGCCCAGTATTAGCTTGCTTCAGGCCAAGTTTGACCCCCTTTTTAAAATGTACCAACAGATAAAGCATCTGTAGCATAATGCATTTTCAACACAGCATTTACTTGTGTGTGGGCACTATTCAGTGTCGTTATTAAAAGCACAACTATTTTTTAATACTTCTGCCCTCCCCCCAGCAAAACAAAGTCGTCAACACTTGCCTGATGCAATTACCAACTCTCACCACTAGGAGGTCTGGGTTGGGTTTTAGAGAGTCAAAGAGAAGAAATAAAAAATGTGGCTCTCGTCGTAATACGGCACACATTTTGTTCTTTCTTCAGAAAACACACCAGCATCCAGAGAGAGAAACACACACACACGCACATAAACATTCCATAAAAAGCAAAAACCAACAAAAAAAAAATACACAATGGACAATTTGTTTCTGTGATCAGCACGTACATGGCAGTCTTCACAAACCTAGCATCCAAGTTGCCAAGGCCATGCACTCAATCTGGTTACTTGGGTCAAGTTGCCTTAAAGATTGTGGAGGCCACGTAGGCAAGATAAGGTCTCCCTCATATTCTTGAAACCACTCCTGCACAATACAAGCACCGTGGCATGGCACATTGTTCGTTGGAAGAAGCTATCTTCATTGGGATACACACCATCAACACAATAGGATGAACTTGATCAGCAACGATACTTAGATACTTTTGTTCCGCACAAGTTAAAGGCCCAAATCATGGCAGGAAAACATGCCCCAAATCATAAAACTGCCCCCACCAGCTTCAACGATTTTACTCATGCATGTGGGCTCTGTGCTTTCATGCAGTTTCTGCCAAATTCTCAATCTGCCATCTGTCTGCGTGATGCAACTGAAACTTCATTCGTCAGACCACATGACTTTTTTCCAGTGCTCAAATGTCCAATCCTTGTATTCCTGTGCGAATTGGAGACGTTTAATCTTGTTAACTGCAGACAGCAAAGGTGTTTCGAACAGTTCCACATCCCATACGATGCAGTGTACGGCAAAGATTCTTTAACCACTTTAACAACAACAACTTGAACATTTAACAAATGCAGCTGTTTTGCTGAAACTCCCTCCATGGCTCTGACCACCAACAATCGTCCCACGTTCAAAGGCTGTTAAGAGGCATCGTCGACCCATATCTTCAATAAACAAATCACTTCTACTGTTACGATAGACAACATAGCTGCCAATATTCAAAAGGTCAAATTATTGGGAAATCGACATTGCACCAGAAGTAAACAAACTGGAAGTATTCCGCTCAAATAACCTGTGAGCTTCATAGACAACTGGAGTGATCACTCTGGCTCTTTGGCCAGCATCAGAACAAAGCCAATGTTCGATTACAAGTGCAGTCAAAAAGTGGTTAACTACAAGCAATGGTGAACTGTCACGTTGCTTTGGGTTGTCAAAATGTTGAAAAAAAATTCATTTGTCCATAAGCCAGTATCAAAGTAAGTAAGCTGTATAAGCAATCAGAGTGAAGCCAGTACGTACATCGAGTGCTTATGTCTGGTCTGAGGGAAATAAACATGCATAGTAATTCTCTGTTGGATGTTGTTTCAGCAGATTGAATATAAGGCAGTGGATTATATAACAAGAGAATGGGTAGGCTTACTAGGTAGGCAAATTCAATTCAACAATCTTTGTGGTTAAGCCTAATATCAGCAACATTTGATTAACTTCAAATTTGCAATGTCAACACAAGAATCGGTTTCAAAAGCACAAAAACTCTCGTGATGCATCTATTCAGAAAGACACTCTCCTTCCACACACTTGTGGAAAATAACGAAGTGAGATACATGCACACAAATTTTACGCACTGTGATTTGATTCTCTTGCAGAGTGTCACAGTGCTGGTGATTTCACGAAACACAAATGTTTACCACGTACAAACAACTACAACGAACAAACATTGATTATACCTGGACTGAAATTTTTTGGCTTCCACCTTTCCATATTCTTCGTCCCGCAAATATAAGAGTTGTTCAAACAAAACAGACCGTGTCATACAGCTGACATAATAACGCTACTTAAGCAATTGCAACACATGTACAACAACAGATTTCCAGCTGTGAGCAAACCTATTAGTTCTAAACGTCATCCTGCCAATGGATCTCATACAAACAAGCTGGAGCCTAAACTATTTCTCCTCTGTCGGAGGTCCAGACTGTATGCATGCTACACAAGAACAGTTACAGCAATTGAGATTCCAAATAGAAATTCTTTGTATGCATCAAAAAAGTGCATACATTCCTTTACACAATTTTACAACCAGTCTCGACCAAAAAGGTGAGACGCACTCTCAGAAAATATTTAATGTTTTTTAATTCCGTACTGCATACTTATTGAAGGCCTTGAAAGCACTTCATTTTTTTATGCAAATTGAAGTAGTATGTCTCAATCAAATTGTTTCAAACATCAGCCAGATAAAGCTATTCTAGGCTCTTTTTTCATTGACATTTTTTACTCCTCTCTCTCTTATTTTCCAAGATAAATCACACAGTTTGCTAGCTAATTGGCATTCAACATCAATTTTAACAATACCATGAAATTCAGCATGTGCCAGCTGCTACATAACTGCACTAACAGTTTTTTTCAATCTGAGTAATACCTTATTTGAAACATTCTATATTATAGTCTTATCAAGAGTTTTGTCCACATTATTGCTTAATGTCCATTTTCGGAGTCATGGAGTGATAATAAAATTCCGAACCAAAACTATAAGGGTCGTACAAATGAAAACGAAAATTCGTGTGGGGAAAAAAAAAAAAAAAAAGACGTGTAGGATCGTAAGTTTTGTTTTCAACAACTACAAAAACCCACGTGACAAAGAACGATAGCTCGCGCTTCGAAGCTCTGCGAGTGATCGCTTCTTCCAAACAACAAAATGGAGTCAACGAAACAGGAACAGAGAGCAATAATTCGTTTTTTAACATGTGAAGGAGTTTCAGTTTCTGAAATACATTGTCTTATGGAAAAAGTCTATGGAAACGACTGGATAACCTTCACTCGTGTTTGGGCATGGAGCAAGAGGTTTTCGGAGGGACAGTCATCATTGCTAGATTAGTCGAATGGTATCTGTCCAACATCTTTTTTTAAAGTTAATGTTTAAAATATCTTTCCCGTTAATTCTTCACGTAGGAACAAGATGCCGCCATTTTCATTTTACAATCAAATAATCTCGACTACAGATCAACTTCATTTTAATTAGTTTGTTTTTTTTTAATTTCATCAAATGGCTTTTCTATCCGCCGATTTTTTATTATATCGAAAAGAAAAATATGAATATGATTGCAGAAAGAATTTTGAAACTTTTTATATAGAAAATTTTTCGAACTATTTCTTCGTGCGGATGAATATAACAGTTTCACTCGTGACGTCACTCTCAACTAAAGCTGAGACAGAGTATAGATGATCAACGACCTGGACAAGCAAACCACGCCATCACGGACGATTCCAAAGCCAAAATTGATGCTATCTTAAAGGAAAACCGAAGAGTGACAATCGATGTCGTGGTTGCTAAAACTGGCCTTAGTCGTGGAACTGTTCACTCCATTATCAGGAACCATCTGCACTACAGAAAAATTTGTCCACAATGGATCCCACATCGTTTGACATCAGAACAACTTGGAGTTCGAATGGCCAAGTTCCCTGCAACATTCGACTCGCTATTTATGAACAGGAAGGAGAGTTTTCTCGACAGAATCGTTACAGGGGATCAAACTTGGTGCTTTCGTTTCAAAGCCCTCAATGGAAGCATTAGGGTAACCACCCCTGAAAAAATCAAAAGCAATCGCAAACAGCACAAGGAAGGTGATGTCGACCGTGCTTTTTGATCGCAAAGGCCCGATTTTACTGGACTTACTTGAAAAAGGCACCGCAGTTAACGCAGCATGTTATGGGGAAACATTGAAGGCACTATGCGCGGCCATCAAATGCAAGCATCCTGGACTTCTTACATAAGGAGTGCTTCTTCTCCACGACAACACAAGTCCTCACACCTCGAAAAAAACTCTAGACTTCATCAAAAAGTTCAACTGGGAAGCAATGCAGCATCCGCCTTACAGCCCTGACTTATCCCCATGTGACTTTCACGTGTTTGGGGATCTCGAGAAACACCTGAAAGGCCGCAGGTTTCAGTTGGACGATGAAGTGAAGGAAGAGGTTTTTGGAATGGTTCCACACACAACCGAAAGACTTCTTCCATAAAAGAATTCCACGCCTTGTTACACAGTGGGATAAATGTCCTAAACGCATTCGGAGAGTTTAATAAATTCCTTGTATACACTTTGGATAAAAGAAATCATTTTCGTTTTCATTTCAATGATACATCGATTACGCGCTAACGTTTATATTCTAAGATTTTACAAGCACATTAAATACTTGTGTACAGAGTGTAGATAAAATTCACGAAACGGTTTAAGAATTTTAGAATAAAAGATATGCTAGAGCCATAAAAGTCAGATCTACCGATAGGAAAGTGGCCATGCCCAATTGAATAAAAGTACTCCCAGCACCATGCATATTATCAAAACTTACTCTCGTTTAACACTCATTTTCTATTTGATATTTGAACTTTTATTTAATCTCGATGATCTTTTATTTCTCTTCGTGTGTTCCCACCTTAGAAGATAGTTTCATCCACAGTCGGATGAGAGCGTTACTGTGGTTTATTCGTGGGATAGAACGATAGATAAAATGCTTCAAAGGCTATTAGTTTTGAGGGACACCGAGAATGTAATGATGGGACTTGTGTGTAAGTCTGAAAAGGGGAAGGGGGGATATTGAAAACGAGGGAACATTATAAAAAGGCAGTAGCGCGGGAAAATAGCAAACACTAATCACGTATCATGGTGTGGTATGAGTTGTAATCAAAGTGACGGGGAGCACAAGAGAGCACATGGGACATTTGTGTGTGGATAACAAAGCTTTGTAAAAAGAAAAATCACGAGTGAATCGTCTGTAGAGGATACGAGGGGAGATCAAAAAGTAAGTTGCACTAACTCGCCGCAGCAGCGCACTGTGTGTCACAATCTTGGGCAAAGCGGAGAAAGGGACATTAACTGTGCAGACGTCGGATAAGACGCTTGCTGTGGTTTCCCGTCGTGTTTTGTGTGACTAGCAGGCTAAAAGCAATGACGCGTCAACTGGATGTCCACTCCAAACTTGAGGTGCGAGCAGCAAACCGATTTCTATGGGCCAAACGGGTGAAAATTGCACGGACATTCATCGTGAAATCACTGCTGTATATATGGAAATTGAGCGCCGGTGTGATTTCGTTGCACGATAATGCAACACCTCACAAGGCCCGCCAAACGTGCGAACTGCTGCAGCGATTCAAGTGGGAGGTTTGGCAACATCCTCCATACAGTCCCGACTTAGCGCCATGCGTCGGTAAGCTCAAAACGGAACTCGGTGGACAACGATTTCGAAACGATGAGGAGGTGAAAGCGGCTGTCACTGTGTGGTTACAAAACACTGGAGGAGATTTCTATGCATCCGGAATTGAAAAGTTGGTTGATCGTTCGGATAAATGTTTAGGATCTCTTGGGGACTATGTGGAAAAGTGAACCTACATTGTATGATGCTATAGCAGTGTTGCTTTTGTATAGGAGGTGTAATAAATGGCCATACCGTGGAAGTGCAACTTACTTTTTGATCTCCCCTCGTACTTACTTGTGTAAGAAACCTCTCCATAAGTTGATTTTATTACGTTGATCAGTTCCTTAAAGTCGAGTTGCTAATTGTCAATTGGACACTAAAAAAAAAAAGAAAAAGGCAGTTTACCATTTTATTTCCTTCGTTTTAATGTGACAATTTTCTCGATGTCAGATAGAATTGTCCTCTGCATAGGAAAAATTATACCCACTCACCTCCCGAGCTTTGGACTATCTCCTCAGCTTGGCCATGAGCTTTGTCCGCGAGCTTTTTATGTTGCAAGCGGGCGACAGGTACGATTTGGACAGTCCTGTTCTGAATTATTTCATTAGTTCTGAAATAAGAATAATCCTAAGAGAACCTGGGAACAATTTTTGGGATATTTATCATGTTCTGTGTCACAGTGATTTGCATACTAGTCACACAGAACACGAGACAAGAAAAGACTACACTCTACATCTTTGGAATTGGAACTTTTTCTCTATCGATCACGGTTCAGAAGTTAGCTTTCGTAACTTCTCACACTTACACTAGAAGGACTGGGAATACTTTTATGCAGTCAGGCATGGCCACTTTCTTTTAGATAGACCCGACTTTTATGGCTAAAGCACCTTTTCTTCTAAACTTATTAGACTGTTTCGGGAATTTTCTCTACACTCTGTATATGGTTCACATACATCGTAAAGAAACTCATGGTTCACGGTCCTTGCGGGGCATCAAACAAACTCTCTTTACAAGCAGGACAGCCGATGTTCTAAAAGCTGTCCAAGAGCACTGATAGCAAACGATAACGGGAGATGATGTATACCCGTCCTATCGTCGACACTCACCTGAGCAAGATGGGTTTACAGCGACAATAAGATCACGTGGCCAAGAAATTGTTTTGGACCAATTGTAACATTGTTACCCTATACGCCAATGTTATGTAAAACGTTTCAAGCTCACATGAACGTTGAAATGTGCAAAAGCGTTGAATCTATTAAACATATTTGCATGTACTTGAACAAGAGCAGTGACCAAGCCACATCTGCATTGAGGAAGAGATTGTAGAGTACATTTCTATTAACAGAGTTATGGAGCAAGATGACTCTACCGATTATCAAGGCAAATTTTTGAACTCTCCTAACGCACCTGGCCTTCCCCGTCACACGAAATAATTTGAAAAACGGTGTCCATATTATCCTGTTGCGAAATTTAA
>JAHWFO010091180.1:0-10272 GCA_023313115.1 Rhysida immarginata
AGATGTAAATTTCGTCTGATTCATGTTAAATAAAGAATCTCTTCACTTATGTTGAACATAAATTGGAAGTCCTTTTTATTGTGTTTATTAAGTCACATAGTGTTCTCCCCAGAAAATTTCATCAGGTGGGCGGTAAGCTAACATAATCGGGCGGACAAAAATTAAAAACAAAAACAAATAAAATATTATGCAGTGTTGTGCAGTTTTTCGTATATTCAGCCGGGTGGACGCCAAAATCAGTCGGGCCTGGGGAGAACCCTGTCACATAAAATTGATTCATCTTTAATCTTGTGATTTTTTGGAGATTAGATGAAGCAAATCTTACCGGGATGGTAATATTGTGACTGGTGTCAGTGTGTGTTTGAGTGTGTTTTGTTTGTCGCGTAGTTGGGTCGCGTTTTGGTGGCGTTATGCAAATTGTGTTGTTTGTTTTTTCCTTTTGAATAAATGAGTGTGGAGTGTCAGTCATTGTCCTTGTTGGGTAAATGGTTTATTTTGCGTTTGTGTGCTTATAAGGTTTGTGTGGTGTTGTAAGTAAAAAAAAATGGAAAAACTTTTTTTATTAGATACTTTTAATTTACCGATTGTTTGAAATGTTAGGATTTAAGTTAATCCTAAGGAGGCTGCTGCAATTGTTTGAGCAGTCTTGGTTAAACATTGTTAGGGCAGCTTTTCTTGGTATGAGTGACTGCAACAAAACTGGAGGGGAAGACGTTATTGTTGAGAGAGAGCGATCGTGTGATTGTATTGGAGACGAGCGACGTTTTGAGATCGTTCTACCCCCCCTCCCCCTTGTTTGCGGCGATGTTCGAGGCGCAGTTTTTTTGTTTGTTTTTCCTACTAAAATAGATTATTAAATAGGAACAACAGGCGCTTGCAATAACTGTTAGTCGGAGATGAAGAAACGTGTCCTATAAAGCAGATGGAACCACGGATTTCGACGTGCGTTATTCCTCAATACCATGAAAGAGAACGCTGTATGTATGTATTTCTTTGAGGCAAAAAAAAAAAATCCGTCCAAGATAAGAATACGGCAGCAGCTGAGTGGTGAGATTGTTCCATTTTTTTTTTTATATATACTTGTCTTGTGCAAAGTAATCAGTTTGATAGCTAACGATCATCGTTTGAGATAGAATTCAAGAGAAAAAGTAGTGCCCACCATGATCGATTCCGTGTCATTGGCCATTTTCTTTTATGCGATGTTGGGAGGAATTTATTAATTGCTACGTGGCTTGGACACGATACTTGTAACTGTCTGTGAACAGTGATTATTTCGCGTAGGATTTAGTGCCTAGACAACCTAAGAACCTCATCATAATTGATGTTTATTTTTGTTCTAGTTGTTATAAAGTTAAACCCCTTTATTAAGAACTGGTATTAAATGCTTTTCAGTGCTTTCTATGCGCTGGGTTTTTGAGAATTGTGAAGCGAAGCTTACACATGTGGCTGTCCGAAAAGCGTTGCGCAAATGACGTGCTAAAATCGTATCATTCCACGCTAGATGTTAGCGTACTCGGTAAAGGGAAATAATTGACGATTGTCAGGGTGGTTGGGCGGAGAAGGTGGATAGGGAATTATAGCGTCTTGAAGCAGGCAGTGGACTGCCTGTGCTTTGATATTAAGGGGTTACTGCTCTCTCCCCTAGTTGTCCAATTATGCAGTGTTTGCTGAGTAACACTGAGTTGGCAACGAACTAAAAGAGAGTGTGACACTTTCCTGGGTCAGTTGTGTGGCCTATTCACCCCATTGTAAGGAACCTGTGTGCCCTTGTGTGCGTGGGAGGGAGGGTGGTGCCGTAAGGAACCCCTAACGAAAATTCACCCCCAAGCACAGCAGGAGCGGGTTTTTTGGACTTGCACGAGGTGGATGTTATATATACAAGGAGTAGAGGTGGGTAAACAATGAATCAATCATTTTAATTAACTTGAGACAAGAACTATGCATACAAATCATTAACAATAAGTCTGGGATCCCACATTAAAATAAGTCATAAGCTTTAACAAATATAATCATAAATCATTCAACGTCCAATTAATTATTTAAATCAAGGCAAAATATCATGAAACTAACATATACAGGGTGCGGCAGCGTTCATAGCGTAATATTAAATAAATGCTTTTTATTTATTGCTCTTTATGTCAAATAGTAGTTGCAAGTATGCCATTTGTTAATTTGTAAGTCAATATTTGATTGGGTTAATTAATGTTTGAATATGAGTCCTGTCAAATGATGTCCCCGCTGCACAAAACATTCATCTAAGTGGCGTTGGAATAATGATTATTGGAATAAATGTTGAATGTGGATATCGACCAATTGTGGTTTCAACAAGACGGAGCAATCTCGCATACAGCCAGAATTTGCATAGTTTTCTTGCGACAGACTTTTCCAGGGAGAGTAATTTCTCGTTATGGTGACATCTCCTGGCCGCCTCGATCACCTGATCTTTCATGTGTAGGCTTTTTCCTTTGGGTCTACCTCAAGCAAGAAGTTTTCCGAACACGTTGTGCCACCATTCCTGAGTTGAAGAATCGCATGAGAACTGCCCTGGGCATACGTTACGCCGAGTTATGGAAAGCTTCCAATGCCGTCTAGATGAATGTGTTGTGCAGAGGGGGCATCATTTGACAGGAGTCAGATTCAAAAAGTAATCCACGCAATGGTCAATGACTTACACATTTGTAAATGGCATACCTTTAACTATTAACTAACATGGAGATAATAAATAAATTACATTTACATCCTAATGGTGTGCTTTTAATATCCTAATATGAACGCTGCCTCACCCTGTATTTAGATGGAAATGTGCACCAGCACATGGGCTGCCGTCGAGCCAACAATGCTACATACCATATCTGTAATGCCTACAAGACAGGTTTCCCGTTCCTAGTAAGAGAGTGAATAGACCACGAGAACTACCCAAGAAAGCGTCACACTCTCCTTTCGTTTGTTGCCAACCAGTGCTATACAGTAACACTCCACGAGCTTGGTCTACCAGGGGGGGGGGGGGGGGCGAGCACTAACCCCTTAATCGAACGATCTTTTTTTTTTTTTTTTTAAGCGTCGCTCGCCTGCAAACAATAAACAACAATCGCCCATCCCCTCTGGGTTTGTTGAGGTCTCATATACTGAGAAAGACTGTCCCAACAATGTTTGCTCAAAATTGTCCAAACAAATAAACTTAAATCGTGATACTTTCAACAATCGAGAAAATACAACGTACATAAAAAAAAAAAAAAACATTTTCTATACAATGAAATGAATTGTCTTTTATTTGAAATTCCATACCTCGATCCATACTAGTAAACAAACACACTATAAAACACTTACCCAACTACCACAAAACGATCGCTACAAATCTCATTTATACAAACAAATAAACTAGAGACAATAAATTTGATTAAAAAACACCAACCAATGGTAAAACAACACGAAATACAAAACGAACTCAAAACACACACTGACCCCAGTCACACCTGAATACTGACTTTGTGTATTTTAATTGAAATGATACGTAGTATTGTTTGTTGAACGGCAGCCCATGTGCTTGTGTTTGCATTCATTTAAGCACGTTTTAGGTTCATATATTTTGTCGTTTTGTTAAGAAGTTAATTGGTTGTTATATATGATTTATACTTTTTTTTTCCCGTTTTGAACTTATGACTTATTTTTAATTGGGGCCCCAGAGTTGTAAAAGAATTGTATTTATGCTTTCTGTTTCAGTTTAATTAAAATGAATATGTTATTAATTACCCGCCTCTACTCCTTGCTCGAATAACATCTCCCGTGCAAGTCCAAAAACCCGCTCCTGTCACGCCTGGAGGTGAAGTGTTAGTTAGGGGTTCCTGTTGGCACTCCCCCCCCCCCTCCCACGCACGCAGGGCACAATATAAAAGCAACAAAGGTCTCTTAAGAGGAAATTTATTGGGAAGAAATAATAATTGTTCTAGGATAACATTTCTAGTGTTGCAGATCACAGGTTTAATAGGCGTGAAACATTATTGAAAGTTGATTAATTGGGTTAGTTATGCAATCAACATCATAATAAATTTTAACGGTATACACAGTCTTATGTACCCTGTTATTCCTCCAAATTTCATTAATCTAGGCTTTACAGAACCTGAGTTATTAACCTGTTGATCTTGGTGGCGGCATTTTTATTTCTGTTCATATCTCAGTTATCGTTCAAATTTGGAACCATGTTCATAGGACTTTTTGTGTTTACCTTGACGTCTATAATACCCCCTTAAATTGTTTTATACATGATTTGAATCACCCTTTATAGATAGTCCACTGATGATATATTAGCAGAAAGATGTTTTATATCTAAACTTAAAAAACATTAATATTATGAGGGTTAATGAAAGTGTTAGTCGACTCGAATAATGATTAGCCTTTGTGCTCGTCAAATATGATTAGCCTTCCAGGTTAAAGAAAAAATAAATTACTACGGTACTACATTCATTCATTTATTAATTGATTTTCCTTACTATATTTTTCAAAATGTGTTCCAATCATTTCTATAACATCTTTTATTTCCTTATTTAGTTCCAGATATTTAGTTGCTGGCTTTCCCAATTTTAAAATGGTTTTCCATGTTCTCCTTAATGCCTTATTCTTTGGGAATAAGTGCATGAATATTTTTTTTCGTGGTTAAGTTTGGATTTGCAATTTTCCACACAGCAGATTATTCCTCTTGCTTCCTCTTACACGATCTAAGGCAACTTTACCCTTTTCAGCAGCCATGATAAGTGACACCATAGCTTCCGATGCTGCCCACTAGATGTCAGTCACTGGTCGCAGAAGCAAATAAAACTCATGAAAGTTAATCTCCTGTATAAGGTGACCCCCTACCCCAGTTGAGATGATCTTTTATGTCTAAATTTTTGGCATTATACACAAATAAATATGGTAATATGCTGAATGATGAAAACTGCATTAGATATTTATATTTGCTTACAAGTTATTGAAGTTTTTATGAGAAACGATCATTTTTCTTAGTCATTTAGTCATTTTTCTTGTCTGTAGTATTTTGGAAATTGAAAAGAATATTCTTTAGTTTTTTTCATTCCTGATCAGGTGCCACATCAAGTCATATGCTGCCATTTGAAAAATTTTAATAGTTTTTTAAAGGTCACATGACCATTAGACCAATTTATGAGTCATTCATTAGCTTTAGACCATTTGGGTGACTTTCAGTGAAAATCATGAACGTTTGCCAAAAGTGTGCATGAAACTGTAAATCGACCCATTTATGTGGCTTCGGGTGGAAATCTTGAAAATTTGGCAAAAAGTGTGCACGAGAGTAGACTTCTCTTTCAATTATCAGAAACAGAATTTGAAAAAATTAAACTATTTTCGAGAAATCTAAGACATACATAGACAAACGGAGTAAAATTAATATCTGCCTTTCTGCATTAAAAAAATATTTTGTACACTTTCATCAGCATCTTTTCTGTCCATCGATTTTGTTCTCCTTTGCAATTCTTCAATTATTAACATACTGCCGAGGCCATCTTCATCTATTAACTTGCCTAATTCATTTGCAGTAATGCTTATTTACTTCAAACCTGCTTATCTGTTAGGGTGGCAGAAAAAGCAACCTTATGGAGCTTCTCCAGTGCTTTTGCCATCAGGTGCATGTCCTCAATGGCAATACCCAAGCGAATTGATCATAGATTCTCCATGTAGTCTAGCCACCTTCTATGCCCAAGAACATACCGTAAATACTATATTAAGCGCCCGGGCGCTTATTTGCAAAAATTCAGCGGACCCCCAGGCGCTTAATCCAGGCGAGCCGGTATTGCAGGTCCGGCGCTTATAAAATTCTGCACAACTGTGATGGAAAATTCTCGCCCTTCTCCTTCATCTTTTCTAAAGTATCCTGCTGTGTTTTCCATTCCCGTTAGGATAAATGCTAAACTGTTTGGCTGTAGCCTCTGTAGAATGGTTTTCAGCCTATTTACTGTTGCGAGATTAAAATTGATGCTATCACTGTGAAGTTTTCATTTTTCATCAGCTATGTTGCTTGACTGAATCCAAAATTAAAAGCAAGAAATTAGAAGACAATCATGCTGGTATCTAATTTCTGGTTTAGCAGTGGCATTTGGGAGAGCAATCATTCCCGTGAGAAAGCAAGAGAAGAAAAATACACGAAATGAACAAAAATAAGCGCCCGGGCGGTTATTGAAGGTCTGGCGCCTATTTGCAAAAATTCAGTGGACCCCCAGGCGCTTAATGCAGGCGGGCCGGTATTTCAGATCCGGTGCTAAATACAGTATTTACGGTATTCCAGCATGTTATCTGGAAGCATTAAACTCCAAGGATATGGATGAGTGGAAAAAAGCTACAATCCATGGGTGAACGCAATATATGGACAGTGGTACCTCTTGGTTTTTTAACACTGATAGAAGAATAGCAACTGCCAATGAAGACCAATTTGTGGCATCCATATGACGTGACGATATCATTGCAACTGAGACCTCTTGGTGCAGAGAAGTAGTGGCTCAACAAGTAAAGACTCCATTATTGTGCTGCTGTGCGCTCTAGTTAGTAGGTGACACTTGGCACATGTCTCAGGAATCTCATTTCTGCTGCATTCCATCATCATTACCCAAGATTAGTGATCATAGGTGAGAATGGGGACAAAGATAGACTTGCAAACTAGAGAATTTGGCTTTGTTCCTAGCTCATGTTTCACAATCACAGATTGCCACAGTTTGCATCTGACACAGCAAACTGCATCGATCCGAGCATCCACTTCTCTGTCCTGCTGCCTATCACTCATGAATGTAATCCTGAGATATGTGAACTTCTCCACCTGTCTCAGTGGGGCTCTCCTAACCTGGAGAGTGCACTGAGCAGGGTGTCTTGAAGGACTATATCCTCAGTCTTAGTCACACAAATTTTCATCCCAGCCTCTTCACACTTAGCTTCAAAATGATCCAGTGCATGTTGAAGTTCAGTGCAAGAAGACCCAAGGAGCATAAGATCATCAGCAAATAGCATTCTCTCTACCAAGCATTTACTTACACTCATACACTCATTACCTCGGCTGCTCCCCGTCTCTCCAGTCCATAAAAATAATGAACGAGAAAGGGTGACAATATGCAATATTGGCAGAGTCCAACACCAAACTTAAACCGTCTTGACTTAATCCCATTTATCTAGCTAATTTTCATACAGGACTTGATATCTTATCCACATTGTATACTTGCAATAGTTTCCAGAGCTTCTTCTGAGGAAGTCTGTTGTATGCTTTTTCGAAGACCACAAAACAGGCGTAGACATCTTTTGCATACTCCCTCAAAGATTTGCCTTAGACTGCTGATGTGACCCATTGTGCTTCAGCCAGGTCGAATCCACACTGTTTGAGAAAACTGTTGGAGTCTACTATATTCTGATGTCTCCTCTCCAAACAGTGTAGATTTTCCCAGGAATGTTGAGCAAAGAGATGCCTCAATAGGGTAGGGAACCAATAAAGAGAGAACTATGATAATAATATAATAGGAGAAAAAGCAAAGTAGATTAATATAATGTTAGTCATAAGAAAAAAAAGATAAAGCCAGCCTATACCAAACGCAAACCTCAAGTGGGCTCTAGGGACCAAAGCACATAACTGAGAAAAGGCTCAACGAAATTCACCAGGTGAACCACGGGAAACACAGCAGCGGCAACGGCGGAATGATGATAGAAGCAGTGGCGATAGGCAGCAAAAAGTTCTCAGGTGAATGAGAAGTGGCGTTGGTGAACTCGGGAGCACAACGGTGTAGTCTAATGCTCATGACGGCGGACCTAACCATGGCCAAAGGCAAGAGGCACAGCAACCAAAAGCAGGCAGACATAATGAAAATAACAGAAGGTTTTGCCAGCAGAGAGACATACGGCTACAATTGAATCAACAAATCCTAATCTCCAAGGATGCTAAAACGTTAAAGATAAACTCTAGACAAAGGAAGTCTAAAAACTATCGGGCATTCCATGAAGCCATAATTTCTGCAACGAACTATTCAGGACGAAAGCTGACCCAGAAGTGCCCCGAACAAAATCAAAAGCCTAAGCAGCAAAAAATTCTAAAACCGTGAGGGCAACAAACAGCACGGACACGAGGAAGCAGCATGTCACGCGAAGGAAAGCTAACAACAAAGTAAACACAAGCATAAAGAAATAAATCACGCGTCGCGCGGGAAAAACATCACGACAAAGCAGAAGCGAAAGTATTGTTAAAAAAAGCTATGCAATATAAAAAAAAGGCTTAACGTGAAAGGCTTAAGAAAAGAATCCATAAAAACTAGAAATAATTGGGAAAGACTAAAAATCTTAAAAAAAAACACAACATGCACCACATGAATCTTCCCCAAATACGTGCAAAATGGAAAATGAAATGGGTGGAAGACTCGGAAAAAAAATCTATTATATGTGCACTCCCTCTTTACTATACCATTGCTTAATTAAATGTTATATTCTGGTTATAAGCCAGCTTCTTGAATATTGTATGCATAATTTCATGCCGTCTTGCATTGTAGGACGGTGCATATTTCTGATTAAATCATCTGCAAATACAGATTTTTCTATCTTTTATCACTAGCTGTTTTACACGACATTGCTCGGGCTCTTTTTTTTGATGAAATGTTGCAATTTCTGTGTGTGAATGTACAGAAAAAAAGAACACATGAAAAAAGCTTAGAATTTTTTAAGAAAAAGTTCATGTTTTAGAATCTGCTAAAGGGCCGTATTTGGAGATGCCGTCCATTGGGAGCATTTTAAAAGAAATCTTTTCGAATTTTCAACATGAATTTTTTCTATTTAGATTGAAAGCTTTTTTCGTTGCTCGTGCTCAAATTCGAAGAAATCCCGATTCATCTGAATGTGAATGCACAGCCAAAATAAACACATGAAAAAAGTTTAGAATTAATATACAACCTCTGACAATTAAGTTCTGTGAATGAGTTTACATAACAAAATGCAAAACAGAAAGTCACATTTACTTTATTGTCCTTCAAAATAATCACCCTGGAAGGCAATTTACTTTTGGGATCGGGTGTATAAGTCCTGGAAGCTCCTTAGGGATGGCTTTAAGTTCACGTGTCACATTTGCTGGAATGTCTGCAAATCTGTTTCCCTTTAAGGCCCGTTTCAAGCGTGGGAACAAGAAAAAGTCTGCCGGTGCCAAGTCTGGTGAATAAGGTGGATGAGCTATGGATACGACCCCTTTGTTGGCCAGAAACTGTTGCACGATTACGGCAGTGTTCCTCTTTGATCCATTATCCACAGTTACGTGCGCATGCTACACCTTCAACTGAAGAAACGAGCATCTGCTAAACCATTGCACGCACAAATGTGACCTGTCTGAACTTGCTTAAACAATGACTGGGCTTGTATTCACATGCATTGTTACTCGCGTAAAGCTCGCACAAATTAGGGTGTGACGTCATTCACCGAACTTAATTGTCAGAGGTTGTAGTAAAAATTCATGTTTAAGAATCGAAAACACTACTTTTAAAATGCTCCCAATAGATGGCGATACAAAATTGAAACTAAAACCATTACGAAAAATTGTTATAAAATGCTCCCAAATGGTGCTGCCATCTGAATACCTATTTTTATCAAATAATATAGAAAATTTTTTTTTGATAAATGTCAGGTACAGAGTGCTCTTCCTCTTGCTTTGAAGATCATGTGTGCACAATTTCATCAAGATCGGAATAAAACTGTAGATTTATATACATACATACAGTGTGGACCAAAAAAAAAAACAAACTTGCCATTGAAAATTTCTAAGTTCCAGGACAGTAGGTTTATTCAACTGTTATTTGTCACCCATTCACAGCACACCTATTGTTGATTAAACCTACTGTTGAATAAATCTATTGTTGAATAAACCTACTGTTGAGTATACCTATTGGTTAGTTTCTGCTCTCTTCTCTGATATCTTTAAATTGAGAAGAATCTTTCTTTAATTTTTACTTTTCACTTTCTGCAGACTTCAAGTGATTTGTTTCTTCCTCTGAACTGTCGATCGTCTCTCCTTTATTGTTTTCCCTTTCTTTCTGATCGTTACAGTTAACCCTGCTTGAGAAGACGTTTGCTGTAATAGCGAGTCTCGCTCCCCTAGACGATGGGGACCCCCCCCCCCCCCCCCCCCCGCGGGGGGGGGGGTCTTCCTCGGTGGGGAGGTCAGAAGGGAGGAGACTGCAAATGGGCGGCTATCTCCCACCGGATAAGCGTGTGTAGCGTTGCCAGTTGTAACGTGTTCATGCGTGAAGGTGTATCTGA
>JAHWFO010091181.1:0-15056 GCA_023313115.1 Rhysida immarginata
TAATAATCCTGATTATGTCCCTTCACTTTTTCCTCAAGTTTACTGAAAAAAACACAATGAATAAATCTCATAGTGAAAGATTTGCAAGGTAAGTCCGAAAATCTTCACCATCCGCACATCCTGTGATGACTGATCATGCGACCGAGGTAAGTGAATTTATTTTTTAAAGAATGGGGGGGGGGGGGGGGTGCTTGCCCCCCAGACCTCCTCTAACGAAGTGATATATACCCCCTTTTCTATTCAGTCACAGTAGATGGCTAAGAAGTGATGATTAAATTAGTAAAAATTTAATTTATCTTGGTCGCATGATCAGTCATCACGCGATGTGCGGATAGCGAAGTTTAACCAAAATAGGTTTCTGTTGTAATTACATTCTAACATGTCAATTTCATTTTCAATTTGAATGTTTTGTTCCAGATTTAAAGGAATTTCATATCAATGTTTTATTCATTTTAGGGCTCAAAATAGAAAAAGAAAACTTTTTCCAGAGAAAAATGAACACCTGCAATGTGAGCCTGAAAATAATGGAATTGAATGTGGCAATGATTACCAAACTGAGACAGCAGAAATAATGAAATTTGTGGAGGTATAAATTCCAAATAAAAACAGAGTTAAGTTTATATATTTAAAAAAATAACTAATTGCAGCATTAATAATTAATAGTTATTTCAATATTATACTTTTCATCAATAGTGTAATAATGTAATGCAAGTTAACCATTAGCAAAAATACATTTTACAAATGAACTTTTTAAACTTTAACAACTAAACATATCTTTCCTTCCCTAGATTGATGTGCAAACTGAAGAAGACTTTCCTTCTGCAGAAGTTTCTTTATTTTCACTTTTCTGCACGGAGATAGTTGTTCAACAATGATAACCAGCATTACCTCACCTGTTCCTGAGGTTGCAAATGTTCAATGTGGGAGTGAAAACCGAACAGTTTTTTTCAATGGATATCAATCAATTACTCAATCTCTGGATTCAAGATGTTGCAATGATTAGTGTGGGGTGACATTACAAGTCTTATCAGTCCTTATAAATTTATTTCCTAATCGCAACTTGCAAAGAAATGAATTGAAGATAGAAGATAAAATTATATTATTTTTAATGAAAATGAAACTGAACATTAGTTTTGCTGCTTTAGGTTCAATTTTTTCAATTCACACATCAGCTGCTTCACGTATTTTTCATAACATTGGATTAATTGGTTACCTAAAAATGTGGTTTGGGAAAACTTGCCTCATGCTTGTAAAATTAAATTTCCAAATTTAGAGTAATAATTGATTGCTTTGAGATTAACACGAAGCACCTAAAGCTAATGTTCAGCAAAATTTTATGTACTCAAATTATAAAAACTGAAACATTGCTAAACATTTAATTAGTATTGCTCCACATGGTCACATTATGTTTATCTCAGAAGGATATGACGGGAGAACAACAGATGTGGAAATTACTTTACAAAGTAATATCATTCAATTTTTGGAACCAGGGGACTTAGTAATGGCAGATAGGGGATTTCCTAAAATCAAAGTCAGTTGTGAACAGGCAGGTGCAATGCTTATAACCCCCCCCCCCCCATCTACAAGAGGTTGTTCTCAATTCACAGAGACACAAATGGATGAGACGTATAACATAGCAAGCATAAAAATTCATGTTGAGAGAGCTAATCAGAGGGTACGCTTGTACAACATTTTAAATGGTAAAGTTTCAATTAAATTGTTGCCATATTTAAATGATATTGTGCGGATTGCATGTGTGTTGACAACCTTGGGACCTCCAATCATATCAAATAGAAAATAATTGTTGTTTAATGCTTTTCAAATTTAAAAAAATGAACAGATGTACAAACATACAAAATTTACAAAATCTTTACATTATTAAAACGAAATTTGTTAACATATAACAGAGGAAATAATTAAAAATGAACAAAACAAGTACTCAGTTAAAGTGATTCTTAAAAAATTTGTTAAAAATACATGGAAAATAATTCTCAAAATAAAATTTCTCAAGGGTTGGGATTAATTTTTGTAAGAATTCATCATCTCTCTTAACTGAGATCACAAGAGTTTCTTTTTTGGTATAAACACACAATTTCGTTTACAGGATCCCCAGACAGTACATTGAAATTTGGCACTGACTGTAATACTTGTCCGATTCCTTTAATGCAATTCCATGTTCTGTCATTTTCAGATAGCGGCACTTAATTCCTTCACCATCTCTGCCATTGATGAAATCATCTCTCAAGACAGGGGGACATTTAATTTCAAGCAAGATAATTTCATCGTTATTCCTTCACCATCAGGGCTACAACAGAGCCATGCCATTTCTACAATAGAGTTTCGTGGCAATCCTTCTTCAGCAGCAGAAGATAATTTGGCAAGCCCTTCAGTTGCTAGACCATACTCAGTATGTCGTGATGTAAATTGCTTTCCATTTAGAATTTTTTCTGCAAGTTCATCCATGTTGCCTCTCCATGGTTTCACCCTGTGAGGGATTGAACTTGCTGATATTCGCACCCTTCTTTCCAAATGCCATTGATTACATCTTGATTGGGGTACTGTTGCTTGGCATAACTTAACAATTAAATCTTTACTAATTGCTACTTTCATTTTATAAGCTTCTTGGAACTTGTCTGCATTCAGCAAAGTTCACTTTCTCCACAAATAATTTACCTTGTATAAGTGTACTTTTGTAACTGCAGAATTTTGTAAAATTTCTATGCAGCATCAAAAATTTAATTGTGCCATCAAGCACTTCATGTTCAGCAACACACTTTTGAAGTGGATTTGTAATAGCTTGTTCTTGGTCTGTGCTTTGGTTTAATTTTTCATTGCTAGCAAGTGACAGTAGCAGAGGGCAGTTTTAAACTGGAAATTGTTTTAAACTGTTTACATCGACAGGAGAAATAGCTCTGATATTAACATGATAGTAGGGTTTCCCAAATAATTCTGTTAGTATCATGGGTTGCTTATATTTATCTTTAAGCTGTGGCTTGCCCCAAGCCACGATGATTTATGGTATAGAAGTGCACGATGTTAAGTCTTTTTCATTGATGAAGGTAATAACAGCTACGGTGTGTTTACAACATCCATTCACTCCTGCTATGCAGTCACAAAAGCTGCTCTCATTATTATTTTCTGAATCCACCTACATGAGCAATTATTTTTACATGTAACAATTCTACTTTTGTATGTGTAACATTTATATAAATACGTGAAATAAAAATTTTAATTACCTGGATTCTGACTGTATAACTACTGTTGTTCACTTTCATTTGTGGTAAACATTTTCCTATAATGACTCCTTCAGGGAAATATTGGATAATATCATGAACATGGCCAGAATTTTTTAAATTTTTTCCTCTTCTGACTGCTTCTGACTTAAAACATGACTCCCAATTCTTCACTTTCTTAAAATTACACTTCAGTTGAACCTTCATTTTCAGCCGGTGATTTGCCACGTCAGTGTTTACAATTTTTGCCGCTTGATGGCCGCTACTGCAGCGCACCAAACGGGTTTCTTGAAGCGTATATTGTCCTTCATTTTAAAGGGTCATTCAAGTATTACGTCACGCTGATTTTTACCATTTTCATACCCCCCCCCCTAACGTGACATCATAAACTTTTAACCTCCCCCCTTCTTCAAAATACAGTATTATAAAGAAATAAACTACTTTATAATCATTATACAACTTTTCATTATTTCTAATACGTTACTATTTTTCATTCCAAGAGACATTCTAAATGGGATTCTACTGAAATTAAATTTACATTCTCACTATTTTCAATAATTGGGATTATTATTTTTTCCTTATCAACGAACTGCTCATCGATCCATTCCGCATCATATTGCTTTTCATTGATGTTCATTATGGCTAAAACTTCATGTCGTTTTGTCGCACTAGGAGATGGCAGTAATTTTGCCATAACAGAAACTATGCCACAGCTCTTTTGATGACGCCTCAATTAAGTGAGGCATGATAAGGAAAAAATACTTATTTTCTTTGGGAATGCTCGTTTCATTTTTCAGTGATGAAAATGCTATGTCGTGTAGTATTTCGTTAATTTCAACAAATAATGGATTTTCTTTTAACAAAGTGTTTTGCAAAATGCTACTTATAAAAACAGATGGATGGTTTCCATTATCTTCTGCTATGTTGAGTCCTGTATCATTCTAGAAAATGGGCACTGGAAGAAGTAGAAAGTGATTTGGGATTATTCTCAATGAGCTTCAAAACGGTGAACAGCATTGCTGATCTGTTAAGAAAGTCAGTCCAGTCACACAGTCCAGTCACATTAATATGACCAGCCCTACGTTCAAAATCAGCAGAAAATGGTTACGTCCAGAAGGTAAGTACCAGTATCAGAGGTGGGGGGGAGGGTATAGGAAGGGTGTCAGAGGGAAGCAGAAAACATTGTAATTGTTGGAGTCATGGCGAAACACGCGATTTATCCGACCTTCAAACGGGCATGATCATTGGCTTCCGAGCCAAGGGCGGCAGTATTTCCGAAACGGCTAGTTTTGTGAACTGTTCGCGTGCCGCCTTAGTGAAAGTGTACCGTGCATGGCGGAATCAGTGACGTCCCAAGTGGGCCATAGATGACAGAGATTAACGACGGCTACGGAGATGCGTGAAGGCGACAAAGACGGACATTTGCACGCCAGTACCGCAACCGGACAGCAACGGACTACCGAAAGGTGGCTTTTTCCAATGAATCACGGTTTACGTTCCATCGGACAGATGGGCGATGGCGTGTACGGCATTCAGCATCAGAAAGCAAACACCCTGCAACACGTGCCGCAAGGGTCAAGTTGAAGGAGGCAGCGTTATGGTCTGGGGAATGTTTTTATGACATTCCCTGAGTGCACTCATCATTGTGGACGGCACCATGGATCAATAGAAGTATGTATCTTTCCTTTCGAATCATGTCCACCCCTACATGCAGATTGCGTTTCCTCAGCACGATGGCTTTTTCCAGCAGGACAATGCGACATGCCATATAGCGCGCAGTATCCGTGCGTGGTTTGAAGAGCACGAGGATGCGTTTACGGTACTCCCCTGGCCCCCAAACTCCCCGGATTTAACCCCATAGAGCATCTGTGGGACCACCTCGATCGGGATTTTCGCGCCATGAATCCACCGCGCAACCCACTGCAGCTCGCCGCAGAACTGGAGTCCGTATGGCTTCACATCCCTGTCGATATCTTCCAGAACTTATTAACTCTTTTCCTGCCCGTCTCGCAACTGTCCGCTCCGCGAAAGGTGGTTATTCTGGCTAATGACAGGTGGTCACATTAATGTGACTGGACTGTGTATTCGCAGGGGCTTTATTGGCTGCAATAAACAAAATCATATGGACTCCCCATTCCTAGACTCTGGACGGCCTCTGAAGTGACCATGACGTGACAGCGTTTGATCCCCCTCCCTCTCTCCCCCTCGTCACAAATCGTTACAGAATGACAACCCCCTCCCCCCTAGCAACGTGACGCAATACTTGAATGACTACCTTTCGCGGAGCGGATAGTTGCGAGACGGGCAGGAAAAGAGTTAATTCCTTGATGAGTCCTTAATCCAAAGGAAACCTATCGCACAAATTGTCCATCTCTACACAATGATAATTCAGTTATCCACGGAAAAAAAAACAAACAATGTACAAAGTAACTTCTGGTAAACTACATCATAGTGTTTACAAAATTAAACAGAACTTCTGGAGTGGGCAACGGCTGATGCAGTAGTGAAGCCAAAGAACGTTAAGGAAAAGAATGAAAGCTCTACTTGATTTAATGTAAGTTTGTAGATCCTAGCGCCGCCACAGCCTGGCGGGAAAATGCTATGCAGAGAAGCTTTCGCTCATGTCAAAGAGGGCAGCAAATGCTTTGTAATACCTGCATGCATTGAAGTTTCTTTATTTAGTTTAAAAATGCTAAATTAAATTATTGTTCATTTATTTTCTCATTTATTTACTGACACGGTTTATTATATTGAAAGTATAATTATTTTATTCCATAACATTATTTTATAATGAAATCTTGTAAATTTTTTTAAATTCTGTAATTTTTAATATATTTTAGAAAGAAAGCAAAGGTTTATTTTAACATGACTTTTATTCACTTACTTTTTTAAAAGTGATTTAAAAGCAAACACCACAAAAAATTAGACCGTGGAAAAGATGTTGAACATATTTTTTTTTTATAAAAAAAAAAATTCAATTGCAGTCAATGCATTCATTTTTTTCAAAAAAATGTTTTGGCTAAAAAAACCTGCAATGTATGCATCCGAATTTGTTTCAAATAAATTTGGATTTTCAGTGCCTAGAGTTATTGGATCTGAATCAAAAGAAGACTTCGCAACTGCTTCGAATTCAAGTTGGCAATAAAAGTTCATCATTATCCTTTTCACAGTTTCTTATTGACCAGGCTAAAATAACATTTGTGGCCATAAGTTAATTTGCTTGGCAATTGTTTTACCATTAGCAACACACGAGCAAGATATGTGATAAGCTGAGGCCGCGCTGAAATGCATTGTTATAGCAGCACAAACAATCAAAAAACGTATAAGGATAAGAAGTGAAGGCTGTGTTTATATCACGTGATAAAAGCTGCCCGATCATCAAACGGGGTCTTCTCTGCAACACACATTTCCCGCCAGACTTGGGCGGCGCCACTTACGTCTACGCGAACCTTTCCTTCTTATCCTTATACGTTCTTTGGTGAAGCTATCCGACAATCACTGCTCAATTCTGTTCCTCCGTCAACAAAAGATTGCCACGCTGCCGACGTGCGCGACAATGCTCAGCTGTTGCTTGATGCACGGGCTCATCCATTCATAATGGGAAAAATTTAAAGGAAGCACAAATTAAACAATGAATTGTCATCAAAATAAACATCAGTAAATTCAACGTTCTATTAAAATCAGAGCTAAATTATAATCATCAATTGCATGAGGCATGGCTGGATTCTAACCATAATTCTATCATGTCACAATACCACTGAAATGCATGTGGAAGATGCAATTTAGATTAAATTTTTAATGAAATAGTCGTTGATTGGTCCAAAATTTTAATCCGAATGAACAAAATTTCAGGATCCTTCAATCTATGCTCCTTGGAGGTTAATAAATTCGTTAAACTATCCGAAGAAATAATAAAAAGCAAGGAAGCGTGTATTGTAACTTCAACGAATGTTATAAAAATGTTGCATTGCGCAATTCTCAGACGAACAGAAAATATAATTTTTTGTTGAATATAGTTCTTTTTAAGAAAATACAATTCAATTAACAAGGTTAAACTGTCTGTGAAATGTGGAGGTAGGAGCATTAAAACAACTTGAAATAAAACGTTCGTTATTTTTATTTTACCTTGTATTAGCGAAGTTAATAACCACTCATTAATTAGCCAAGGCGAGTGTGTACAAATGAAGAATTATACTAGGTGGTTCAGTGGTTGCGTGATCGCCTCTGATGCCCGAGGACGCGGGTTCGACCCTGGCCGAGGACGAAGAGGATTTTTTCAGGGGGGAAATCCCGAGATCACGCACTTCCTTCGGAAGGGAAGTAAAGCCGGTGGTCCCGTGTAGTAGTTTGCCAGCTGCACGTTAAAGAACCCTTGCGAGGCAAAATTTGCGGCCCCTATAACGCCGTCCTGAAATGACCATAGCAGTTGAAAAGGACGTTAATACCAAACAAAACAAACAAATGAAGTGTCCAGTTTTCTTGACTTTCAGACTGAATTTTTCTGTGAATCTTGCAAAAGCGTGTTTTTTAAATTCTAATCCAGGGCCGTAGCCAGGACGTTATCTTGGAGGGGGGGGGGGTGGTTTTTAAAAAATTCCAGAGTCGGACTTTTTCCATAACGGGTTGGTCCTCGACCCCCCCCCCCCGACTATGGGCCTGTAATCCCCAAAGTGTATGCTCATTGCTGAATGGGCGTTGATGAATTTTTGATGAAAGTGAAGGCAAATTTTCATATTTTGCATCTTCACTCTTCCCTTCTCCACTCTCTTGGATGACTACTCTATCTCGAGTTTCGCCTGGACGTGGAGAAAAATTTCCACGAGATCGCAAGTGGAGTTGCTCCGAAGGTAGCAGTACGACTCTCACAAATAGCCTACAGAACCCATGCAGGGCCGGAACCGGTTGCGAGCTCTTCAACGTATCCAGCTCTTTAGGACCCCACCTAACCTTCAGTTCGATAGGCATTCCCCCGGTTGGATTAAGGGTGGAAGCTCCCAACACCACTCGAATAACACCAACGGCGAGGGAATCCTTTGGTGGTCTCATCACCTACTCTTCCTGTGGGTGCCTTTCGCTTCCTGACATTAGGGTATCCGGAGTTAGGTATACCATATCTTATTAAGTGGGCACCTTATAGAAGACTCTTTCGGGAGCTGCCTTACTCCCCAGCGTTTCTCTGCGGGCATCACATCACGTTTCTCTGCGTTTCGCTGCACTGTGGACATGGCCAGAAGCAAATAATTTTTTTCCTCTCCTGGATTTTTGTTGTGAAATAATAGCTCGGCCCCTTTGATCGAATTAAAATTCTCTCCTAGTACAAGGTGTGTCCGTGTAGTAATGAGACAGCCGCACGACACTCCAGTCGCCGCTCACGTGATTTGTGGTGGGGGGATCTAAGCTAAGCAACGCACCAGGCGACAGTCGTTTCCGAGCTCTGACATAGTGAGGTTCACGCGTGACGCAAAACCTGTTTTTGAGTTTTTCTCATGGCAGAAAACGTCGAAATCCCCAAACTCCCCACACCCCAAGAAATCGAGAATGTCAAAGACAGTTGTAAAGACAAATGTTCTTTGTCTTTTTTGACAAGCGTGGAGTGGTCCACAAAGAATTTGTGCCTCCGGGACGAACAGTCAACGCAGTTTTCGACAAAGGAGTCCTTGCGCGCCTGCACAGAGCCATTAAACGGAAACGACCGGGGGTTGGCGATCACTGGAAGCTCCACCACAACAACGCTCCAGCCCACACCGCCCATACCGCGCATAGTGTTGACGTTTTCTGAAATGACAAAAAACTCCAAAACAGGTTTTGCACCATGCATAATCCTTATTGCGTCAGAGCTCAAAAGCGACTGTCGCCCAGTGAGTTGCTTAGCTTAGATCCCGCACTACAAATCCCACTGCCAATGAGTGTACTGCTGGCAATCTCATTACTTTACAGACAAACCCTGTAGCATTTCTATGTCATTCATAATTGCCTCCCAAAAGTAACGTACCAGATTTTTTTATTATTATAGAAATTTCGAATACTGTCACCAGAGTGCACAAAAAGCTTTTCACCTGTGCACCATCTGGAGCATGCAGTGTGCCTATACATTTAAATTCTTGTAACAATATATCGATTGAATAAAATTTTGGCTAGTTATGTTATTCAATAACATCGGCATTGAAAAACTTGTCTCGTTATGAGAAGTGCCTCAATAACAATGGCGATTATGTAAAAAAGTAGTGCTAGGCTTAGTATTGTTTCAAAACATTGCCATTTTCGTGACCATTACCAAAGCACCATCACTAGATACATTTCCATATGCTAAGAGACTTTAATTGTATGCTTTGTTTAATATTCGGCAAATTACAAAACAGAAATTGATTGAGTAACGAGTATAACATTAAAATAATTAAAACTGGATAATTATTGCAATAAAATTAATAAAAGTAAAAATAAAAAAGGGGAGGGACTCGGAATAGACTAATGATGTCATTCAGTAATGAACCTTCATTATGACGCAATTTGTTAGTAGCCACTTAAGAGTAACTGGCGTCCCAGCCACCAAAGGTCCTCATTGGTGCCGAATACCAGTTATTGTAATATTAAATCAGTTAGAGTTGACGCTCCAGGTCTATTACTCCATGACTTCAATGAGGTGATCAGCTGATTACTCCACCATTGACGATTTCTGCTAATATCAAGGGCCTCTTAATATTTCGAAGCAAAAAAAAAAAGAAATGAAAGAACGTTAAATAATACACTACATGGTCAAAGGAGTTGGGACATCCTTGTGAACACCTGGGGTGTTTCTCCTGGACTTTACTGGGCCCGCTCATCAAGGTGGACGGAAACCTCAATGCTGATGGCTACAGGACCATTCTGGATAACGGGGCACTTCGGTGACGGGCCGTTCCTCTTCCAGCACGACAATACGCCTTGCCACAAAGCAAAATCCATATCCAACTGGTTTGACGAGATGCGGGTTGAAGAACTGGATTGGCCACCCAGAGTCCTGATCTCAATCCCATCGAACATCGTCGGGACGAATTCGAATGACGTGTGAGATTCAGGATAGTTCGCCCTAGTGACCACTACACTCCTCGAGGAATGGAGATCAATATCTGTGGACATATACTGCAAACTTAAGGACAGTATGCCATGTAGGGTGGAGGTAGTGATAGCAGCTCGGGGTGGTCCTACACACTACTGATTGAAGCTTTTTGCGGCTTTACGGTAGAGCAACAGGTGTCCCAACTCCTTTGATCATGTAGTGTATCTTCCAAAGGAGGGAAAATACATGAAAATGAAATGATTGACACGAATTGGTGAATGGGACGCAAGATAAAATAAAAAAAAGGGATACATGAATAAACAAGAAAAATAGATCCGCTTTAAATACTAGATTTAAGTGACGCTACGTCACACTTTTGTATCTGTCTGAATTTATCGATATCTCTCTTCCTGAGGAACAACACGGTTTCAGAAAAGGCTGATCGACGCAGAGTAACCTTGCTGTTATTTTGAATCTGGCTACTTGCTATTTTGATAAAAGAATACAGATTGATGATATATTTAGATTTTTCTAAAGCATTTGGTACTGTTAACACTACTTAGTCTTTAATTTGAAAAAAATTAACATCTTAATGTGTAGAAATCATTTGCTTAACTGGTTTGAAACCTTATTATAATGCGATTCCACATTTTCGGGCCAAAAACCCAGCAAAAATGCTGTCCTCTTGTATAATGCGATCCCCAAATGGGGAGAAATAAAATATGCTCGTTTGCGAGAAATAAAATATGCAAAAACAAAGTATTTATTACTTTTTTTTTTTTTTTTTAGCTTTTGACGACGAGAAATTCAAAAAAGTGAATTAATGTATTGTATAATGAACTGGACACTGTAGATATTGTATAATTAATGTACAGTAATTTTATTAACGTAATTAATTATACAGTAATTTCGTCTGAATTTTATGAGGACAGAATGCAACTTCCTCAGTTCGAGGCAGTTTTGAAGTTGCCATATTTTTGAGAAGTTATTTTCATATTAGCTTTTGGTGACGAGAAATTCCAATAAAAAGTGTGTTGTATAATGAACTGAACACTGCATATTCTGCATAATTAATCTACAGGGTCTTTAGAATTAAAGGTCCATTTTGACATGGCCATAAAAAAAAACCTACTGGACCAAAAGCTATAATACTTGGTAATATTATACAAGAGGGCATGGGAAGTTCATACCCACCAAAAAAAAATTAGTTCAAAAAGGCACCACCAGCATGGAATGGCGCTCTATGCAATATTCGCATACGAAATTAGACACGAAGACACAGGTTAACAAGTCTTTAATCGTTACTAAAATTAGTTACATGTTGAATTGTGGCCTCCACCATTTACTTAAAGCAGGTTACACCGGATTACTGCGTTCTCAACTGTAGCTCGAATATTGCATAGAGCGCCATTCCGTGTTGGTGGTGACCTTTTGAACTAATCTTTTTTTTTATGGTTATGAACTTCCCATGCCCTCTTGTATAATATTACCAAGTATTATAGCTTTTGGTCCAGTAGTTTTTTTTTTATGGCCATGTCAAAATGGAACTTTAATTATAAAGACCCTGTACATTACACAATAATTTCATCTGAATTTTATCAGGACAGAATGCAAATGACCCCCTCCCCCCAGCCACCATCAGTCATTGCAGGGCTGATATTATCTTTTTGTATAATATGATCCCACAAATTTAGGAGCTTTTTTAGGCCAAATTATTCGCATTATAATAGAGGATTTATGATATTTATTGTGCATCAATTTGGTTTTCTCATAGTTTGATGTTTATTAATGAAAGAAAATAAAATTTAAAGATTTAATAATTTTTAAGAGCAAATTTTAGTAGTAATCTTGATACTAATAATAACACTAGTCAACAGTGAATTTGCTTCCTAAATAACATTAACTTTTTTTTTTATTACTAATTTCAGTGTGCTGATTACAAAAATATTTTTATTTACATTCAGGATATTTACATTACATATATGTGGAGATTACATACTTTAAAACAGAAATGATGCAATGTAACGTAATGTTACAGATGGCATCATAACTTTTTGATATTTCATCTTTCCTTGTATGTTTTCTCCAGCAGCTGCATCATCCATTCTGCTCCATTCTGGAGTCTACATCAGCAATTCGTGAAAGCAGCAAGATGGCACACACGTGGTTAATAGCGCTGATTGTTTTAGCTATGTATGCGGAGGCGTTGGTTGCAAGATAGGTAATCAAGATAAACCCTGGGCTCCACACTTTTGCTGCAATACTTGTGCGGTAAAGTTGCTAGAACAATGATTCATTCAAAGAGCCTACCAAAGAAACTGTGGGCTGAAGCTATGAACACTGCATCTTATATTATAAACAGAATGTTCAATTGAGGACAGCATTAAACGCCCTATGAAACCATAAAATGTGGCATGAGTCAAAGCCCAACATAAGTAATTTATAATATTTGCTACTAAAGCATTTGCTCTTATGCCGAAAGACCTTCGAAAGAAGTGGGAGCCAAAATCAAGACCTATGATTTTGGTTGGCTATTCAAAAACAAATGAATCAGACTTTACGATCAGAAAAGAATTCTGTTTGTGTGTTTTGAGATATGTGGTTTGATTTGTTAAATGAATTATCGAAAGGAATTGTCCACAGTCACATACCTGATAATTGCCAAAATTACTCAAGCACAGAAAAAGAAGAGTGGAATAGGCTCAAAGACATAAAAAGATCAAAAGGTACCTATGGGTGTTGTTCAAGAATTTTTGCCTCCTGGTCCGTAATTTTATTTTTTAAGTTTTTCAAAATTCTTTTTGTATCTGATACCTCCATTTGTCCTCTATGCAATGCACTATTCACTTTTTGACATAATCTCCATCCCTGTCCATAGGTTCACACAACAAGTCATGTGTTGGCTCAATGTGTGGTAAGGGATGGAGACTATGTTGAAAAGTGGATAGTGCATTTTATAGAGGGTATAATTTTTGGAAAAGAGTGGAAAAGAATTTTGTAAATCAGTTAACAAGTAAAAAAAAGTTACAGACTACCAAGCAAAAATTCAACAATCCTCGTAGAACTTTCAGTTCAAATTCAACAGTGAATTTTATTCGTGACTACCAAATTATAAAAAGATAAAGCTAGAGTATGTTTCTACTACTGATCAGACAACTGATATAATAACATAAGTATATGAAACCTTTGCATAAGTATATTTTTAACAGATGCAAATATTTGTCAGAACTTAGCTAGCATCAGAGTGACTGGGACTGTTGAGAGGGAATTCTGATGCAGAGCAATCAACTTTTCTTTTTTTAGTGTATAAAATTTCTACTTTAGCTTTTCAAGTTTTAGTTTTATGCCTTGTCTCACTCATTATTCGGTGTGTGTATGCTTAATATTTGCCAAATTTGTGTTACTGCCTTATCAATAAAACTTACCAAGTTCCCACCTGTATGTGTTGTTTCGTGGCTTTCTTTCTTTATTTTTTGTGCAAATGTTTGATCGCAATAGTTACATTTGAAAGATTTCTCACCTGTATGTGTTTTCTCGTGATTTTGTTTATGTATCTTATGTGCAAAAGTTTTAGCGCAATAGTTACATTTGAAAGGTTTCTCACCTGTATGTGTTATCTCGTGACTTTTTTTATGTACGTACTGTGTAAATCTTTTATCGCAACAGTTACATCTAAAAGGTTTCTCACCTGTATGGGTTCTCTCGTGCCTTTCTTTATTTGTTTTCTCTGCAAACGTTTGTTCGCAGAAGTTACATTTGAAAGCTTTCTCACCTGTATGTGTTTTCTCGTGTCTTTCTTTATGCATTTTACGTGCAAATGCTTGATTGCAAAAGTTACATTTGAAAGGTTTCTCACCTCTATGTGTTCTCATGTGAATTTGTTTAAGTATTTTATGTGCAAATGTTTGATCACAGAAGCTACACATGAAAGGTTTTTCACCTGTGTGTGTTGTCTCATGACTCTGTTTAAGTATTTTCTGTGCAAATGTCTGATCGCAGTAGTTACACATGAAAGGTTTCTCCCCTGTGTGTTCTCTCTCATGCCTTTCTTTATTTTTCTGTGCAAATATTTGATCGCAATAGTTACATTTGAAAGATTTCTCACCTGTATGTGTTTTCTTGTGACTTTGTTTATGTATCTTATGTACAAAAACTTTACGTATTTTATCTTGACTCTTTTTATGTACTTTCTGTGCAAATCGTTCATCGCCATAGTTACAGCTGAAAGGTTTCTGACCTGTATGTCTTCTCTCGTGCCTGTCTTTATTTGTTTTCCGTGCAAATGTTTGTTCACAGAAATTACATTTGAAAGGTTTGTCACCTGTATGTATTTTCTCGTGGTTTTGTTTATATATCTTATGTGCAAAAGTTTTATCGCAATAGTTACATTTGAAAGGTTTCTCACCTGTATGTGTTATCTCGTGATTTTGTTTATATATCTTATGTGCAAAAGTTTTATCGCAATAGTTACATTTGAAAGGTTTCTCACCTGTATGTCTTCTCTCATGCATGTCTTTATTTGTTTTCCGTGCAAATGTTTGTTCGCAGAAGTTACATTTGAAAGGTTTCTCACCTGTATGTGTTTTCTCGTGTCTTTCTTTATGTATTTTATGTGCAAATGTTAGTTCACAGAAATTACATTTGAAAGGTTTCTCACCTGTATGTGTTTTCTCGTGTCTTTGTTTATGTGCTTTTTGTCGAAATGTTTTATCACAATAGTTACATTTGAAAGGTTTTTCCCCTGTATGTGTTCTCTCGTGACTTTGTTTAAGTATTTTCCGTGTGAA
>JAHWFO010091181.1:25487-60810 GCA_023313115.1 Rhysida immarginata
CGCGACCCTAACGGATAAGCGGGTTTGAAAAGTAAGTAAGTAAGTAAGTGGACATCCTAATAAGAACAAGAACAACGTATTGCGTTCATTGGATTTCCAAAGATTTCCGGTGGATATTAAGTAATTTTTGTTATACAGGGTTCATTCTAGACTTAAAAAAGGGCAGGGTACTAAGGATATTTATCAGTGAATAAATGAATATGATAGAATCATTTGTAAAACACTGACCTAAATCGATCATGTACAAATTAAACAAAATGAGTTCAAGAGGTGATCCATGAGGTACTCCACTAAAAATCCTACCAAAGATATAATACAATTGCTAAGTCAGAAACATAAAAATACCTGTTAGAGAGCATAGACCTCAGCCAAGAAATTATGTATGCCTGTGAACTACATAATCAAAGGCTTTACTGATATCAGCATAGAAGACATCCAATTGGGAAGAAGATTCCATGGCATCAACAATATCAATTGAAAGACAAGCCAAATTAGTTAAGGTTGATTTACCTTTCACAAATCCATGTTGACTATCCATATTAAAGCTAGTAAAATGTGGGCGAAGATATTTTGTACACCCACCCACGGGGGCGTGTCCGTTAGCTGGACCTTAAACAAGGGCAACCTCCGTGCGGTAGGGCAGGGGAGGGTGAGACTAGCTAGGGCAAGGAAACCAATGAAATAGTTGGTGTAGTTGAAACAACAAGGTGTTTAATTCAAATAACAGAATTTTTACAAGCAAATGTTTAACTACATGAATAATATTAACACTTAAGCCAAACAAATCTCAGGGGCCCCCTAAAACGCAAATTACTAAATAATAACATCAAATCCAAAATACTCAACAAAATAATGTATACAGACTAAAATAGTCAACCAAATAATGTATACAGTTTTCTATGTCCAGGCTTCTCGCCTGCACAAGTGTCCATAAACAACTTTAAGAGCCAAACATACTCAGCTATGTCAGCCCGCAAGCGTGCAACACTATCGCACAATGACTGCCTAGGCATCTGGGAACCAGTAATACCAAGCAGCCTCGAGAACGTGCCGTGCACTCCTTTTAAAGAACACCCCACAACCCTTTAGTTATTAACTATCAGCAGCCTCGGAATTGGACAAGGGGAGGAGTGCGGAAACCTCAAAATATGGCTACACGAGCGCCCTTCACTCCAACAAACAGCAGAGCGCTGCCTGATCTCTACTCCCCAGCTCGCATAGACTAAGTGAGACCAACCAAGCAGGTTGCACACGTGAATGGATAAAACACGCTACTACAGGACTACTGTCCACTCTTATCTAATTAGACCACTTATGCAGGTTCATTTTAACAGGTATTAAACCAAACGAACAGATGCTGGCACCCACATAGACCTTCTGTTGCCATAACCGTTGAACCATGATCGATTTAAGATAAACTACATGTACAAGTTCATTGGCACAAGACTTATTAGCAACTTTCGATAAAAAGTCAACTATGGGCAGGACCCCATCAGGGGACGGAAATGGAGGCTAAGGGCCTTCTCTCACAATTATGTAAATGCTGATTCACGGTAGGAATCTCTCTGTTCGTTCAAGAATCTGAGCTCTCGCCGACTTGGGAGGGGGGGGGGGGTTCTCAAGAGAACACAACACACATCGTCAGAGGAACACAGGAGCATCGAAGAATGATAGGGCGCCATGAGAGCATTCTAAACTTCAACATGCAACGCTCAAGTTTTGTGCACAACCAAAGCATAAAATAAACGGCAGTTGAAAAAATGCAAACTATGCATACCTAATAATGGAACAATAATAGCTTTAACGGCATAAACACTAACAGGCAACTTAAAAGTTATCACGGAGAAACATCGCTATAAGCAGTGTTGAAAAGCTAATTTTTTCGCCACAGTATCTGGAAGACTTTCAAATACTATGGATATTTATCAGTGGATATTAAATGATTGAATGGTATGGACCGAGGTACAGCAAGAGTTTCAATCAGTCCTTTGAAAATAAAATCAGAAATGTCTTCAAAAACATAGCGGGTGGGCAAGAAATAACGTGAGGTGTTCAGAGCTTGCTAGCGGGAATTCTATTAGGCCAAATGCAGTATATTTTGGTGTATATACTTAGTGAAACATGCAGTTTCGATTTCTGCAAAAAAAAAAAAAAAAAATACCAAATGTCGCCATAGGGGGTGCTTATTTCAAGAAAACAATGAATACCTAATTGTCAAATGAACAAATACCGTACAAACCAACTTTAGTAACAACAATAAACAATGTTTTATTTTTAATTCCAAATGTGTTTCAATATGACCACCAGTGTGCTGTTCCAATAGCTGCATGCGGTACACGACATTTTCTACGGCAGCTCGCAGCATATCTGCATTAATTAGTCTGATATGTAACGTTATTTGATCCTTTAAGGTTGAGAGGTCAGGAACATGTGCTTGATACACAAAGCTTTTCAAATATCCCCATAACCAAAAATCACAAGGGTTGAGATCAGGCGACCTGGGTGGCCATATCATGGGAAATGCACGACTAATTATTCTGTTCGTGAATGATGGGAAATCCTCAGCCTTGCCTTTTATTGTCATGATTGCTCAACATGGAACACGCTTATGCAAATGTATTCATTGTTTTCTTGAAATAAGCGCCCCCTATGGCGACTTTTGGTACTATTTTTTTTTGCAGAAATCGAAACTGCATGTTCCTCTAAGTATATACACCAAAATGTACTGCATTTGGCCTAATAGAATTCCCGCTAGCGAGCTCTTAACACCTTACGTTATTTCTTGCCCACCTAATACTTGCTTTGGTGAATTTACCAAGGAATATAACTTCTTGTGCAGTAATATCATTGAAGTGACTATTAAAATTATTTTCACAATGAGGAGAACTTAAGTATAAGGGTCATACAAATGAAAAAGAAAATTTGTGTGGGAAAAAAAAAAAAAGACAATGTGTAGGATTGTAAATTTTTGCTTTCAACAATTGCGAAACCCCACGTGCAAACTGAACAATAGGTTGCAAGCACTGCATCACGTGAAAAAGAATGATAGCTCATGCTTCGAAGCTCTCAGAGTGATCGCTTCGTCCAAACAACAAAATCCCCCAAAAAATCAAAAGCAATCACAAACTGTATGAGAAAGGTGATGTTGACCGTGTTTTTTGATCGCAAAGGCCCGATTTTACTGGAAAAAGGCAGCACAGTTAACGCAGCACAATATGGGGAAACACTGAAGGCACTGCGTGCGGCCATCAAATGCAAGCGTCCTGGACTTCTTACAGAAAGAGTGCTTCTTCTCCACGACAGCGCACGTCCTCACACCTCGAAAGCAACGATAGACCTAATCAAAAAGTTCAACTGGGAAGCAATGCAGCATCCACCTTATTGCCCTGACTTATCCCCTGTGACTTTCACATGTTTGGGGATCTCAAGAAACATCTGAAAGGTCGCAGGTTTCAGTTGGACGATGAAGTGAATGAAGAGGTTTTGGAATGGTTCCACACGCAACCGAAAGACTTCATTCATAAAGGAATTTCACGCAGCCGTGTTACACAGTGGGATAAATGCCTTAACGCATTTGGAGAGTATTTTTAAATTCCTTGTATACGTGTATACCTTGTATAAAATAAATAATTTTCGTTTTCATTTGTAAAACCCTTATAGTTAACTGTAGAGGTACCGTAATTTTTGGGATACAATACGCACCCCCCCTCCCAAAAAAAGAAAATTTTTTTTTTTTTAAATCATATCTTCATTGCGTTTATTATCAGAATATTAAATAACATTTACATTTTATTATACTTAGTGGTGATTTTTTTTTAACTTTTATTTTTTTTCCCTGTGTATTATACCCCGAAAATTACGGTATCTAAATCATTGTCTGAATAATTATTAAAGTTCCTTTGAAAATATGAGCATAAGTCTGTGAAATTTGTTATGGTAACAGGTTTTAGTTTACAGACCCTGTATGTAATTCATTAGTTTTGATGGCCCAATAACTTATTAGTTTCTTTCCAAAACAGCTTAAGGTCTTTATGAATTCCAGATAATATGTATGTATGAATTATAATCATATAACTACTTTTAAAAGCTTTTCTGCATCAACTGAAAAGTTCGTAGTCAAATGAATCAAGTGTACTTTTAAATCTATTGTAGGATTCAATTTTATTTTTCCATAGGATCTTAGTTGCATTTGATACCCAAAAGGGAAAAGAATATTGTAGCTTTTTTCAGCGCTGTTTCCCCGAGTTATTTAGAACGACAAATCTTTATCGTATCTAGGATATTATTTCAAATCAAACCTGGTCCAGGAATGTTGCTAAGAAAATACCAATCAATATTTTTAATGAAATTATATAAAGCAGGAAATTCTGCTTTACTGAAATTACTGAAAAATATAAATTACTTTATTTAATTTTATTTCACTATTAAATAAAGTGAAAATTTTGGCGTGTGCAGCCCTTCAGTCGCTGCGGCGTATCTATCAGAGATTTTCCAAAAGTTATAAAAAAAAAAATTCTTCTACCCACGATTTTAGGCCTACTTCATATCGTTTCTCTAAACGATATAAAATGATTAGTGGCAATGTATTCCTTGATTTATATTTATTGATGAATTCATATCCTATTAATTAAAAATTCACTCCAATAGTAATTGAGCGTGAACATTCGACAACGGCGGATTTAACAATCGGGACACCGGCATTTTCTATTTTGAAAACCATATTTTTTATTTTGAAAATATTATTTTTTCAATTGCAAAAAGCTGAATATGTATTGTCATTAACCCCATTTTGGGCTATAGCCTCTTGGGAGACAACATGGGATTTAGTCTTCAGTTTATCTGGTGGTTTTTTCCCCCACCTTGTTGTTACATTATTATTATTATTATAAAAGGAGGTTATATTCTAAATCTAGATGGACAACAACTATAATTAATTAACAAAGATGGGTTGTTCTAATCATCAAAAGGGGATACTTCAACAACAATCACAAAACCTTTATAATAGCAAAAAATATTTTACAGGATGCATTATGAAAGTAATGCGCATAATTTTATTGTGACGCGACTATCCATCGCAGCGCGCTCGGACTGGTCGAATAATGTGGTGGGGAATCTGCCCTTCCAAACACGCCCAGTCTAAGTTTGCTCTGAGCAGTAGGAGCGGTAGAACGTGTCTTCGCACGAAGTCTGTTTTTCGATTGTGTCACGGCACGATGGAGCGTTCGCTGGAACAGCGGTACGCAATCAAGTTTTGTGTGCAGCTTGGGAAGAATGCAACAGAAGCGGCGCGTCAGGCCTGACATCAAAGACGTCTTCAAGCTCCACCACGAAAATGCCCCCAGCCACACGGCCTTCGTCGTCACCAACTTCCTGACCCTGAGCAAGACCCCCGTTGTGCCCCAGCCTCCTTACAGGCCTTACTTGGCTCCATGTGACTTTTTTTTGTTCCCTCGACTGAAGAGAGCTGAAGGGAAAGCACTGGCAGCCGGTGGAGAACATCCAAGCTCATGTTACAAGGTTCCTGAAAAACATTCCAGTCGAGGAATTCCAGGGTGCCTTCCTGGCATGGCAGAATCGTCTCCACAAGTGTATTGATGCAGGAGGAGACTATTTTGAAGAATTTTAACCAATTGTACCAAGCGGATCAATAAACCTATTTTTCCCAGAAAATGCGCATTACGTTGATAATGCACCCTGTATATACAGGGTTATTACAAAGGATTAACCCGATTTCATAAATTCACTGTAGCTTTATTTTTTGACATATTATCATAAAACTTTGCAGACATATGGAAAAACTCAAAACGTTTTTTTTATTGCTGGTTTGCTTCTGATTTATGCCACGAGAGCACAGCAGTGAGCTGTTTTTTTGTGCTTGAGTTTCAATCATATCGGTCTCTAACTCCTTGCGATTTTTTGTATGGGGTTATATGAGTGTTTACACCTCCTCCACCAACAAACCTACCAGAAATGAAAGCTCGCACCAACAATGCTTTTCAAAAGATTGATAAGGACATGCTTCATAAAGTGTGGGATGAACTTAATTATAGACTTGATGTCTAGAGAATCACCTAGAGGGCCACATATAGAGCACTTGTAATAAGCCAAAAAAAAAATAATAATAAATAAATAAATAAATAAAAATTGTTGAGTTTTTCCATGTGTCTGCAAAGTTTGATGAAAATATGTCAAAAAATAAAGCTACACTGAATTTATGAAATCGGGTCAATCATGTAATAACCCTGTATATTCCACCAGGGAATCATCTAATAAAACGGCTCAGAGAATAAGTGTAACAGTGTTTATTTACCCAAGTTCTGGCTTAGCTCCTTTGATCGTCTAACGTTCGTGGGCTGGTCTCCAATGAGGGCTCTGCATCTCTTGTGACTATCTCCTCATCCTAAATAATAAAAATTAATAAAAAAAATACTTCTTTATTTCAGCACTGATTATAAACTGGGACTAAAGTAATAAAACTAGTGAATGGATTTCACTCTAGGTGTTGATGGGACTTCTCCGCATCTACAAATGTGTACATCTGGTCATCCGTTTCTGAAAACAGGCCCTTTCCAACAGTGATGTCTGACTCGACCAACATCCCTGTCCCGATTTCTGCTGACTACGTGTTGTACTGATACCAACAGTACTGAGTACTTTAAGATATATTGAGAGTATTTCTAAGAGTATCAAATGTGAGTACCGAGTATTTTTTGAGAGGAAGTGAATGACTAGATAAGGAAATGTTTGGTATCGACAACTGGTTCATTTGTCAGTTTGGAAAAACAGGCACAGGGGAAAAAATAAAAGGTACAAATGGAAACTAGAAAAGAATGACTAATAAGTATAAAAATTAAATAAATAAATTTCAACTCCGAATTCAAACACAATACCGGTAATGAAAAATAATTTCAAAAAGAAAGATAAAGTAATAGTTCAATTATTTTTGTTCAGTAGCAAAAGAATGGAGCTGTTTATTGGTTTTACCATGTCCGTCTGTCTGCCTCTCCCCTTGATATTTTCTACATTTTTTTGACGTAGAAGGTTTAAAATTTGGAATGTAGCTTACTATGAACATGTGCTGCATGACTATTTAGTTTGGTTTTGATTGGCCCACTGAGGTCGAAGTTATGAGGATGCGAGTTATAGGAGAAGAGCCGGTCTATATGGTAAAAACCAATATATAATATAGATATGCAGATTCCTCCAAGCAAGATCTATATTACTATGCTACTTTCCTGTACCCTACTCGGGAGGTTTAATTTCTTGTTAATTATTTTCAACAATTAGGAGAATGAATAAATACAAACAATTTTATAAAAAATTTTATTAATAACTAACTAGGCCATCCTGCAGCATAATAGTAAATTAGTAGATTAAATCGTAAAGATTATTCCCTCAGGGGTCGGAATAGTAAAAACAGAAATTAGCGGATCCCATTTTGCTTAAATTTCAGGACAATTTCAGGACATTTTGGTGTTTTTAAAGCAACAAAAAATGAACTTTTGATACTAAAACACAAGTGAAATGTTTTGTTTAATGAACACAAAAACGAGTTTACATTGATTAGTAATTGGAATTGGAAAATTTTGTTCTCCTTTTAGGCATTTTTCTCTTTAAGTTGGTTGGTTTTAAAGAAATTTCAACTACATAAAAATATAAATTAAAAAATTCAATAGAGGATAGGTTATTTTAACAAATCAAAGTGGGAAAAAAATTTCTTATCTAATTTTAAAAATTTGAAAAATATACGGAGAATGTCATCTACACGAAATTATTGACATATGTAAATGAACTACCGTAAAATCTTGAATACACGCCGGTCTCAAATAAAAGCCAGGTGGGGTGTATAAAATAGATTAATCGCCGGGTCTTTTTCGGGTCATCGATATAAATCCCGGCGTTTTCCTCACTTTCAGATTATTAAACGTCTTTTCATGTGTATGCCTTCTCATTGGCCGCTTCATTTAACCCATTCTAATTTCGACCAATCCTATGCAGTCTTACCCTTGCTGTTTCTACATATAAAGAAGTTCTCGTTCGTAGGGTCTTTTCTCAGTTATCAGACATCAGAGAGCTTCATTCATCATTGGTACTGCTGCTACTGCACGACGATTCTACCACTCGACGGACGACGACGTACCTATTGCAGACTGGACGACTTTCAGTGCATCAGTGGATTTTCCAAGAGGACTAAAAAGGTAGGACTTTTTTAAGTCATTTATACTGAGTCGTTTTGAGTAGGTGCGTCCTTCTAAGGACGGCAAAACCCAGCACCACACCTGCTTCATGATGACATCAGGCACTGTTAAGTATGCTGATGGTAAAGTGTTACCTTGTGACCTGGCCTACAAAGATGCATGTAAGGATCCGAGATTTCTGGCATTTGACATTATTATTAACGGACAACTTGAGTCATTACGTAATGAACTGAACAAGAAATATCTTGAGTTAGAATCAAGGGTGGAAGCGCTGTCTAAAGAACTTGGTAGTAAAATTGATAGTTTAAAAAGTGATATTCAGAGTGCTAGTTTAGAGACTGCAAATGGCTTTGCTAACCTTGGCAATATTATCAAGGAGTTTATGGGCTCTCCCGTTACTTCTGATTCGCCCATGATAACAGGCTTTCTCGGAAGGTCCAGGAAGAGGTTAAAGCCCTACGAAGTCAGAGGTGGAACGAAAAACTTAAATCCTTGTCAGTCCAGGACAACTCCCTCTGGGGCACTGTAAGGGCCTTAAAAGGAAACAGGCCCATCAACTTGCCACCACTGCTTACTACAGGTGGTGATGTTGTCACCAGTGATCGTGATAAAGCTCAACTGATCGCCGACTCCCTGGAAAAGCAGTTTACCACACCTTGTGAAGAAAACCCCGATAGTCGCTCAAATACTCAACTTGTCAACGATGTGTGTATCTCCTATGAACCATCCCAGAGTGTTCCTACGCATGAGGAAATTATTAGCACAAATGAAATCTCAGACATCATAAAGCATCTTAAGAGCAGGAAAGCAGCAGGTTTGGATTCTATCACAAACAGTGCCCTTAAGAACTTGCCTCCTAGTGCCGTCTCGATTATTACCAGGGTCATAAATGACTGCTGGAGACATGGATACTTCCCTGACAAGTGGAAGGAGTCCGTCATCGTTACGATACCGAAGCCTGGTCTGAATCCTGCCCTCGCTGTCAGCTATAGGCCCATAAGCTTACTACCTACGATGTCAAAAGTCCTTGAACGTGTTATTCTAAGGAGGTTTAATGCTTTCTGCGTGGCCAATAATCTTGTTCGCGAGGAGCAATTCGGGTTTCGCCCGGGTCACTCTTGCCAACTACAGCTTTGGAGGCTTGTTACTGATCTAAACACTCCCCTAAATTGCGCCAAATACGGTGGTCTTATCTTTCTAGATGTACGGAAGGCTTTTGATCAGGTCTGGCATAACGGCCTGAGATACAAGATGATTACTTATGGCTTTCCTGACGAGCTGATCGCTTTGATTAGTTCCTTTCTGTCGAACAGGACTTTTCGTGTCAAGGTTGGCTGCTCCATGTCTAACCCTTGTGATATAAAGGCTGGTGTTCCCCAAGGCTCTGTCCTGGGCCCTGCGTTGTTCAACTTCTTCATTCACGACTTCCCAGCATTTGCAAAGTGCGAATTATACCTATTTGCTGACGATGTGTCCATCATGACTTGTGCCCGAAATCCCACTCATGTCATATCTCGGTTACAAAATGCTGTGCATCTGTGTGAGAAATGGTTTGCTAAGTGGAGGTTAAACCTGAACGTAGATAAGTGCAAAGCCATGTTCGTTACCAAAAAACTTAGAAAACCCCCGAAGTCAATCTTCCTATCTGGCAAGGAGCTCGAGTGGGTAAAGAACTATAAATACCTCGGAGTTGTGATAGATGCCAAGCTGAATTGGGGCGACCATCTCTCTTATGCAATCAACAAGGCCAAGAAGGCGAAGTTTAGTCTGGTTGCCCTTCTGGGACAAAACAGTTCGCTTGGAGTGGACAGCAAACTGTTGCTATATAAAATGGTAATCCGAACCATTCTTCTGTACGGTATGCCTGCCTGGGCTACACCCTGCAAATCCAGATGGAAGGACCTACAAACATTCCAAAACGTCACACTTAGGACCATTGCCCAACTCGACAGGAGGATAGCAACTAATACTTCCATTGCTGAAGATTTCGGTATACCTACCATTGGAAACCACGTCAAAGAGTCGCTGAAGAAGCTTCTTTCGAAGATGAAGGACCATCCCAATCCTCTAGTTGCAGGTATTCTTGAGCATCCGCTCACCTTTAGAAGCCTCCTTAGACATCGCAGGCCTCGTCACATACTGGACGTTAACTTCGATGACATCCAAAAGGCCATCTTCCCACCCTACTGGATCACCTAGCTCTTCCACGTCCTATCGTCAATCAACAATCAACTTTATCGTCCTGTTAGGAAAGGACTCCTCCGTATCCTGTGGATGACTTAAACAGGTTCATCTGGCTTCTTTCCTACTTCAGCGTATTTCTTTTGGCTATAACACTGGATGAATATGGCAGTGGAAGCATAGCTTCCGGACCACTCGTTTTGTTTTTCTTCCCTGCGCTGTTTTTCTTCCCAATTGTCGATTGTCGTAGGGTCTTTTTTTGAAAAAGCATTGTAGTTGAAAAAGGATAAATGTGTAGTGTGAGAAAAAGCCTTTTGTTTTTTCTTTCAATGGCTGTAATCAATATCTAATATCGATATTATCGATATCCGTGCATCGATGTTTGATATCAATGTTTAGGATGGTGGCGAGAAATATGTAGTGGGAAATTAGGACACCTACTTGCGGGAAAAATCTGCATCTCCTGGTGGCAGCACTGGTTGTTATTCTTCTCCATTCAGGTTAATTTTTTGTTACTTCATTTATTTTATTTTTATTTTACTTTAAGTACTGGTAAGTTACTTCTTATGCTCAGTGGTTAAATAAATGTGCAGGTGAACATGGAATCCGGGAAAAGAAAATCATACGATGTAGCATTCAAACTAAAAGCCATTCAGTATGCCAAGGAAAAAACCAGGAAAAAGTCAAGGAATTTTTGTAACCTGGAAAAGTCTGGGAATTTTACAAACTCAGCAAAAAAATGCGGAATTGAAACGAAAAATTGGTCAGGGAAAATTACATGATCAACCGGGAAAAGCCAGGGAATTTTACGCAATCGTTTTGGGACACCCTTTAATTGGGAATAGCTCTTAACACCGGGTCTCGATTAATCTCTGGGGGGGTCCGGACCATTGAAACAAATAGACGGCCGGGCGTGTATTCAAGATTTTACGGTATGCACATGCAAAAATCTGATCAATTGGTATCATTAATAGCAACAAACATGACTGAATTTCAGTAAACAGAGACAAATGATTTTTGATTGGATGATCATCAATTCATTTAGCCAATCACAGGGGCAAAACTAGAAGCTTCATCGAAAAAAAAAAAAACCAAAAAAAAAAAACAAAACATGGCGACGATGGAAACATGCGACAGTAATAAAATGAAAATACAGGTAATTGTGAATTAAACTTGATTTCAATTTATTCCGATGTTGAAAAAAGGTAATTTAATGAAGAGTCGTTCTCCAGTTAAATTTTTAAAAGAGTTTGCTTCATTTAATAAAAATTAGTATTTCTTATTTTCTTCTCTGTGTTTATGTTTTTTTGCTTCCACTGCTAGGCACGTGACACCTTTCGTGCAACGGATGCAAAAACATACTGTCGACGGCTATAGTGCGAGCAGCGGATGAGAAAGCAGTGTTGAAATTCATGTTGCAGCACAATGTCATTAAGCCGTCTGCTCAATGTCCCACTTGCGAGAGATTGTGTGTTTTAAACACTACAGCATGCAGTACCATTGTGGATCAAGATCAGCATTGCTCAAGTGCATCGCCCGAAAGAAGGTGCCCAGAAAATGTCAATTTAGCACATTTTTCAGTCAAGCGAGTTTGACTATAGCAAAGTTCTTGTGATAGTCAGCATGTTTCTGCATCTGTGGCCCCTGTGCAAGCAGCTAATAATGGAAAAGACGGGATGCACTTCGCATACGATAACAGACTGGTCAGAGAGATTTTCATCGATGATTTGTGGTGCAATCGGCTAGCACGGGGACAAAACTGGGTGGCCCAAACAAGACCATTGGGGTTGACAGGGCCAAGTGGGGAAGAGGAAATTTACATGTAATTGTGGCCTCCTTGTCGAGGGACAATGCATTTTTGGGGGCCTCAAAAGAGAGCTAATGAATGTTTCATTGTCTCAGCGGAAGGAAGGAACGCTGAAACACTCATGGATGCAATTAGCAAGCACGTCTTGTCAGGAACGACAATCACTTCAGATTGCTGGCGTGCCTACCAATCCATCGACCCCACCAATTTCAACACGTCCAAGCGAACTGCTCTCTCAACTACCTGAACCCCGACACAGGCACCCACACACAAAAAAAACCCGAAGAGTTTGGAGAGAAGTCCAACAGCAACATCCCCAGACATGGACGGCGGAAACCACATTCTCCGGATACCTGGCGGAGTTCTTGTGGAAAAGACAAACTCCACGTGAGGACCGTCTCCATGCGTTCTTCAAAGCTGCAGCGCATCTGTACCCCGGCAGAAATATTCCTTCAGCGTCAACAACAAATGCGATCAACATCACTGCATTGTCCATCACAACTCAACCAACATGAAGTCATTCCCCCTAAAACAGGAAGACAGCATATGGAATCCTAATTTCTATCCACCACCAGACATTTTTCTAACTTTGGTGAAAACATTTGATTTGTTTAAAAAATCTCAATTCAACCAAACTCAATCAAATTCATTTACATTCCAAATAAAACAAAACTGCAATGCAACCTAACCTAACCTTGAGATATCACACAATTCAAATTAATGAAAATCTGTCATAGCCAATCCCCCAGCCACCCACAACTTAACGTAAATCACTCTAAACTAACCAAACATAAATTAAGCTAACCTAACCTAAGTTGACCTAACCTAACCTTAAGTTAAGTTAGGTTAGGTTAGGTTAGCTTAGCTTAATTTAGGTTAGTTTAGATAAATTTGAGTTAGGTTTGGCTAGATTAATTTACTTTTGGTTAGTTTAGATTAATTTAGGTTAGCTTAGGTTAAGTTACATTAAATTAGGTTGGAGTGGGCGTGTCCAGTTAAACATACAACTTCAACTGTTAGACATTGTTGCCAAAGCAGAATCAACAATGTCTAACAATTGAAATAGGAAGTTTAACTGGACACGCCCACTCCAACTTTCGTTGGACAGAGTATAGTTTAGATTGATTTACATTTAGTTGTGGGTACCCAGGGGTTGGCTATGGCAGGTTTTCATTAATTTCGAATAGTGTGATACTTCAAGGATTTAAGTTTGGGGTGTGTAAAACGTTTTTTTTATACGAAATAAAAGTCCTTGGCGCCCTGGAGGATGTTTTTTTCTGCTCGCCAGCGATGTTTTCATTAAGCCTGTTGAAGGAGACTAATAGTCAGTGGTTTCGTCGAGAGATGGCGCCACTTGTTTTAACAGTCCACACTTTGGATGGCGCCATTGAACTTAAAGGATATCGCACGTGATATCACTTTCGAGTGAAAAAAAAACAACTGTACCCCACCAAAATAAAAATAATATTTCGTCCACTCCCCCCTCCCCCGAAAAAAAAGAGGAACCCATGATTTATATTTAAAACCAACGCACGGTAGGAAATAATGCAAATCGAGATGGAGGCCGTTATCTACATAATAATGAGGGTTCATAAAACGAACCTCGTTTCATGGTGGCAAAAGTTAATCAATGCAAAAATAACACAATTCCTGCACTCAAACCATTTTAGGTAAAAAGAAACAAGAGAAAACGTTTACAAATATTAGGAATTCAATATATCACTTGGATTACTTACTGTTTTCCTTCTTTTTTGGTGTTTTAAAACTAAGATCTCACATAACACAAGTGAGTGGCCCACTTTTATTTTTATGCTCGACGGTGGCTCCACCCAGAGACCATCAATAAGAATAGGATTGCACTTACCACGGCCTACCACTTTACTATCTCGTAGGCCGTGGCACTTACACTGCCTACTTGATACTAACTGCCTGTCTTCTTCTTCTTCTTCTTCTTCTTCTTCTACGGTCTTTCCTCCTCTTTTTAGGAGATGACCTATCTTCTTGAGTTGAGTCAGGTTATTATTTATTTATTTATTTATTTATTCAAATTATACGGGAATACCCCTTTTACATGATCAATAGAGCTTATTCACGAGGGCGGAGCTCCGCCTATGATTGACAGTCCGCCATATTGGAAGGCTGCTGATACTTTCGTTCTTCGTTGGCGGGCATCTGTTGTTTGTTTTTCTAGAATAATGGTGTGCTTTTGTAGTGTTATTGGATATAGTAATAGAGGAAATCGTGACAACAAACACTTTTTCAGAATACCAGAAATATTAGCCAAAACTAGGGATAAGTTTGATTACAAACTAAGTAAAAGAAGGCATAAAAATTGTTGCCATTCTTCTTCTGTGGTTTCATTAATGTCAGTTGATTTTTTTTTTTTTGCATTTTCCAATTGTTTTAGCAGTTTGGCTAAATTTAATTTCTTTAAGTTTGGCATAAGTAGCTTTTTGCTGAAATTAAAAAAATAATAATAATTTAACTTTATATTTACAGCAGTTTATTATAAATATAAATTATTTTTATTAACCTCGCCAGGCTTTTTCCTACTGCATGCTTGTTGCGTTTCATAATTTTTGACAATAGCCAACATAACAGAAGCCACATGCGAACACATTTCTCCTAATCTAAAACAAATCATTTTTAAAAAAATATTTTAATTCATGATACAAGAAAAACCATGCAACACTTTCATACCCGGCCATGCATGTACAATGGGAAGTTAAAATCTCTCCATTTTCCTTGCAAGTAAACCAGGGTTGTAATGGTTCTTCCCTTGCCCTTTGAGAATGTTTAACTTTACCCATTACCAAAAACCTGTGATCAGGTGATTGGAATAAGTAAAATGTTAAGCTTTGAATGAAGCCACAATTTAAAAAATCTTGGGCTCCATGTAAGCTTTTCCAAGCCTAAAACATAAAAAATTAAAATTACGTTTAAATTGCTCATAATTTACATTAAATATCTTGGATTAAAAAATTATATACTGTAAATGTTTTTGTAAATGGAAATATTCATAAATGTTTTAATTTTTATTTTATTTTCACTTCAAAAATATAAAGTTTTAAATAAATAATTTTGATGATTTAAATTGTATTTGAAAGCATCAACAAATCAAAAAAATGTTTATAGTATTTGCGTTTAAGGACAAAAATATTAATACTTACTTGTTGCTGTGTAATTTTGCTTGGTGTACAAATCAAATAATAATACATGTCACACCATTTAACTTTAGGCCAACGCTGTAAATCTTCAATAAAATCTTTTTTGCAATCAAAAATGGATCAACAGTTAACCCAGAGTATTTTAATTTTTCCCTGTATAAATTTTTGTCATCATTTGGTAATTGTTCTGCATACGATGATAATTCGATTGTTGTTTCCATGCTTCGATTGCAACGCGTGTTGGATACCAGCCTCTCAAGATGGAGGAAGGCTTTGTTGCTAAGGAGTTCTGATTGGTTGCTAGGGTGAGACGTCACCCTCGTGAATAAGCTCTATATAAACAGTAACAATGATATTATCAATAAGATAAAAAAGGATGAAATAAGTAAAATCTGAAAGGTACAACGTAATATCAAAAATTCAATGGATAATAATGACAAAGAAAATAAAATTTCGATAAAATGCACAAATTAAGGCAGTACTCTAACATCATAAAACATGAGGAACGGTACAATATAAAATTGTCATATAAAAATAAATATTTCAAGAACTGGATACATAATGAGCACAAATGAAATGAAAAAAAAAATGAGACAACTCAGTTATAGTGCAATAGGAACTCAGTTATAGTCTAATAGGAAAAAAAATCAGTTATAATGCAATGTTAATACACTTCAATTTGTTCCTTTTGTCGTGGAAGAGGTCGAACGAAGTAAGAAGGTCATTAACACTACGTAAGGCCCGTTTGAAGGGAGCGTTATGAATGTAATTGCTGGATGAGGATGACTTCTCAATATGGAAAAGCATATTTGATCTGGTACTGTAAACTGGTACTCTAAAGGGAATTAATTCAAGTAGTGGCTGACAGTCAAGATTTGAGTTACATAAGTCATAAATCAGCTAGCCTCCGTATCTCTAGGAGGTGAAGGCTGTGAAGAAGAAGTCATAAATAAACAAAAGATCAGTACGAACTCTACGGATTTTTAGGGTTTCAAGCCCCGTCAGGTTACGAAGTTGGTCATAGTTAGGAAAGGTAGGAGAATGGCACAATTTTCTATGAACGATATACAAGAAACGATTTTGGATACTCTCGATGATATCAATATATTTTGAGAAATGTGGGGACCAGACAATGGATGCATACTCCAAATTAGAACGGACTAGGGAGCAGTATAGGGTCTTTAAGGTCAAAATAGATGTAAAGGATTTGGTATGTCTATTAATAAAGCCAAGCATTTTGTTGGCTTTTTTAGAAATAGAGTCAATGTGATACACGAAGGACATTCTGGAATCAAAGATGACACCAAGGTCATTGATATGTTCTACAGAGTGCAAGGGTTTGTTTTTAATATTGTATGTGAAGGTCACAGGATGTTTCTTCCTGGAGAAGGAGACAACCTTACACTTTTCATTGTTCAACTTCATATTGTTATCTGAGCACCACAAGACAAGTGAATCAAGTGAATTCTGTAGACGATGGCAGTCATTGAGGTTCTTGATTGAGCAGTATAGCTTAAGGTCGTCGGCAAAGAGAAGGAACTGCACGTCCTTCAGATACATACTGACATCATTGATATATAGTAAGAAGAGCAATGGACCTAGATGGGAACCCTGGGGAACCCCACTTGTTACTTTAATTGCTTCAGAGATAGAATGCTTCACTCTAACATAAAGAAGCCTGGAAGATAAAAAATTAGAAATCCAAGACAGAAACGGGTCTGTGATTCCAAGTGCCTTTAGTTTGTGACATAATATATCGTGGTCTACCTGATCAAATGCTTTGGCTAAATCCGTGTAAATTGCGTCGACCTGAAGCTGTGTTGTTGGGAGATAATGATATTCCTAAATTGCCCCTGTATAGATTTCAGTACAAGGGATTCCATGATTTTGGGGAAAACTGATTGGATAACTATAGGCCGATAGTTGGTGATATCATTCTTATTACCAGATTTAAAAATAGGGGTAACAAAGCTTGATTTCCAGATGGATGGGAAGGCACCAGAAGACAGAGATTTATTGAAGATGATTAGGAGTGGGAGGCAGAGGCTAGATCCACAGGAACGTACAAACAGAGGATGTATACCATCAGGACCAGGGCTTTTATTAGTTTTTACAGTTTTAAGTTTTTCTTCAATTTGTACTGCTGATATTTGAACACTAGACAAATCAACATGTCTGTCATAGGTGATATGCTTTGAATAAGAATTTAAATTAGTATTTGCAAAAGTACTCGAAAAATATTGTTGGAAAAGATTAGAAATGCCCAATGGATTGTTCTCAATAGCACTGTTGTAAAACATGGATGAAGGTAAGTCATTATCAGATTTCTTAGCATTGATATAACCCCAAAAAGACCTGACATTGCTTACGATGGACGTTTCCACTGATGAAATGTACTGGTTGTAACAAATTTTAGTAAGAGCTTTACATTTGGATCTAAGATCAGAGAAGCTTAGATAGTCTCTTGTTAGATGGGAAGATTTGTATTTACAATGAGCATCCTTCTTTTCACAGATTAATTTCCTTAATTCTGGTGTGAACCATATTGGAAAAGTGTTAATCATGTTACAGATTCTCTTTCTGGGAACAAGTTCATTAATTATAGAATATAGCAGCCCATAGAAGTGATCAACGGCTGCTTGCAAGTCAAGCTGATCAAGAACACACCAGTCAATATTGCTTAAAACTCTATTAAGATAATCGTAGTCTGCATTTTTAAAATCAAAGGAGTAGAAATCATATTGAATAGATGGACATGAGTACCTGGCATGGATAACTCCATATAAGGGGGATGGTGAAAATCGGGTAATAAAACAGGATCAGCTGTGATTGAAGTTTCAACAAAAGAGGTAGATAGAATAAGGTCCAATATTACGTCGTTACTATTTACTGAGTGATTGTATCGAGTTAGGTTTAAGAAGTATAACATATCTATTAGCATGTTACCTTGCAAGGACATTGAATTCCTGTCGAGAAGATCACTATTGGACAACCAAAATGGAGTTAGTTCACGTAAGTTGTAGTCACCTAAGACACAAATCTCAGATGTAGGGTAAAAAGAAGCAACTCTCTCGATCTCGTTCAAATGTACTTCATAGATGGAAGGCGGTGAACAGGGGGGAATATAAGTAGCACATATGACGTAGGAAGAGTTGTCCAGGTAAAGAATTACAAAGAGATGTTTCACTTGTTGAACATGGGAAGTAATAGGCATGGAGGAAAACTTTTTATTAATGGCAATGAGCACGCCGCCACCTGAAGTTTTTCCACTAGTTGATCGGTTCCTGTCGTAACGGTAGACATTGTAGGAGGTCAGGCCAAGTTCAGCGTTGCTTATATCAGGTAACAGGTTTGTCTCTGTGAAGCAGACGACGTCAAAAGAATGTGAGTGAATATTATTAGAGAGGTCCACAAGTTTAGATCTAAGGCCGTTCACATTTTGATAGTAGAAGGAGATTCCCTGCTTTTTTAGTTTTTTGTTTCCGATTCCACAATTCTGGGGCAGCCGTTGATGTACTTTATAGTCAAGTTCATTTCACTGTTTTTTGTTTGACGATCAGAAAGTTCAGCGCGAAGGGAGAGTAAATGATCACGTTCCATTTTTGTTTTGTCTGAGGATACGTTGACTTTATAAAGTGTGGCAATCGTTCTCCTTTGTCTTAGAACAGACAGGGCATCAGCTTTCGACGGTAGTGTAACTTTCAGGGGTCTCACCTTTCCCGGCATAGGTTTCCCCAGCCGAGAAGAGCGAAGTTCGTCAAATTGTGAAAGGACAGGACGTGGAAGCTTACCCAAAATGTCCACTATACGAGATTTGTCTGCTGCATTGATATTGGAATTGTCACCGCTAGGTTCCTCCATGCCAAAGAAGATGACGTTGCTTTCTCTGGATATACGGTCATTCACTTCTGCCATGATATCGTTAACGGAGGGAGAGGGAGGGTAGCTGTTATTCAGGATCGATTCTCGCAGCTCCTCAATTTCTTTTTTAAGATCGAGAATTAAGTTCTTAACGTCACTTCCTGTCGTGGATTTGCATTCCTTACATACATATAATAAGGATCCGTCCGACGAAAGAAGAGCATTAATAATTTTCCTCTCCAGATCACTACACGTGGTGTGAAGTGATCGTCGACATTTATCACATTTTATGGAATCATTTTGGTTACAGTGTTTAGTGCAGACTAAGCAAACCTTACTGTTAATAAGTGACATTTTATCTATAGAGTAGGTATCTAGTAAGATAGTCACAATGAATGAGGTTGGACAGTAGGGAGTGTAATAATAATAATAATAATAATAGAAAGAAAGGAAAGGTGGGTGAAATATCCTGTTTTTATGAAAGAATAAAAAATAATAATAATAATAATAATAATAATAATAATAAATAAATAAATAAATAAATAAATAAATAAATAAATAAAAGGCAACAAGACTAAAATGAGAAGAGATCGGGGAAAAAGTCAATTATAGGCAGAAAAGGCCTTTAAAAAAAAAAAAATGTTGTCCAATCGTAGCGGGAAGGGAGATAGGCAATAGGTAGGATGGGGAAATAAATGGCGAACAAGAAAGAGGATTAACAAAAGCAAGATTAGAAGGAGGGGGGATCAAGGTCAGTAGCAAGATTAGGAGGGGGAGATTAAGGTAAGGTAGCAAGGGAAAAAGGTGCTGGGCAAGGTTAGTTTAGTGTTCTTATGAAACTAAGAATAAAATAAAAAATAAAATAAAAAATAAATAAATAAAAAATAAAAAGTAGAATAAATAAACGAAATAAATAGAAGATAAATAAGAGAGAAAAAGGAAAAGCACTGTATTGCTAAGGAAAATTAGGAAATACTGTGAAGTGTTATGGAATAATGTTCTTCTATCATTTGGAGTGCCTTTAGAGAAGGGGAGAGGAGTCTTGTGAGTAAATTAGATTTATTTAGAAATACTTTGATAGCTGATAGTATAAATCTGAAATGAGTTTTAGTTTCTGGATTTAAGAGGAGGATAGTAGGGAGATTATAGGATATTTTCCTTATGTCAAAAAGGTTGGTTAGTGTTTTTCTATGGTGGTTGTAAAGGGGGCAGTCGAATAGAAGATGTTCTAAAGATTCAATTTCCCCACATTCGCAATCCGGGGAGTGACATAAATTGAGGCGAGACAAGAAAGCTTTGGTTGGCAGGTGTTCAGAGCGGAGCCTGACCATATGGTGTTCAGAGCGGAGCCTGATCATATGAGAGATAAGTCCTGCTTAGAGAAATTCGGTGGAAGGGGAAGAGATTTTGTAGTCAGAGTTGTCATGTTTTTAAATTTGACAGCCGTGTTGCGGTGAATCCATTCCTCTCTCCATATCTTTGTTTGTTGCTGATCGATTTTGGGTATTAGATCTTTCGTGGAATGTGGCATTTGTATCTCTGTACCAGAAATTCGTCCTAAATTCGCTAGTTGATCAGCTCTTTGATTGCCTACAATGGTGGAATGACCCGGACACCAGAGGAGTATTATGGTGATGTTTTTGCCTTTGAGATTTATTATTGCGCTAGCTATTAGGCCAATCTGGGAGGTCGTTTTCCAGTTGGCTCTGGATAGTACTTTACGCAGTGCCAGTAGAACCGACTTTGAGTCTGTTATTATTAGGTACTTGTTAATGGATTGAGTTGAACCATTGATATATGATATTGCCTTAAAGATGGCCCAGGATTCTGCGGAGAATGATGAGTGCGATATGGGGATCTTGTTGTATATTGCAACGTCCTCCGACCATATGCCAATGCCTGCCTCTTTCTTGTTGGGGTCGAGTGATGCATCTGTGTACCATTTCCGGAACTCTTCATACTGTCTAAGGAGTTTGATGTTGTATATAGAGGTGATGACCTTTGGGTTATTGTTCTTCTTTGAAATCTCCAGTATGTCTATGTGCTGCGTCCAGTCCACTGTGAACAGGGATGGGAAGGGGATGGTTGAATACGGTTAAAGTTGTAGATTAACTAGTTCAAATTTGTATAACATCTCCCTTGCTATCTGACTAACTTTTTCTGATTTGAATATTTGATTTGTTAGCACTGCCGTGGGGGATTGTTGCATCTGCAAATTCTTCAATTGTAGGGTCCTCAGGACGAACTTGAGGAAAGCCGCCGGCCATCTGATTTCAGTTGGTGGGCAGTTGCTACACGAGTAGAGGACATCTATAGGTGTACTTTTGAGTGCCGATAGAATGCGTCTCAGGATTGTGTGTTCAAGTGTACGAATGGGGGTCCAGCTAGTTTGAGGAGCCAGGATCAGATATGGTGCATAGTAGTTCGTCAAATTTTGAATAAGTGCTGTGAATAGTGTCCCTGCAACCCTGGAGTTTGGGCCCCAGCTGTACTTACAGATACGTGTGAATAGTCCCCAGTATTTGGTTAATTTTGATCTAATTTTGGAGCATAGAGGAGACCATGATAAGGTGTACGTGAATGGTATGCCTAGGTAAGTGTGCTGTAAACGGACTGGAATTCTTTCATTTTCAATGAACAGATTAATTTGAACTTTCGTACGTTTCCTATAGAATGTTATTACAGCGGACTTATCTGGAGAGAAGGATAGACTGTTCGCTTCGGCCCATTGTTGGAGGTTGTCCAGGGTTAGTTGGAGTTCAGATCGGACTCTTGGTAGTGCTTGGTCACTTGCCCAGATTAGAAGGTTAGAAGATTGGTACCTTGTGACTTTGTTTTTGTTATATCATAGCAGTAGATGTTGAATAGGGTCGGCCTGAGAGCTGAACCCTGTGGGAGACCACTAGATGTTTCTACTTGATATGCAGGGAACATAGATGAAATTTGAAGTTTCCTGTTGTGAAGGTATCCTTCTATCCAACGGGTAAACTTTGGTGGGATATTGAGGTCCGTCAGTTTCTCTATAAGAGTGCATATATTTACAGAGTCGTAGGCCTTCCTCAGATCAAGGAATACGCGGCGAGGTAGTTGCCTTGCTCTCTGGCATGCCAGATTTCGTCGGTTAAGATAAAAGGTGGTGTGAGGGAGGACCTAAAAGGTCTGAATCCATACATGTTATCTGGTAAGATTTTATTTGCTTCTAGGTAAACAGTTAAACGGTTATTTATCAGTTTTTCTAATATCTTGGTCAGGTTTGATATCAATGCTATTGGCCGGTATGATAAGTTGAGTGGAGGTGCATTAGGTTTAAGGATGGGGTGTATATTTGTTGTCTTCCATTGGTCCGGGATGTCCTGGGTATTCCAACTACTGTTAAGGATGTTGAGCATAATTCCTCTGTCTTTTTCCGATAACTGTTTGAATAGTTTGTTTTTTAGGCCATCAGGCCCCGTTGTTGATGACGGCAGGGAGTTAATAATATTATTTAGTTCATGGATTTTGAAGTCTATTTCCCACTCATCTTGAGGTGAGAAGGGGCCTGTTTTTATTGTGTTATTCTCCGTTGTGTCCGTTAAGTGCGTTCGCTTGGAGTTGGCCGATGTATTAGCTAACTTGTCCAGGATTGCCTTGCATGATTCCCACGGTGACAGAGTCTTTTGATTGATTGAGATAATAGGTATGGTATAGGATCTAGGGTTGTAGAGACTCTTGAATTTTGGCCACCACTTATCCATTGGGAAGTAATGTATTGTTCTTGTGGTGTTTCTCCAGTATGATCTTTTTATCTGCTTTAGTTCCTTCCTGACCCTTGCTTGTATTGCCTTTAGTCGTATCCAGCAAGGTTCGCATTTGCAGCGTGTGAACGCTTTTTTAGCTTGGTTCCTCAGATTGATGTTGGACTGACAGGTGTCATCCCACCAGGGGGGTTGTGTTCTTCGAGGGGTTTTACGTGGAGTTTTAGGTTGGATCTCCTGTAGCCATGGAATAATTTCATTAGTTGTAGTAGGCAATCCCTTGTTATCTTGGAGGAGGGGACGGGTAGGATGTGTCATTTTTTTGCGGTTTGATTTGTTATTGGCAGTATGGTTTTTATGGCCAACCAACTGTATTATGTTAAACTCTACTGGCTGATGGTCACTAGGATAAGAATCTTGTAACGTATTGCATACTATGGGGTTAGGAAAGCGCTGGCTGGAGAACCCAAAATCTAATGTGGAAGAAGACCAATATGGTGCGCTTGATTGGTGAGTTGGCGTCGGTGGGAATGATGTCTCGTAATTATTTTGCTCAATTAAGTTTTCCAAGTGTCTGCCGTTTTGATTATAGCTGAGACAACCCCATATTGGTGATTTGCTATTAAAGTCGCCGATGGCAAGGAACGGTGGTGTCAGTTTTGTTGGAAGTATTGCCCAGTTGTTTTGGGATATCTGACCCGATACATAAATGGCGAATAAGTTAATCCAAGATTCATTAGACCAGATTTTCAAATGAATTATTTCCATTTTATCGGTTTTATAGTTTTCGATGAACACGTGTGGAATCTGGTTTCTTATGGCTACCATTAGACCACCTCCCCCTTTGTGTGGCCGATTTAGGTGATAGGTTTTCCAGTTAATCCAGTCTATTCTTTGGTCACCAGTCATTAGAGTTTCTATTATGATGAGGATATCGTAGTTTAAGGACAGTTTTTTCAAGTCTTCCCAGTTTCCTTTTATCCCTCTAATGTTCCATTGGATTATTCTGAGAAATTTGGGTGCCATCTTGTGGGGGGCTTGGGGAATTGATATGCAAAGATGATATGCACCATTATTTAAACTGTGAAAGATGATTTTCCACAAAGTTTGTGTCTTGTGCTAGGATATTATATACGTTTTGTGCCATCGTCTGGTTAGATATAGAAGGTTCTTGGATTGGTATACTTAGGAGAATTTTTTTTATTAAATCCAGACAATGTTCTGTTGTGATGGCATGAATATTCCAGCCTTGTGTGACTTGGGCATGCGATTGTGATGAAGATAGTGTCGTATTGGGAGATTCGATGTGCAGGCTTGTGTTCGTCTGTGTAAATGGAGTAAACGTGTATTCCGTATTCCTATTCAAGATTTGTGGCTTATCCTTTGTTTGCGGGCAATTATTGCTAAGGTTATTTTGGTTTATTTGCATTATCGAGGCATCAGTATAATCCTTGCTTTTTGTTCCGTTTATTAGGTTGTTGTTGTTGTTATGTTGTGTTATCGTACTGACAGAGGTTGATACATAGTTGATGTTTGGGCTGCTTGTGCATATGATGAGTATATGCACTGATTCTCGATTTCGCCTCAATGTGTGGGATATGTTCCGAGTACATTATTTCTTGGATTTTCATTTCTTCTATGTACTTTGGGCAGCTTCTATAATAAGCGGAGTGGTCTCCCCCACAGTTAGCACATAGTTTGGTTGTGGCGACACATTGATTTACTTGATGGTCTCATTTTAGGCATCTTGAGCAGCGTGTGGTATTTTTGCAAAATTTTTCGGAGTGTCCTATGATATGGCATTTGTTACATTGTCGGGGTCTTGGGTTATGCGGTAGGGGGTCAAAGGATTGATGGTTAAATAGAATTTTTGTGGGAATGTGTGGGGTATCCAAGAAGATTATCAATTTACAGTATGTGGCTCCTTCAAATTGAGGGGAAACCTTTCTGATAAATCTTATGTGATGACGTATATTACTGTTCTGTTTGAAGTCTTCCTCATCTGTCTCTATTGGGACACCTGCTATCTCACAGGCTGTCGAGGTGAGGTAGTTTGGGACCGAGAATTGGAGGTAGAAGTTACCTATGTTGGAGAATCTAAGAATGCTTTTTGCTTGAGTTGATGTCTTAAACTTAACCAGATAGGAGCCAGATCTTAAGCTTTTGAACTCTGGAGTGGATCCAATGGTGGACCATAGAATCTCTCTAAAGATGTTATAAGGGATATTAATTTTATTATTGGCTTTATCTGTTGATGATACATATAACCACGGTTTCACTGCCGACTCAAGTTTCTTTGAGGTTTCTTGTATTTTTTGTTCCGGAGTTAGGACATTGGTATGTCTGGTCTCTTTGTTATTAATACTAGGATTATCTGGAGGGATTTCGTCCAGATCTATCTGATGGTCTGCATGTGCCATTTTCGAAGCAGGGATGCTTGAGGACTGATTCTCTTTCGTTTTGTCAGTTATATTATTCTCATTGTCTTTATTATTTAACTCCTCCTGTGAGTCGGGGGGCGGCTTGCGTTTGTTTCTATTTTTTTTACTCATATCTGAATCTATGGTTGTGTTTGTCAAGTTAGGGTTAGTGTGTGTGGTTGGGTAACTGGGGTCGGGCATTGAAATTGGTTCGGCGAAGTCATGCTTATCTAGACCGCCGGGCATAAAGTAAAGTAAGGGGTGTGGATGGCTCTAAGGCCTAATAAGAGCGAAATGGAATAGTACTTACTTTTAATAACCTTGGTTATTGAGGTAGTAGTAGATGTTAATGTTGATATTAAGGGGGTGAGTATAATAGCGGACAATAGCTGACAGAGCAGTTTCGACACACGTACAACCTGATTGCTGTTTCGTTGTTTCTCCAACTGCCTGTCCACTGAGGCAGAAAACAATGGAAAAAAGTCAGCCAGAAGATAGGGATAGGGTGCCTAGATAAGTGCGGAGTAAACTTATCCAGGCACCCTAGATAGGGAGAAAACGTGGCTCTTTCTGACGTTTATTTACGATACCTGCATAAAACTGTTTATATTATTATAATAAATTGATATTACTTTTTCAGTTTTAATTTGAAATTAAAAATTAAAAATACAATTTGAAGGTTTAATACTGTTTATTAATGAAATAAGGGGGATACAATTTATAATTTTAATATTTTTCTCGATAGACGTTTATTGCATAGAGCTTCTTTCCTCGTTCAAATCCGTTCACAGAAAAGATGAATTTGTTTGTAAAATTTTTTAAATCTTCTGTAAAAACAACTTTTTAATTTCAGAGTCATGTTTTTCCTCGCCTCATCCTCTATGGCATAGGCTTTCTAGTTCTCGAGTCTGCCTGGTTGTGGGTTCGAATCTCGCCGTGGGCATGGATGTTTGTGTGTGTCCTGGGCTGCGTACAGATAAAACTTGTGTAAAAGGCGCAAAATGACCTTAATAGTCGACGCCAAAATTTCTAGTAAATCAACCAACCAACCTCGCCTCATCCACACTAAACCATTGAATGTCATTTATGGATGGCATTAGCTGATCCATCAAAAGTTTTGAGTTTTTTTTAAAAGAAGATAGAAAATGTTTTACATAATCATCAATTAAACTAATTCAAGAAACAAATTTAGGATTTGGGTAAGAAAAAAAAAAAAAAAAAGGCCAGCCCTGTCTTGAAAATTAATGAAAATATTGATGCCTGATGTTGATTCTGTTCGCATCAAATTCATGACTGCAAGTTCACAAGAGTGCTGATCTTCAGATGTATCTGCATAAAAATCCTGCTAACATCCCAAACGCAGCATTCTTCAGAGTAACCGTATTGTGATGGAGCAGCTAATGCCATCCATAAGTTACATTGAATGGTTTAGATGTGGATGCGGTAACGAAAAACATGACTCTGAAATTAAAAAGTTGTTTTTATACAGAATTTTAAAAATTTTACTAACAAATTCGTCTTTTCTGTCAACGGAATTGAATGAGGAAAGAAAAATAATATGCAAACCTCTATCGAGAAAAATTTTTAAATTTTAATTAAATAAATTTATTTGTATTAAAATGATTGTGAAAAAATAGTCTTTATTTCATTAATAAACCGTATTAAAACTTCAAATTGTATTTCAATTTTATATTTCAAATTAATCTGGAAAAAAATATTTAATAATCTGTAAATTTACTATAAAGAGTTTCATGCAATATGGTGATATCACTTTTAAAAGCAGTATTAAAATTATAATTAAAAATATTACTTTGTATTAAAATGATTGCAAAAAAGATTCCTTAATTTCATTAATAATCCGCATTAAAACTTTAAATCGTAAATTTATTTTCAATTAAAGCTGAAAAAGTAATATTTATTTACCATAAAAATATAAACAGTTTTATGCAGGCATTGGGAGAAAACGTGGCGCCTTCTAACGTTTATTTACGATACTACTGGCTGACAGTTTTTAGTCTCAGTGGACAGGCAGTTAGTATCAAGTAGGCTGTGGCACTTATCACTACAGAATAAGAAACACAGAAATGACACTCAAGGGATTCCATGGTAGTGAGTTTGCTGACCAGACGATCTTTCACAATGACAATGGAAAACAAGCAGCGTTAAAAATATTTCGAGAATTCAAAGTGAATAATAATAAAAAATATATTATTAAGCAGCGGTTTTTAATAAAAAGTATTATTTTTAAGCAAGGTTACGTATTTTTATTAAAAAAAAAAGTCATTAAAACTTACTAATACAATATGTTACTGTGTTCATTGAGCGTAAATTGAAATTTCTTATTGTGATTTTGCTGACTGAGGGGAAATTTTAAAGATAACATTTCAATAACAAATATATTTTTTTAGAAGCTTTGCATTACATCGTAGTGAATAAAAGTTGACTAGATTCGCTTTTGTTCCCAGTTTTACCAAAGTAACAAGAAGATGAAAATTAACAATTTGTATACAAATTTTGAACATAAGTGATATTTTTCCCATTCTTGCCACTTTGATAAAGCTAGCAATAAAAGCGAAATTAGTCGCTTTTAATCTCTATTACTGTATTTATTGAAATTACAATGCAAAGAACAAAAGATCTTTTGATGTTATTTATCTTTTAAAAAATATTAGTCTGTGGTGAAAATTAAAGAGTTGCCTTCGTTCATTCGTAATTCGTTTGTGCTGTATTTTTTCTAATTTGTAGAATGATGTTTGAGAATGTTTTATATCAAAATCTCGCACTAAGATAAGCCTCGAATTTTGTTTTCTTTGATGAATGAAATTTTTCTTCATGTAAAAAATGAGTCCCAAATCAAAAGGGCATTTTTGTGCAGCCACAGACAACGAAGGCACTGCTAAATTACATGCGCCATCAAACGAATTCCTCATCTTTATTCAGAGTTGTGAAGAATTTTATATGAGCACGTTCGACAAAATAATATGCAAAAAGAACGTGAAAGCTGAACTGATTAGGGTTTTCAATGAACAGAAAATCTCTTTCCCTAGCAGCTGCACAGATACAAAAGTTAAATATTATATCGTTGACTTGTTTTTCTGGACGAGAGCATACCATTTACTTACTTACTTACTTACTTTTCAAACCCGCTTATCCGTTAGGGTCGCGGGGGCAGCAGCCCTATGGAGGATCTCCAGCGATCGCGAGCTTCCGCCATCAGGCGCATGTCCTCCCTGGTAATATCCAAGCGACTCGTACCCAGATTCTCCATGTAGTCTAGCCACCTGGTTCTAGGCCGACCCCATCTAGTCTCTTACCCACCGGCTTGGAAAATAACAACTGCCTAGGAAGACTAGTTTGCGGCATCCGCATCACGTGGCCATACCAGCGCAACTGAGATCTCTCAATGCGGAGAAGTAGCGGCTCAACACCTAAAGATTCCCTTATTGTGCTGCTGTACACTCTATCTAGTAGGGTAACACTTGCCACACCTCTCAGAAATCTCATTTCAGCCGCTTGTAACCGCGATCGCACTCTTTCGGTCATTACCCAAGCCTCATGACCATAGGTAAGAATGGGGACAAAGATAGATTTGAAGACGGAGAGCTTGGCTTTGTTACCCAGCTCGCGTTTCGTTACCACGGATCGCCACAGTTCACGTCTGACACAGCTTGCTGCACCGATCCGAGCATCCAATTCTTTCTCCTGCCGTCCATCACTCGTGAATGCAATCCCGAGCTACTTGAATTTCTCCACCTGTCTCAATGAGGCTCCCCTAACATGGAGAGGGCACTGAGCAGGCTGTCTTGAAAGGAACAGAACCTCGATTTTAGCCACACTGATCTTCATCCCAGCTTCTTCACATTTGGCTGCAAACCGGTCTAATGCATGCTGAAGGTTCGTGCGAGAAGACCCAAGCAGGACAAGGTCGTCAGCAAAGAGCAACCTCTCCACCAGGCAGTCGCCGACACAAACACGCTCATCGCCTCGGCTGCCCCTGTCTATCCAGTCCATAAAGATAATGAACAAGAGGGGCGACAGTACGCACCCTTGGCGGAGTCCAACACCCACGGTGAACGGTCTTGACTTCATGCCATTTATCCGGACACACATCGCAGAGCTTTCATACAGAGACATGATAGCAACCAGTAATTGCCCATCCACTCCATACTCTTTCAACACTTGTCAGAGCTTCTCCCGAGGAACTCTGTCATATGCTTTTTCGAGGTCCACAAAGCAAGCGTAGACCTCTTTTGCATACTCCCAGGATTTCTCAAAGATTTGCCTTAGAGCTAAGATGTGATCCGTCGTGCTTCGGCCAGGTCGGAAACCACACTGCTCCCCCGACAGTTTGGAGTCGACTATTTCCCGACTTCTCTTCTCCAGACACTTAGCGTACACTTTCCCAGGAATGCTGAGCAAAGAGATACCTCGATATTTGTTGCAATCTCTCTGATCTCCCTTTTTGAAGATAGGGATCACAATTCCTGTCTGCCATTGCTCAGGGGCCTGTCCAGATATCCAAGCAACCTGACACACTCGAGTCAGCCACAGGATACCATCCTGATTTAAGGCCTTTAACATCTCGGACTGGATTTCATCATCACCTACAGCTTTGCCAATCTTCAGGGACTTAATTGCCCATCTGACTTCTGTTTCAGTGATACTACCGTGACTATTCTCCGCTCCAATGTGCACCTGGTATGCCTCAGTTGTTGTTGTCACCGGATTAAGAAGAGATGCAAAGTTTTCCTTCCACCTATGCAATACGCTCTCTTCCGTTTTCAGAAGCCTCCCATCTGAACTCTTAATAGTTTGCGATGAAAGAGACTTCTTTCCACGGAGGCGGCGCACGGTCTGCCAGAACACCTTGTTTGCCGAACCATAGTCTGCCTACAATTTCTCCCCGAACTTCTCCCAGGCCTTGGCTTTAGCTGTTGATACTGTCTTTGCTGCTGCTTTTCTCGCCTCAGTGTAACGCACTCGACTCGAAGTTGACTTATTTGCAAGCCACAGCAAATAGGCTTCCTTCTTTGCCTTGACAGCTTCTTGGACTTCACCGTTCCACCATGCAGTCCTTTTCTTACCGCCCTGCGCCACACTCAGCCGCTGACGACCACAGCACTATGCCGCCGAAGTAACCACAGCAGTTTTAAACAACTGCCACTCCTCTTATCAGACATAGATGCGTATTTAGAGAGTGCTAAGGCTGCCCGCAAAACATTATTATAAGCTACTGAAACACGGGAAATTGTGAATTTTGAGGCTGCAGACCTCATCTCCTTTTTGGTTAGCGTTTTTCTTAGGTTTTGAAACAGGAATTTCAGACGACTGAGATCGAGAAGCAGCGATTCAATGGTTTCTTTAAATGATAGTTTGGTATTAAGCTGCAAGCCTAATAAATTGCATATGTGAGACGGGCTAGGGTTTTGATTGTTGAACAACAATATAGTCGTTTTGGACTCGTTAAATTGTAGTCCATGCGTTACGTACCAATTTTTCAAAGTTTGAACGTCTTCAAGGATTTTATTATATACTAAAGTAACTCATTAGGAGGAAAGGCCGTAAACAAAAAATTGTCATCTACAAATGATATTATATTGCAGTGTAGAGGTAGTTTAAATATCTCGCCGTGGCCGCTGCATACAACACAGTAGCGATCGGGGACCCCTGCATGAGGCCCAGGGTAGATGGATGTTCAGTAGTAGTATTATTAGACTCCATGTAATTGATTCTGTTAGTAAAATAGTCACGCAATAAATTTAAAGTTACCGAATCAACCCCACACTGGGTCAACTGCATTAATAGAGTGCTTCTTTCAACAGTATTGAATGCTTTGGCAATGTCAGTATTAATAAAGAAGCATGACAATCCTTTGTCGACTGCGTGAATGATATAGTCAAAGATCTTAAATAAAGGATAAGTTATTGGGGTTTGAGGACGACCCCCAAATTGGTTTGTGGGAATACAGGACTATAGAAAAGATGATAACTTAGAGAATATAAGTTTTTCTGCAATCTTAGCTAAGGCTGAGAGTGTACATATTGGACGGTAATTACATATATTGGTACCATCTCCTTTCTTAAACACTGGAGCGATGAGGGTACTTTTGAAATCAGATGGGAAGGTTTGAGTGATGCAAATCATTTGAAGCATATGGTTAAAAATAATATTGCCATTTTTTATAACTCTAATGGTTAATAAGGCGTCTCTGTTCGAGGTTTTGTTATTGGATTGCTTTATAAATAAATAATAAATAACCCGTGTTGAGCAGCGCGCTTACATCAAAATAGCTGTTCTCCGAGGGAGAAATGCGATGGAATGTCACAGTGAATTAGTGGAAGCCCTTGGGAATAATGCCCTACCATACCGTACAGTAGCACTGTGGGTAGGAAAGTTTCAGCAAGGACGTGTGTCAACCAGTGATGAGGCTGACCCGATTCACACATGGTGCGGCAAATGCGGAGGCTGATGGTATTCAGCGCCTCCCACATCGTTGGCAGCGTGTGGTGACAGTAGCAGGGGACTACTTTGAGGGTCTTTAGGCCCAGGTTTGTCATGTCAACTTTATGTGTACTGTGTTGTCATTCTTTTGCACCGTGAAGGCCATATTGTCCTGTATACTACCGTAATAAATTAGTGTGTTAGGATATTTCAGTGCTATTCATTGTCCACACATGTAGTTAACACCTTGTCCTTTCGCCTGTATATGTCACATTTTCCAACCAGACTGGTATCTTCAAGAAAAAAAATAGTTGCCATGACTTTTGCCCGAACCCTCGTATAAAAAACTTTCATTTTCCCCTCCCCCTGCGATCAACACTGGCGCCTTGTTTCGGCAACTGTTACGTCACATTCGTCACATTTATCCGTTAGGATTCCTCCATTCTCCTCTTTTATTGGGAGAGACTTAATCGTAACAGAGAGGACACAATAACACAAAACTCACATCATAATCAGATGAAGAGATTGTAACCTTATACCCTTGATCTCATATTCACAATGGGTGGCAATGTTATCTTAATCAGTTCGATTGGACCCCCCCCCCCTCTTTTTTCTAATCAACACCAGAATCCAATGTAATGAATTCAAAATCTGGCTAGCTCAAAACCAAAACTCAAAGAAAGATAATACACTATGCACAATCAAGGACAAAGGTTGGGTTCTTCAAAAATGGCAGGCTGTGACTTATTTATTTCAAAAAGCAAGGCAAGGATTAGAATCAAATAAACTTCATTCATTCAAAGTTAAAAGAGTTACCAATGAGATACAAAAATAAATAAAAATCTTAAATCTAAGGAAAAGAAAGTAGATAGATCTTATTACAAAGAAGAAAGTTAATGCTAAATTCCCCAAGTACTTATAACTAAGATAACATGCAAAACATGAATAAATATCAATTAAACTCAATTGCTCCGAGGAAAGAGATAGTATTAATTAAAACTCAATTCAAAGAAAGTTCTCTCAAATTGTTCTGTATCACACCTTTTTGTCATGACAACCAAAGAAATCTTACACATTTAAGTTCATTTCTACTTACAGTTGCGTAGTTTCAGACACCTGCAGACTTGTGATCACTTTTAATCCAAATTCATGCACAAAACACCTCTTGTGTTAAACAGGCCATAAAATATATCACTAATCACATTGAAGCACAGAAAACACACCTGAAGATAATCCGGATCGATTAGTGAGTGAGTCCACTGGAGGTCTCAAAGTGTCCCCACAAGTTCAACAGAAGATTTCATATATGTAGTCGTCTTCTTCTCTCAATATCAGGTTCCTATTTATGCCTGTCGCTTGAAGAAAATCGCGTTGCTCGCTTCCATTTGCTCTGAAGAATGTCGGGGTTCCAATTTCCATATTTCTTATTTCCAATCATGAATGATGTCTCTTTAGCATATCAATTGCATCCAGGTTCCATTTCAAACATTTAGGGATCGTTTCTCGTAAGTTCCACTTTATAATATTTAATCGGGAGTTTTTCCATATTCAAATACTTAATCGGGAGTTTTTTCATACTCAAATACTTAATCAGGAGTTTTGTCTATATTTAAATACTTAATGATGAGTGATGAGCTCTCACAAGCTTTGATTTCGGAAGGAGAGGCCACCAGATCGCATCGACGGGCTGCGGGAGTTTCGCAGCCGTCTTGGCGCATCTCGTCTGACCCTCCTCCCTCAATCAGCCGAAGCAGAGAGCGCTCAGCCTCCCCTCGACTGCCTGCTTGTTCAACCCGTAACGACTCATGAAGTTTCGTTTTCGCACATTCGTATTTATAGTCATCGTGCATCCCGTCTCCCTTTCCCATTCACATTTTATAAGACTCCAAAGTGATTAAACCAAGAAAACAATAATGATTTCAAACACTACACGAAATCCATGACACAAACAAATTATTAAAAAATTCAATATTCCTACTCATCAAGGAATCCAATGACCAATGTCAACAATATTTATTTAAATTCCCAAAGAGCGTCTCTTCCTGTCATTGCTCCACCCTACCTGCTATTTCACAATTGTGGGCCTTCGATTAATATCCAAAATTATAATCCTGAATTATCTCAATATAATAAATCACTACAATAAAAACAATTAGATTACTTTACTCTAACTGAAAATCTGAATAATACCTGCTATTATTCCTGTGACCAAGTTTATCATAAAATGAATACATTACTAAACGCGTGATAACGTCACAAGATCACTATAAAAATGAAACTGAAACATTTTTACAAGCAAAAGGTTGACTTTTATTTTTCACTGTAAATAACAAAATTAACAGTATAACAGAGGCTACTCTGCAAGCAAAAACAACACGCGGATTCCCTCGAAACGTCTTCCTTCAACCCTAAAGCACAGTGTTTGACCGAGATTATAGTGGCAGCAGCAGCAGTCTCCATTTTTGAGGGAACCATCCATACGATAAGTTTTTTTCTATTGTGTTCATAATTGAATGCAGAACAAGTTTGTCATTGGAAATTGGTCCTTATATATAACAGTTTCAGATAAATTTTTTATGCCCTAATTTGCATAATGAGGCCATCGGATGGCCACCAACAGAGTACACAATTTCCTATTTGTTGACATTAACAGATTTTAAATTCTGCCATAATTATCAAGTAATACGAGGGGCAGAGATTTTTCACCCACATATTATTGGCTGTACACATTATCCAACAAGTGCATAGATGCATTCTCGTAGCCAGGTCCTTCTTCCATTCTTTGCAGACTTTTTCGATTAACAATGAAACAAACAAGCGATAGCGTACTTGATTGACACGGAGATAGCCACTGCACACGTTATCCACATCCTTCGTGATATTCAAATTTTGTTGAAAACTTTGTGTCCATCTATAAATTCTGTGATCTTCAAAGAACATCCACTGTCATCTTCTGTGATCTTCAAAGAACATCCATTTTTTTCATGTTTGAACCTTGAGATGTGATTTAATTGACAAAATTGAGTTGAGTTGGGAAGTACTAAATGAAAGGATTAGTCACAAAATGAATACAGTGAATAAAGTCTTGATTAAGAGTAGTAAAATTCATGAAACTTCTTATCCACTAGGAGGATGTGGTAAATTTACACTTCCAAGACAACAAAAAACATGAAGTAGCACAATGAATGTGAGAGGAAGACACTTACGGCACAAATATAAAGTGTAAAATGAAAGTGAGCAGTATAGAAGAATAATTTATTTTTGTTGCTGTGCACTTGTTTTCAGATTTTTATACACTTTGTAAATATTTGTATGTTATTGAAGAGAATTATTGGAAGCATCACTTTGTAATTTACTTGACCATGAGCCTGTCCTTTAGTTTTTATTATCAGAAACCATTATAGAGATTTTAACAGTGAAAAATGTAAAAGAAATGTTGAAGATGTTGCTGAAATTTTGCAATAAAATTTTTCTTATTTTTTCTTAGTAATTCCTTGTGAATGAGTTGTGTGCT
>JAHWFO010091184.1:4063-61929 GCA_023313115.1 Rhysida immarginata
GAAATATGATTAACAATACCCCACCGTTGGTGATGTAACAATGTATGGCGTTTTCGTGCTCAGGCTTTGAGTAGAGGTGGTGTTGTCCAATCCCTCCCTCACATTCCTCCCGCCCGACCGTTTTAATAGCATCAAATTTTAAAGCACTTAACACATAATTTTATTTGACCATTTTTTGCATATTTAAAGAAGAACAATTAAACTTAATAAAACTGAAATTTTTAACTTGAAATTACTTTCCTTCTTTTTAAAATGAACGTGGGAAATCGGTAATGAGCGGCACCATTAAGCTTCGTCCATTTTGACAGCGGAATTTCTTGGAACTAACGGCGCTGCAGTCATTAGTGATGAGTTCCTCACAGATTTAATGTTACTGATCCTTGATTTCCTGATCGTTTTCCCCTCTTGTAACTTCATTTTACTGAAGTAAGAGAAATGGTTCTTCCAAATTAGGTTTTAATATAGTTTCAGCTGTTACTATTTTAATTAAATAATAAAGTCCAAAGCAGCAGGAACGACTGAATTGTTACAAGTTTCTGAGGCAATCACGAAAAAACAAGAATGATTTTATCGCGAAAGTGTTATAGCAACGTACATGGATATATAGAGTTAACCAATATTTTAAAACACATTGGAGAAAATAAATAAATGTGAAAACTAAATTGAAAATTACTATTTAAGTAAGCTAATGTATAGAGAGAATTTAAACGAATAAACTTGAAGAAATGAAAGGTTAAATGGAGAGTGAAGTTATTCCTCATACATTTAAAAAAATAAAAGTTCTTCAATTTGTCAGAATTTCCACATACTATTAAACGAAGTAGGCCTCAATTGCTGAAGCGTTAGGTGTAAGCATCTATTATTTTTCCATATTAAATTACTAAAGTGTTTCTACATTATCATCTACTATTGAAGCAAGCGATTAACTACTATAAATTAGCAATATGTATAACAGTAATGAGTTTTAGATACCATTAAGCCGAACAGCATTATCCTCTTTATACAAATAAGCTATGGATAAGAATAGATCTAACAACTCGTAGGAGTTGGCTGATATATTACACGCCATATCTTAGCATTGTTAGTTCTAACACTAATATATTTTACCATATTTTGCTACTAATCCTATATCTATCATCATTATTTACACGTTATATTCACTCATGGCACGCTGTAACGAGTTGAAAATTCCAATGGTACCATATGGCATCATCTGGCACCATAAGGGCACGTGCTACTAAACCAATAACCATTATCATTATTTACTCGTTATATTCACTCAGTACATGTTGTTACGAGTTATTTGATATATTAAATGCCGAATCTTAGCATTGAAAGTTCCAATGGTACCATATGACATCACGTGGCACCTTTAGGGCACGTGCTACTAAACCAATAACCACTATCATTATTTACTCGTGATATTCACTCAAGACAAGTTGTTACAAGTTGTTTGGTATATTATATGCCATGTTTTAGCATTGAAAATTCCAATGGTACCATGTGGTATCATATGGCACCATTAGGGCACGTGCTACTAAATCAATAATTATTATCATTATTTACTCGTGATATTCACTCATGGCACAGTGTTACGATTGTTTGATATATTACATGCCATATCTAAGTATTGAAAGTACCAATGATACCATATGGTATCATATGGTACCGTAAGGGCACGTGCTATTAAACCAATAACCATTATCATTATTTACTGGTGAAATTCACTTGTGACGTTCCATGTTAGTTGGAAGTCAAGTGGGTCCGGCGAAAGGGGGAGTTTTATTATAGTTGTTCAGGGACAGTTACCTTTGATGTTGAAGTTGTATTATTTTTCTTGATGATCGCTGATTTATGAATTTTTAGTGCTCTAGGTAGTAAGGTGTAATTTATTTCCACTGATATCTGAGCCATAGAATTATTCAATAAATTGTATAAGGTTTTACTTGTTCATTGTGGTTATAATCAGCTGTTTTGTAATTGTTTGAATGCGGAATTGTTTGTGCGGTGTTGTTGCGTTGGTGGCTGCGATTGTTGTCACCGATTTCTAGGAAAGTTCATCGCAGCCTCCAACAGAGTATTGTTGTGTGAAAGTTCGTGGAAAATGTATTTGTGAGTGAATGTTTTGCTTTTGTTGCGCGTATTCTATTTTTTTTTTTGTTGTTGTTGTTGTTGTTTATGTGTGTTGAGAGCATTCCAGCGTCAGCTTCCGAGACATGCAGTCGCAATGAACGTGCGGAGCGATCCACGTTTTTCGAACGCAGAAGAAAGTTCGCGCTTAGATGTGATTGTATAAATATTTTACCGTTTAATGATGATATTGTTTAGTTTGTTAACTTGTGAATTAAATAAATGAGGTAAAGTTTAAAGCGAATCAAGGACGAGCGGAGTGATGACGAGACGATGACTTACAACGTCGGGGCGGAAAAGCGATGCGCACGAGATATTAGAGAAGTCAGCATGCAAGTTGGCAGCCTAGCAATTTAATGTGTGGTAATAAGGAGAACTTCTATATTGGTGAGTGACAATTTATTAAATTTTATTAGCGTAGCCAGCCCGCAAGCATCTAGAACAATAAGTGGGTCAACTCGATCGTTTCTTCGTTCTTCCTGCCGAGGTTCACGAGAACTCTGGGTTTGCATTCCACGCCCTCTGTTGTGACTCTTTGACTGTGCTGTTAAGTCGATCCCTCACTATGAAGAACCTTAGTTGTGTGCTTTTAAATACTGAATACCACTGTTTAAAACAGCTGTAGCATGAAAAGATTTTTAGCGCTGTTTGGCTATAGTTTTGTTATTCTCCCTTAGGCACCTTGGCATGTAACATGCTCAAACTGAACGGGTTTTTACCGAGCAATGAAGGTAGAGGGAAGCTATAGGTCTGAGGGTCAGTTAATGCACCATAAATATCGAAACATTTGTTGCAATACAATATAAACCCCGTGGGTCAGGGGTTTGGTTACTTCAGGGATTCTGTGAGCTATGCTGGTTGTAGCACTGCTACTTTAGGGTCACCCTTACGAGAATGGTCGTGGTTGAAAAGTGAGATGAAGAGTATCCAAACAAACATATATCTCATGATGTCGACGAATGAGAGAATTCATACTGTATCAGGTGTGGCGCTGGTTAAAGTCACCCGCGTTCGGAAGTTAGGCAGAGGCTCTCGTTCGATAAATAGTCGACAGTCACCCAGCTGTTATCTCGGAGCAATTCGAAAAATATTCGACTCGCTGTGCGCTTGGTGAAACGGTCAGGGGCAGCGCAAGCCTTTACCCAGAAGGAGAAACGGGTAGAGCGACAACGGGATCGGGTACTGTCAATCGGCACTTGGAACGTATTCTCCATGAAAGGAAAGGAATCAGAATTAGCGGAGGATGCCAAACGGTAACGACTGGATATCATAGGTATTACCTCTACGAAACCGTCCGGGTTCTGGAACTGTGGACTTAGAACGAGGGTGGAAGCTCTTCTACTCAGGTGTCGACCCTAACGTGAGTGCCCAGGCGGGAGTGGGGATACTCACAAGTACCCGGCTGGCAGATTATGTTGCAGATTAGGTGGAAGACTGTGTCTCCTGGGGCTTCAGATAGGGAAACGGTCTTTCTCTCTCTATTCGTTGCATATGCTCCGAAGGCAGTCACAGAGTACCCACTTTTTCTAGGTGAAGTTGATGCTGCTCTTAGCAAGAGAAGGAACGCAGATTCTGTAATCCTGGTGGGCGACTTCAATGCACACGTAGGAGCTGATGACCAAACGCAGAAAGGCGTGATTGGGAGGAATGGTGACCCCGATTTAAATACGAATGGGAGGTGCTTGTTGGATCTCTGTTGCAACAATGGACTTTCCATCACAAACATCTATTTTCAGCACAGGGATGTCCATAAGTATACCTGGTACAGGGATGCAATGGACCAGAAGTCACTGATTGATTTTTGTAATCGTTTCAGCCGACTTATTCCGACCAGTGTTGGATACTTGTGTGAGAAGAGGGGCAGAACTATCAACTGATCAGCACCTTGTTGTCTGAAGGGGAGGCATTGGAGGATAGAGCTGTGAGAACACCTTTGCAGATAACATATCTTCAAGTTTCAAAGAACTACCCAGTGATCTTGGTGCCGTTGAAGAGGAGTGGCAGTTGTTTAAAACTGCTGTGTTTACTTCGGCTGCATTGTGCTGTGGTCGTAAGCGACTGAGTTTGGTGCAAGACGGTGAGAAAAGGACTGCATGGTGGAACGATAAAGTCCAAGAAGCTGTCAATGCAAAGAAGGAAACTCATTTGCTAAGGCTTGCAAATAAGTCAACTTTGAGTCGAGTGCGGTACACAGAGGCGCGAAAAGCAGCAGCAAAAACAGTATCAACAGCTAAAGCCAAGGCCTGGGAGAAGTTTGGGGAGAAATTGGAGGCAGACTATGGTTCGGCAAACAAGGTATTCTCGCAGACTGTGCGCCGCCTCCGTGGAAAGAAGTCTCTTTCATCACAAGCTATTAAGAGTTCAGATGGGAGGCTTCTGAAAACGGAGGAGAGCATCTTGCATAGGTGGAAGGAATAATTTGCATCTCTTCTTAATCCGGTGACAGCAATAACTCAGGCACATGAGGAGCGGAGAATAATCACGACAGTTTGCTGTTTATCTTGTTGGGGCCACTATGAGTTTGATAACGTAATGCATGATTGTATCACACTGTATTCATGTCAAAGGAAATAAACTAGAGTAAAACAAACTACCTATCTGAGTCTTCGCATTTCTCTGTACTGGTGCCGAACCCTTGATCAGTCAGGCTCCAGCAATTGCTCTTATATTATATATGCTCTTGCACTGTAAATGGAGGATGGACTTATCACACACTCATGGCACGTTGTTACGTATTGTTTATTTAATTACATGTCATATCTTAGCATTGAAAGTTCCAATGGTACCATATAGTATCACGGCACCATTAGGGCAGGTGCTACTAAACCAATTATTATTATTTACTCGTTTTATTCACTCATTACATGTTGTTACGAGTTGTTTGATATATTACATGCCATATCTTAGCATTCAAAGTTCCAATGGTACAATGTGGCATCAAATCGCACCATTACAGCACGTGCTACTAAACAATAACCATTATCATTATTTACTCGTGATATTCACTCATAGCAGTTGTTAAGAGTTGTTTGATATGTTACATGCCATATCTTAGCATTGAAAGTACCAATAGTACCATATGGTATCATATGGCATCATTAGGTCACGGGCTACTAAACAATAACCATTATCATTATTTACTCGTTATATTCGCTCATGGCACGCTGTTACGAGTTCTTTGATATATTACGTGCCATATCTTAGCATTGAAAGTTCCAATGGTCCCATATGGCATCATATGGCACCATTAGGTCACGTGGTACTAAACCAATAACTATTATCATTATTTACTCGTTATATTCACTCATGGCACGTTCTTACGGGTTCTTTGATATATTACATGCCATATCTTAGCATTGAAAGTTCCAACGGTACCATTTGGTATCACATGGTATCATTAAGTTGTGTGCTACTAAACAATTCACACGAAGGTTATTTACGAGTTATATTCATTCATGAGACATCCTTGCACGTACACGTGCTATTACACCAATATCTGATATTACTAGTTACTCATATATTAATTTATTATATGTTGTGACGATTTGTTTGCTACATTAATGCCATATCTGGTTATAGGAAATTTATAAGAGGGTATCATAATGGTACAATGGTACAATGCCATTAGAGCAGGTACCTATTCCGGCTATCTCATGTTCGTACTTGTTCATGCTCTGTCCCATATTAATGGATTGGTGAAAACTGACTGTGAAAAGGAATTCGTTTTCAAGTTATAGTAATAAATACTAAGCTCCTTAGGATTAAAAAAATTCTTTTCATTTAGAGACCGATCTGCCCTTTCAATAATCATCAAACACGTGCATCCTGCATGCGCACCATCTCATTAACGTTTAAAGCACGCGCAGAGCCAAACCCATGTTCTCAATACGCGTTTTCCCGAATGCGAGGTTAATTCTTGTCTTTCAGCAATTCTGTATATGCACTTTTTCTATTGCAACGCAATGATTTGTGGGAATTGTGTCTACCGACGAACGGACGGACGAACGGACAGCTGGACAAACCGATCACATAAGCACTTTTCTACGAAAATGTGCTAAAAACAGATGAGAATGAGCAAGCTATCATTACCAAAGCGAACTTTAAAAGTTTATATCTTCGGAACGAGTGGTCCAGTTTTGAAATTTTTTTCAAATTAATATTTAATATATAGCCTACTATATGCATATATACAGGGTGATTCAGTCAATTTCTGACTATTTCAGTACGATGATTTATTGACCCAGTAATGTTTACAAACTTAGCATTTCAGTGTGATATTTTAGGCAGTTCGGAGTTTTTATTCCCGTGGAAAAGTCTTGATGATAGGCTCAATGTGGCCACCACGAATGTTTTGAACTACTCGCAGCCGAATGGTGAAGTTGTTCATAACTCTGTCCAGGATTTCTGCATCACAAGGGTGCAGCAGTCGACGATGTTTTGTCGCAGCTGGTCTAGGGTTCTTGGTGCTGTAGTGAACACACTGTCTTTAAGGAACCCCCAGAGATAAAAATCACATGGGTTTAGGTCAGGATTCGTAGGGGGCCAAAGAAAGCCACTCCCAAATCGATCTGGAAACCTGTTTGAAAAGACACGATTTCCGAATTTCTGATTGAGAAAGTCTAGCACTTCATTAGTGGCGTGAGACCTAGCCCCATCCTGTTGAAACCATTGATGTCGAAGCGGTATACGCCTCCTTCGCAGCTCGGGGATGAAGAAGGTTTCCAACATGTTAAGGTAAGCCTATGACGTTACGGTGCCCTCAAAAAAGAACGGATCAATGATGCCTCTTTTGGTAATTGCGCACCAAGCCATAACCTTTCGTGTATGAAGAGATGACTTATGGATCTCATGAGGGTGCTGGGAACCCCAAAAACGAACATTGTGTTCATTAACGTCACCTGACAGATGGAAGCAGTCCTCATATGACACCTACAGATTGTCCAAAATGACCTGATTGGCTTCCATTTCCGCTCCAAACTCCATCGCAAATTGTTGTCGCTTCTGTCTTCCAGTGTCTGTTAACTCCTGATAAACATGGATCTTATACGGGAACAGGTGTAAATCCTTTCTCAAAATTCGCCACGTCGTGGTATACGACAGCTCTTCTTCAATGGATAGGCGGCGAACAGATTTTTTGGTAGGGGAATCGACCAACCTTGTGCGAACATTTTCGACAACTTCGGCCGTTCGAACACGAGCTTCGCTCCCGCCTTTTTTCTTGCCTTTAACACATCCAGTGGCACGAAATTGCTTGACAAAATCCATGATTGCTTGCCTGCCTGGGGCGTCTCGACACTTATACTTCTTCCGGAACTTTTCTTGCACGGTTACAGGTGATTTTGTCTCGATATAGCATTCGACAACCTTGCATTTCTGCTCTGTTGATAAAGCGGGCGCAATTTTTCAACAATACGACTTTCATGCAGCGCCGTTGCAACAATACGAACTCCAACTATTTAGAAATTCGATATGGGCTCATATTCTTTCAATTGTTTATCCCTAATGCACGTCACGTCATTCGAGTGAAATGGTCAGAAATTGACTGAATCACCCGGTATAAATCTCTTCAGTATTCGGTATCTCTCAAATATAGAGATAATGAATATCGATTATTTATTTTTTTGATAGTATCCGTCGGAAAATTGACCACTTACCAATAACAAAATTTATTGGTTTTATGTGTACTATTAACCTTTATGGTTCCAGTTTGCTGCAATTCCCCATTTTCGAGATATAGCATATTTAGTAAATTCGAATTTTGGGAAACTATTGCACCACAGAAATTTGGATGTGATACTCGTCATCAGCGATAAAAAGACACATGAATTTCACTTATCATATGTCCCGCACCTTAGGAAAAGTGCGGACAGACGGAAATATAGAATTCAATAACTACCTTTTCAAGTTCGTTGATAAAGTAAGTAGAAATATTATCAACCAGGATGCAAAGTAAGTGCCCAGGATGCAAAAAAAATAAATTGTAATGGTACATTCGCACAGGTCCCCTAATTTAGCATAAAAAGTAAAAAAAAAAAAAAAAGGGAAAAAATTTTGTTGTAGAGGAGTGGGGAAAGGTTACCAAAAAAAAAACAACAACAAAAAACTTGCTCATTCAAAATTAGCTCATCAAAAGCAAACAATTTTTGTACAAAAGTTATTCGTCTTTGAGAGAGGAATCCGGTCATGGCGAATTTATTGGCTTTGGCTCGCTAGAATAAATGTTTCAACCATTTCTTTAATTTCAGAAATAAAAAAATTAGGATCTCTACAAAGATTCAATCGATTTAATTCGATTTATTCGGTTTAAGGAGCTCTCCGTGTTGGTCACATATGTCCATACATAAGCACTGTCGGAGATTATTTTTTCAAAATTTCAGCAAATCGTTTCGAAACATGAGTTTTTAAGTCGATTTCAGAAAAAAAAATTTTAGTATGGAAAATAAACACATAGGCCTTCACTCTTAATAAAGAAAAAGAGCGTCATTTTTTTAAAGAAATTGTCGAGGGAAGCAGAAGAACATGCCCGAAAACAATATGAAGAGAACAAAAAGAAGATTAAAAAAATTCCATTTTCAGATAATTTGCAATTAGATGAAGATACAGGTCATTTCATTAAAATCAGTATTTTCTATTACTTGGTTGCTTACATTTTAAGGAATGTAGAAAAGCTGATAATTGCAGACTTTGTTTAAATTCTTTTTTTTTTCTTTTTTACTGATAGAAGCTCTGAATTGTCTTGGTTCACAACACTGATTGATTTTGGAAATACTCAAAGTATCCAACTTGTTAAAGTTTTTCAGCAAGTTGAACGATGTCTAGAGAATATTTTGAGTGAAAATAATTTCAAAAATTTGATTGATATATTCTGAAATTTTTTTGAAAATTTGCCAAATCTGAAAATTTCCAATGGTTTGGGAGTCTATAACATGTTTTAGCAGAGAACATGTAGAACTTAGCTTGCCTCATTTAATTTTATATTAACGCCAAACAAAATTCTTTTTCTCAGCTAAAGATATCAGAATGAATCTGTCCAATTCTGCGAAAAGCTGAAAATTGCAATAAACTTGTTTATTATTTAAAATTTTTTTCATTATTTTTTTAAAATCTCCTTTTTGTAGATAATGTGCAAATTACGTGCAATTATTTTAAATACATTTTAAATTACATTCATTAACTATAAATGAAATTTTATAATTGTACAAATATTTAATTGTTGAATTTTTATTAGACATATCCATTGGTCATATCTTATTTAAATGGAGATGGTCTTTAATCATTTTAAATTGGCCAATTTTAAATATATATATGAATAATATAATGTGATTAAAAATAATAACTACTATAAGACCTGACTCCATTTATTTATTTAAATAAAAGATTTGAATCTTGCATGTAAATAATTAAGTTAAGCTTTAACACTGAACAGCATTTATCTTTAAAGATAGTGGCGCCATCATGCCGTGACCGCTATGAACTAAGGAGTGCTTCTAATTTCCCTTTTACTGCTCATCGCAGAGGCCTTCTCTCTCTGTGGTTACGTTACGGAAAGAAAGCCAAACAAGTGAAACGTCATAGAGGTGGTGTTGGCTAGGCATAGCGCAGATCATTATGTCAAGTGTTGGTGCAGAAAGTTCATAAATGACGTAACGGCGCCATTCTAAATTTTGAGTTTTAGACATTTTGCATGAGGAACTTTTCATTTACTTTGATATGAAGAATCATGCTAGGTACTTATTAAGTAGCGAAGTAGGCTACCACAATGTCCGTCCGTCCGCCCCCTTCATAATTTCCGCATTTTTTTGAGGTAGAAGGTTGAAACTCGGAATGTAGCTTATTATGGGGATGTGCACCTTCACTATTTAGTTTGGTTTTGATTGGCCCACTGGGGTCAGCGTTTCGGGGGCGGAAATTAGAGGATACCAAAAGGCTACGCGATTTATGCATATAATGGAGTGAAATTCGGTATGCAAATTCGTCTAAGCAAGATCAACTTTACTATGAAGTTTGGGCCAAATTGTCCCAAAGGGGTCGGAATTGTGAGGGTGGCAGTTACTTGGTCTTTAGAACTATGGCAACATATGGCATGTCATATATCATTCGATCGTAAATGATGAGAAACGAAAGAGGATAGAGAGCTCTTTTACACTTTCTAAATCCTACGTTCGAGAAAATCTATTTTTCGATTTAAAAAATTGGGGAGGGAGGTAAAAAGTGAGATAAAAGGGTAAAAATAGATGATCTCAGGGCTTCCGCTGCTTTCCTATACCTTCCTCGGGAGGATTAACTTCTTGTTATCCCTCATTTTATGAACACCCTGTAAATGATTCTTTTTTTTAAATTTATTTGTTTTCTTCTTCATTCGAATTTGGCCACCTAAGGACCACGTAAATCGACACTCATGATTTCCCTCTCCTCTTTCTCTCCATCCAGCACTGCTTCATTTTTTCGCTATGCTGTTTTCTCCTTTCTTCTGTCCATATCGTCCCCGTCCTCTTCTTCACCCTCTCTCGGAAATACCCAAATACTTCAACTCCTGTTCTAAATGCATCTCTGTCGTTTATCTTTTCCTCTGTCATTCCCAACTCCTTGAGGCCAGCCTTAACTTTCTTGAACCAGTTCATTTGCGTTTTAGGAGTTTGATCGAAGTAATTTAAAATACGTTTTGAAAATTTGCTTTTATTCATTCTTTTTAGATATCCGTAATATGTTAGTCTTCTCTTTTTTATCACCGAGACAATCGCTCCGTAATTACATATATTTCGCTATTATTTCTCAGTTTCCAAATCCGGTTTTCTTATTTTGGTCCCACAATCTTTCTAAGAATTCTCCTTTCCTTCTTTTCTATTGCACCCAGTTGCATGGTCGTATACAAGGCGAGACATTCTGACGCATAGAGACTCTCAGGTCCAATACCTGTGTTGTAGTGTCTTAGTTTGGCATTAATCGACATTAATTTTTTGTTGTAAACTCCTTTCGTTAGTTGAAAAGCAATTTCCATTTTTCTCGTCCTTACTAAGTTAGCTTCCTTATCCAGACTATTAGGTTGAACCACTTCTCCCAAGTATTTGAACTTAGCTACTTTATTTATTCTGCCATACTTTGTCTCCATAAATTTGGGTGCATCTTTTGCATTAGTCATATATTCTGTTTTTCCAAACGATATTTATTTGTTTTATCTTTTTTAATTTATATTATATATTCTATTTTATTTTATTTACTTTCTTCTATTTTGGTTTATTTTATTTATTATACTTGAATATTATTATATTAATTTTTTACAGATTTAACTTGTGTATTTATTTTACATTATTTACTTATCTCATTTTGTCTTTAAGATTTTGGTCGAAATCCATCTTGAAATGAAAAGGATTCGAGCGTATTTTGTGAATCACAAGCAACTATTTAGAAGACAGTGTGCGCGCGAAAATAGCGTGAACAATTTTTTCCTCGAGCAACTTTTTCGCCACCAAACTTTTTAATCGACAGTGTCGCGTACCCTAAAAACTGAATAAAACGGAACGTCATCGTTCCGGCAATTTTTTTTCCGCTTCGGGAGGTTTCCGTTTTAGGAAGGTAACAATTAGAATAACCTGACTATAACGGAACATCATTCGAATCCGAATATTTTTTCCGTTTCAGCAGGTTTTCGTTATGAAGAGGGTCCGTTTTAGTCAGGTTTTACTGTATAAGCTGGTACTCCTAAGCTAACCAAGCTGTTGGAAAACAACATCTTCAAATGAACAGATGTTATCAATAATTGGAGTGACAAAGACTTCCATCACTTCTGTACAAACTTCAGTATGGATGAGGCTCTTCATAATAAACAATTCACCAACACTTTGACTATTAATACCACCCCCATACCATAAGGTTTTAAAATGTGTTTTATTTCTCGGTTGGCAGTTGAAGGCATTGAATATCTTTTATATGTCTCAACAGATTTCTTTTGCGTACAGGTTTATTGAAAAAAAATTTGCAAAAAAATTCATTCAATGTTTTCTTGGAAATCACTATAATCTTCTCGTTCTAATGCTAAATTATACTTTCCAACTATCATAATTAAATATGTAAGAATGAGAATAGAACGGTATTTAAAAGTATTAACCAAACAATATGCAAACAAGAAATTAAAGTATGCCAAAATTGTTTTGAAATTTTCCTAATAAAAGAAATAATGAATTCCCAAGAGTGAAATTTTTCTTTGTATACATACCTAGGCTGTTTGGATGAATAAATTTCAAATTACAAAAATTTAAAACAAATAAGTTGTTTTTTTATGTATAGTCTACATCAGTTAATTTTCTACAATAACTTAATATTCGTCTGTCCTCCTAATATTGCTAAAAATAAAATAAAATATATAAAAACAACTTTTTTATATTTATCCCCCCCCCCTCATCCAATCTTTTTTTACTTTAAAAAAAGTATTCTAATTTGCTTTAAAAAGTGCAATAAAAATTAAAAAAAATATTTTTTTGTGCCTCGCGTTAAAATAAGAATTCATAAAATTAAAAAAAGGACAAATGTATAGCAGGGCATACTTTTGTTTTTCATTTTAAAATTTAAAATTTAAAATGAAACGCGTGCTCGGTTTAAGAACACCGAACGTCGGAAATGCCATATTAAACAACAGCGTCGTCTTCTTGCGAATCGAAGCGCCGCTCTGGCGAGCACTTGATCCCAAGCCCCTATTTAGCATTGCGTTTCCTCCTCTGGTATATATCTATCTCTATGGTCATAACCTCTTCAATTAAGAAACCATGCCGGAGCTCAGAACTTTGGTTCCATTATGGCTACCATGTTCGATACTGCATAAATACTTGAAACATATGTCGCTAATCACCTTGCTCTATTCACTGACCCGTATTTACCGGATCAATAACACGGGTTTATTTAACAAATCATATAGATTATGAGAAAAAAGTAGACGTGATTTACCTGGATTTAAGCAAAGCATTCGACAATGTCAACACTCACCTTTTATTATGTAAGCAAAATATGATGGATGTAACTGAGAATGTGAGAAAATAGTTTGACTCCTTATTAATTGGGAGAAGCTTTGTCATTAAGGATATGGATAGCAGTTATAAAAAATCTGTTGTAGGCAACACGGGATTCCCTTTTACGAAGCTTTATTGAATTCTTCAGTTTTGTTAGTTCAAATGAAGTTCTTCAAAAACAGTTATTAAAATTCAGTTCTTCTAACTCTGAGTCAACAGTCAAACTCTGACGTCACAAACTGCTCCACGCAAACAAAACTCCATGATATGAAATGAAATGGAGTTTCATCTCTGTAGACCACAAAAAAACATGTTCGGCCCAGCCGATCGCAATCAAAATTGGAGGTGCACAACTAGATGTTACAGCTGTCCTAAAAACAAAATTTCAATATTCTACGGCTAACCGTTTTGGGATTACATGTACGTATTCTACATGTACGAACATACAGACGTCACGGCGAAACACGTCAAAATGGATTCAGGAATGGTCAAAATGTATTTTTCCGTTAGAATCTGAAAACCGAAATTTTTCGCGATTACAATAGTCCCTTTACTTCGTACAAGGAAGTAAAAAGGGACAATCTGCAGTGAAGTTCTTCAGGGATCCCCATTGGGGCTCAATCTTTTGGATAAACGGGTACAGGTTGACTCATTATTTCTAGATTTTTTGAAAGCGTTCGATAAAGTTAATATTCCTTTGCTGCTGATTAAATTGAGACATACTGGCCTGGATTCAGCTGCAGATTGTCCAGGTTTTCTTGACTGGTTTAATAATATGCTTATTGGAAGAACTTTTAGACTTCCACATCAAGCTCATTCCCACCCCTCTTTACTTATTAAGAGCGGTGTTCCATAAGGGTCACCTCTGGTCCCCCTCCTATTTAATATATTCCTTGCCGATCTCGTTTATGTCATGTCACACTTGCATGCTAAAATCTTTTCGTGCTATTGATGACCGGAATTCCTTTTTTGAGTTCCAGGAGTCGTTGAGTCTAGTGTATCATTTGTCCAAACGTAAGGGGTTTAGACTGAATGCTTCTAAATCTGCGGTGATGTTATTTAATCGCTCTACTGCTCCTTTTATTTTTAATTATTCTAGTAACGATAGTGTTTTGGCTAGGACTAAGAGCTTAAGGGATTTGAGAGTAATATTGTTCTTTCTCTAATCATTTAAATAAAATTTAGTTTATAAAGATATCATATTAAATTTAGTTCCTAATTAAGAGAAAGTAATGTAAGTATTTATTTCGCGTCGCAACCAAAATTTAAATTTTAGCTGTAATGGATGGTGATAATTTTACAAAAGTGGTTGAGAAGTTGCGTTAAGTTTCAAGAATAAAACTCATTTGTAACAGCGATTAATTTCCAATAATTGTATAAGATTAAGGAAGTCATTCGTCGGAGATAGTGGTATAACAAAAATAGTATTTAGAACTCTCTTTCAGGATGCAATTATACGGAAACAGTTTACTTTGTTGTGCTTCATAAATATTAACATCATTGGACGCCTAAATTCTTTTGGCTTCACACATAAAAAGGAATAAGCGGTAATTCGTTTTATTGTTAATTTTTCACAGAATTTTACATTCGCTATCCTGTCATTATAGAGGTGTATTATAGCCTTGAAAAGTGTGTGAACTCGAATTGGATTTTTATTGTCTATGATATTATAATAATTAAAAATTCTGAGCTACATTTATATAAGTACTCATTTAATTGCTGAAATAAGATGATTGATTGATTAATGTATTTTTGAAAATCTGAAGAAGCATTTGAAATAATTCGAGAGACAAAAAAGCGTAATTTTAAGATGCTATAATATGATTAAAAGAATTGTTTACCTTTTTTCTTTTGTTTATTTCCATATCCATTACCTGCTACGATACATGAAAATACGATGAACAAGAAGAGCCACGTGATTTCCATTCCGCAGCTGATGTCAATTTGTTCTAAGGAAACAACTTAAACTTATTATTCAATGATTACATATGGTGTCAAAATCATAATTGGTTTCAATCGTCTCTGAGAAAGGTCAAAATAATAAACTAAAGTCATAGCAATTTTAAACGTAAGGAAAAGAAACGAAGACCGTCTTGTGGGTCCCTATGATAAACAACGTTCTGAAACCAGTTCAAGCTACAAAAAAATTATACTCAACTGGAGGAAGAAGGCTCGCTCATTTAATTATTTTCATTAAAGTCATTATTATACAGTATATAATTTTATAAAAAAATCACCAATTTTTATATGAATCTCGCTCTAAACGATATACATAATTAGTTAAGCAAAAGAAAATAATAGGATTTTATAATAAGTATTATCATGAAGACCATATATGTGTATAAGCATATTTAATTTTATTAGGTTTAAAATTCATTGATGTGATCTCTAATTTTCAATTGCTCTATTAGCTTTTAATGATTAGATCAGACGAGTTTTGATCGACACGCGTTTTATAATAATTAATGAATAATTTTGCGAATTTATTAATTTACCCATTCCTTAAGATACTGCATATCCTATTCATTCCGAATTCCAAAAATATAAGCATTGTTACAATATCAAAAATATATTTCATATGCTGACCTTAATTAGCAGCAACTATACAGCCAGAAAAATATTTTCTTATAAAAGTAACAATAATTACAAATAAATTTAAATTTAAATCTGGATATTCTCCTTTCAATGGGGAATAATCGTAAATTAAATATATATAAAAAAAATATAAATTACGTTAAATAACACGTCGTTAAATATCATGTAATATAAAGCTTAAATAGACGAAGAAAGAAATAAAATATCTCTGGGAAAAAAGAGATGCAATATTGTGTAATTACAATTTATTTATTAAAACATATTTTATAATTCATATTTCATGGGCCACTCCGGAATTTCATGTTGGAGGGGAGGGAAAATCTGACTGAATTGAAATAAAATTTTCCCATATTAAATTTATTTTAGAAAAAATAGATTTAGGGTGTATTCAAGGGATGAGAAAAGTTTCCGGAGGGCATGTGGAAAGTTTAAAATAATACACGATTGTTATAAATTATTGTGTATTTCCACTGTATAATTTTCATATCTTACAATAGAGTAGTAGCTTTCTTCTAAGATAAAGTAATCCGTCTCCAGGTATTCAACAAATCAATTTTTGTAATTAATTGTGCACAGTATAATAAATTAAACTTTATTAATTCTTTACATATAAATGAAAAATACTCTTTGAATGTGACAATCATATTGATCGTTATCATTAAATTAAACCAAAGTGTATGAAGGTTCAAATATTAATTAAAATGATGTAAATGCTGTGAATGATTTACTAACCAATAAGCTTATCCTTATTTAGCTGTGAAATTAGTAAAGTAAAAAATTGTGCGATTTTCACTTAACAGTGACTCCAAACTACAAAAGTTAAGTAAAAATAGTTGACTTAAAATTGTTAAATATAATAAAGTAATATACTGTAATGAAATCTCGCTTAAACTTTGATTTACGAGCGAATCAAAAAAAATTGATAACGTTTTGGAAAAAATAACTGTGGTCAATAATTAAATAATCGTTTAACAGTAAAATATGTATGTATATTATTTCTTAATTTTCAAATGACTTAAACGTTATTTGATTCATTCTGGTGTTTCAAAGAACAAACTAATAATATAAATGTAAATTTATGCATTTTCGAATTGGAAAAACCTATTTTTTTTCATGATGTCATTATAAAAATTTACATTAAAAATTATAATCATTAAGAAATCCATACAAAATATTGTCATTCAATTTAATATGAAACATTGTGATTCGAAAACTATATGTTAAAATCCTTCAATTGATTTATTAGATATAATCATTATTATCGTATAATTGCTTCAAAAAATAACGTCCTTGAAGAGATAAAAGAAAAAAAATAGGACTGCTTTAAATCATTAAATGACGAGATAAGATCATCATCCACCAATGAAAACGCCGTTGTATTCTGTTGAAACTAAGAACTGAGTAACTTCTTAATTTTTATTTTTGTTTTGATAGCAAGCCTAAATTTGAATGGCAAATTCAAATATAACAAACCCGTTTCAGAACCAAAACGTGCATAAACAAAATTAAAGTTGAATGATGGCTTTATATTAAACTAATAGTTTCTCGATTTGGTGTTACTTAATAGAGAAATTTATTAAACTCATGAAAAATTATTTTAGATATTGAGAAGAGAAATAGAGGAATGAGAAGAGAAATGGTTATTAGATATATTTTAAAAATTCAATTTTATAAAGTTTGGGTGCAAATAACATGTAATGTTTACCTGATTATTAAGTAATGAAAGGTGCTTTAAGCTTTCAAATGGGAGAGTTTCTGTCTGTGCGTCTGAACTCGATTTTTCTCGAAGCCTATGAAAGATTTTCAAAATCTGTTTTTCACTAATCGATAAATATAGATCATTGGATGGACGAGTCGAAGATGGTCGAAGTTGATTTAGTGGCACACGTTCTAATGGTATTACCTCTATAATACGAGTTCAACAAACAATTCGTATTAACGAAGGAGAAAGGAATATGTCGTTTTTGTTGAACGATATTGTTGCCGTTGGCTTGAAGCACGCGGTCGATACGATTGTTCATTGAAGCAGGCTTATTCATTCAACAGCAAACGCTTATATAGACCATTCAACAATAGAACTTACTTCGTTGCAACAATAGCCCCTGAACTTGAATGCATCAGCAGGGAAGAGGTCGAATGGGAGGCGAAGCTTGTAACTGTTCCAATGCTATAGGTTGATTTAAATACCAAATCTATCCGCCAGATGGTTTATGAATTTTGTTCTAGTTTATTAACAAAAGTTTAGTGAAGATGAAAGTTAAAGACTTGAAAGAAAAGCTTCAGTTATAGGAGCGAAAACTGACGGACATAAACAGTATTGACTAACAGTGAGCAAATTTTATAATGAATTACGATTTACGAAAGTGACGATGGTAGGGCAACGATATGAAATGAGTAGATTGCTCATGAGCTGCTTTCAGCGCCACCAACGCGTCCCCATTTGAAGGCCTGTCGGCCATTGCTGTGGTTGGCAAAAAATGGCCTTCATCGTATGTTTACGTTTAAAGTTTGCGTAGACAAATACAGTAAAACTCAATGCCGATTTCTTGCCCAGCTTTAAATTGTAGTAATAGATATATTAGGTTCACCACTGACCTTGCACAGGTGTGTTTTTATCTTTCTGCGTCTTAGAATGTTTTTCTCATGTAAAAATCCTGGTCATCTTTTATATCGTGGCTGTTGATACAGGAGACGTTAAAGAGAGATCGAATCATTAATGTTTTAATGCTAATCCTAATTGTTTGTAAGCTTTCACAGCAATATTTTTTTAAGTAAACAAACTAGAAAGAGTTTCCAAATATTACTTTGTCATTTTAATTCATTTAATGCACTCCATGTAAAGAATTATTTATTAAAATGTGTATAGCTCTAAAGCGAAGTCACGAATGGACGATTAAAAAAAAGAGAGACGTTAAATGAATGACATTGAATGAATTTATTAACTCTTTATTAACTCTTTTTAGTTTGTTTAATTAAAAAATCGCGCTGTGGACGCTTACAAACAATTATTGATAATTATTTCTGTAATTCACGGTGCTGACATGGTCTTTACCGCACTGAGATTCGATCTCTCTTTAACGTTTCCTGTATTCAACTATGTTACCGTCGTTTCAGTGATACCAGAATGATTGTTTAGAGGTATTTATGAAATTATATACCGCATTTATTAAAAAGCATCTAAATTTGGGAGAGGTTGGTGGGAGGGGGTGCTTTCTCAAATTTCAGGCTACATGTACAAGCACGATGTTGTTGGGGGGGCGGGGTGCTTTCTCAGCTGGTGACAAGTGGGCCTACAATTTATCTTATTGCGCACGACTTAAAGGGTTATCGATTAATTGAATAAAGTTTAAAAGTTTGTTCTATGAACCTCTAATTCATCTGCATAAACTTTATTTGACTGCCACAAGATTTTCAGTAAATTAATATGGCAGTCAAATTTAGGATATACAGGGTGATTTACATCGAATGTAAAATACTTAAAGGGGGTATTATAAAGTCTGTCTCAAAAGTATAGAGACTTTGCAAAAACTGTTTATATTAGCACATCAGTAAATTTTTTGACCATACCAAATAAAACACTATTTATTCACACTGTGAACATGATTATTACATATTTTCAAAAATAAATAACTTTTCGTTTTTTTACAAAAAAAATTTTTGAAATAATCAGTACAAAAAGTGTCTCAAAAGTATAGAGACTCACCTAATTAAACAACAATGTTCAAGCCATGTTCAAATAAAGTTACCATTGGACTTAATTACTTGAAACACTCTATCTTTCATTGATGAGATCAAGGTTTGAAGAAGACTTGGATCCAAATTAAACCAAACCATTTCGATTTCACTTTTCAAATCTGCAATGGAAGAGTACTGTCTACCGTTTGCATAAATTTTGTGTGTCATCACTGCCCAAAGGTTCTCAATAGGATTCAAATCCGGACTTTTGGCTGGCCACTTCATCACATTGATACCCTGTGCTTCAAACCACTGGTTTGTTGACTGCGATTTGTGTATACTAGCATTGTCCTGCTGAAAAATGCCATTGTTCCCAACCAAAAAAGACATGAAAGGTACCAAGTGGTTTTCTAGGGTTTCTTGGTACTTTAAGGAGTTTTGTCTCTCAGTCAAAAATGCCAAACTGGTAGTCCCATTGAAGGAGAATCCACCCCACCCCATCACACTTCCACCGCCTTGCTGGTTGCTATAAAAGGATTCTGGTTCCTTCCTCAAATCATGCCAGTAAAATGCATTTCCATCGGGACCATCCAGGTTCCACTTCTTTTCATCAGAAAAAATTACAGAAAGCCACTCATCTGTCCACGACATACGCTCCCGAGCCCATTCCAATCGAACTCTCTTGTGCTCCTTGGTTAGACGTGATTTTGTCTTCTTCCTGGTGTAAGCAAGTACAGGATTTGCCTTAATACTTCTGTGTACAGTATCTTTGGATATTTGTCCATCCAATTCACGTGGTATTTTCCGTAAAGAATTTGTACCAGTTACAGCAAGCCGAAAAATCTGGCGCATATCTCGTTCAGTAGTGCTTGTGGCCATCCTGTTCTCTTCTTAGGTTCACATATCCGTTTCTCTGCAATGATTTTGTGTACAACAGGCTTGGATCTTCCAATTTCAGCAGAAATTTCTCTAACTGTCTTGCCATTTGCTGTCAACCTCCAGATTTCACTTACATTGTATTTCATCTTTAGAAATGTCTTTTACACCATTGTCACTCTTTATTGTGCAGAAATTAAATACAAATTATAACTTACTTTATAATTTGGACTATTCCAAAGGGTCAATTTTATTTAAAACAGGTTATGACCATTCAGTTTGGAGGTGAGTCTCTATACTTTTGAGACACTTTTTTGTACCGATTATTTCAAAATATTTTTTTGTAAGAAAAAGAAAAGCTATTTATTTTTGAAAATATGTAATAGTCATGTTCAGAGTGTGAATAAATAGTGTTTCATTTGGTATGGTCAAAAAATTTACTGATGTGCTAATGTGACAGTTTTTGCAAAGTCTCTATACTTTTGAGACAGACTTTAGAGGTTAAGATAAACACAAAACGTCCTATGAACATGGGTCCGAATTTGAACGATAACTGAGATATGAACAGAAATAAAAATGCAAACACCAAGTTCAACAAGTTAATAACTCAGGTTCCGTAAGGCCTAGATTAATGAAATTTGGAGAAATAACAGGGTACATAAGACTGTGTATACCGTTAAAATTTGATTGAATTCCAACGAGAAGTTTCCGAGTTACACAGTCAAAATTGTAACAAGTGCTAGTTAGTACTCACAAGTGAGCACGTGCTATGATGTTGAATGAGTAACTCGGAAACTACTTGTTAGAATTAGATCAAATTTTAACGGTATACACAGTCTTATGTACCCTGTTATTTCTCCAAATTTCATTAATCTTGTCTTTACGGAACCTGAGTTATTAACTTGTTGAACTTGGTGTTTGCATTTTTATTTCTGTTCATATCTCAGTTATCGTTCAAATTCGGACCCATGTTCATAGGACGTTTTGTGTTTATCTTAACCTCTATAATACCCCCTTTAAGTATTTTACATTCGATGTAAATCACCCTGTATAGTAATGGCGCTTTGGCTGGCGATGTTGTTCTGCCAACCATAGTGATGGCGCCTACACTAACAATAGAGATTAGTTCCACGTTTCGCCGCCTTCAAATTGCCCCAAAGATGGCGGCCAAATAAGCGATCTACTCATTTCATATCGTTGGGCTGGGTTACGACATGTTCGTAGGAAATCCATGAAACTTGAGATTTTTTTTACATTGTTGTACGAACACTGTAGAACTGATCAATTTACATGCATGTTCTTATACAGTATTCTTAACATTGCCGATATTTTCTCTTAATTTCGACCATAGCGTCATAGCCTCAGATACATAAAGCGTAGGCGCTCCCATCTATACTTAAATCAAGCTATTTCGATGAAGTCAAAAAAGCGCCACCAAACTGTTTAACGTCATAGTATTAGAGTAGAAGTACGCTCACTCCGATGGCGACGATTCGCTGATTTCTATTTTTGGAATTTTTTTGCGAAAAAACTATAATCTCTACATAAAATCCAAAAATTATTATTTATTATTCAATCATTTAAGAATCATAAAAAGTAATTGTTGTGCAAAAATGTCTATATTTTCAATTTATTAATTAATGCTGAAAATAAAGTGCTGAAAATCTGAAACTGGTTGTCTCTGCGAAGGGAGCGCTGCAATCGATAGGTGGGCAATTTCTGCCTGAATTTATAATGGAGTCTTATGAGGGAAACTAAACCATCTCGAACATTTCATATTTCGCTGTAAATAAGAGTGGAGATTTTTTTAAGAAAGGTATGAGTGATGTAAGCTCAAACGTGTGGTTAACTGATTGGCATTATTTAAATAAACGGATATTTGTTATATATGAATAATTTTGAGTTTTAATTTTCAAGGTTCGTGCTTACTCGTAATTTACGCCTCAAATGGCTATTTTTGCTAAAAATTGACTCGTGATTTTTTGACCAGCGAGTCAAATTTGAGTCATTAAATTTTGAATATGATTGACCATATCCTATTCACCACATTTTAATTTCAGTTATTTTTTTCACATGCTGTCTTTTTAAGTTTCTAATTAACTATAAAAAATGACTTTCGAATGCATGTAAAAATATGGAAGTAAAAAGAATCTAAAATTTGACTGGCAATTTTCAGGCTGAGGAGTCAAATTGACTCGTAGATTTTTTGTACTTTATTTACAGTATTTTTTATTAAATTTGTTATTGATTACAATACGATTAAGTATGGAAAATCTATACTTAAAGACAAGAGTTGTTATTTTAACTTATAAAATACGTCAACAATAATAAACAAATATAAAAGAAATTTATATAATAAATTTAAAAAAGGGGTTTAGAATTTTTTTTTCACTTTATTATAATAATCTGTAAATTCTATTATTGCATTTATCAATTGTGCTTATTCTTCCTTCAAAATAATAATAAATAAAAATAAAAAATATATAATAAACTTTAAAAAAAGAAAAAAAGGGTTTAGAATATTATTCACTTAATTTAATCCGGATCAGCCTTTTTTCCTTTTTTTTTTTTTTTCTTAAAAAAAATTCGCATTTTTAATAATAATCAATGTTGTGTATATGAACCTGTTGCCCACCTAAAGATGCTAACGCCATCGCACGGGACAACCACTGAACTACAGAGTGAGCGTACTTCTACTCTAATACTATGATAACGTCTGGTTCGGAAACTAAGGGCTGTTAATTTAATTAGGATCCTCCCCATATCTCTACTGAGCAGCGGTATCCTCCCCATCTGTGCTCTTCTATTCCATCAATTGCTTAGAATTGTTTATTATAAATTATTTATTTATTATTAATTGTTTAATATTAATTAATTATTATTAACTATACATTTTTTTTTGTCTTTCATGGTTATTTCAAGTTTATTTAAAAAAATTGTTCTTATATTTTGCATAAAACCTAATGAACTGATGAATGAAAAAAAGAAAAAATAAAACTAAAACTTCAACTAAAACAAAAACCAGGGATGGAAGAAGTTGGGTACTAAAAATGTATTATCAGTCGATGCTCTTTGGTGCTCAGGGCTGCAAAGCCTAACCAAAACTCTGTCGCTTCCAAACTTGAAATGCTTCACCCCATTCTCTTCATTCGATTTTTCAGCCTAGCAACAAACGTCACACTTTACACTAATGACATCCCGCTGTCTTAAGCAGGACTATTGTTGCAACAGAAAAACCCTTCCAATAATGTTTCATTGTATTTTAATTATTTTAAAGGATTATTTTTTGTTTACATTTATATAACCGATTTTTATTTTTCTTGTTTTTCTAAAGATACACAGAAAAAGATGTATGTCCATAATAGCTATTATTTCTTACTCTGAGGGCCATCTAAAAATTCATCTTGTGCTAGCACTCAACGAGCGAGCAAAAGACTGCGCATGCTCTAGATGTTCTGTCTCGCAAGGTCGAGACTGGCTGTCATACATTCCCTGCTAACAATATCACCTATAATAAAGGCCTGGGCGCTGAAACTTCATATATTGTTACATCAGTAGGGCATTTTTAATCATATTTCAACCAGTAATATGCCCAATAATGAAGATTGGATTATTGCTCGATCTACTTTGGTTATGTGACTTTTTAGTGACCCCGGCCTGTCTTTCTAGTTGGCTTTGCCTTACAATGAATGACATTTCAGCGCCCAGGCCTTTATTATAGGTCGTATTGCTGCTATAGTCCATCCAGGCTTACTTTGCGTGAAATGTGTTGGACATGTTAATTGTTTGTTATGTATTGTTTAATTTCTGTTGTAACAATGTCCAACAATTGAAACGGCCATCAAATTTCGCGCAAATTAAGGCTGGATGGACCAATGACGTATATTAAAGATAGACTCCGAATCCTATTGTTGTAACTTGAAGCAAATTGGGAAGCTCCATGCCCAGAACTGTCATGGCTGAAAGTGAGTGAAGATGATGCAAAACACATGGCTAAACACGAGAGTAGTTGATTAATAATTCTTTCACACGCCGATCACGGAGTGATAAGTTTATCTTTTTTTTGACTTTGTATTTGAAGTATTTTATTATATTTTATAAACAATTTTTCGATCATGGTTTCAGTTTCAATTTCGTTTCGATTATCTTTCAGTAACGTATTTTCATTTTAGTTACGTATTTTTGATTTATTTTTGTGGAAAATGATTCCTGATCCTTTTTCTTGTCTGTTTGTGCAAAACAACTTTGAATAATGGTTTTGAATTAATTATTCCTTGGGCCCAAAATCTTCAAAAACAAAGCAGCCAGACAGCTAAATAATTCACGGCTCACTCCTGTCCAGAACTGTCATGGCTCAATTTGCTTCACTTTTTGCCGTTTTAACAATAGGATTCGGAGTCTATCTTTAATATACGTCATTAGGATGGACTATAGTTGTCTCTGCTGAGCTGGAGTGAACGGAGGCGACTTGCACCCGCAACAATACTACAATAGAAAGGAAGACTCAACATCAAGCTATATCAATATGACGGATTAAAAAATAAACTGGACTGTTGAAATATAAACAGCAGTTACAGATTTTTATAGAGGTTGGTTAATTATTTTAAAATATTAAATTTTAAATAAAAATTTCTGTTACTGTATATACTATTGTAAGATTTTTGTAATTTTTTTATGAAAATATGATTCTTGTAAAAATTAAAATTGAACATGTGCACATTGATATTATTTTTAATTAAGGCCTGGGGTGAAGATTACGAATCACGGATGGTCACTCATCCAATGACTAGCCAGGCCTGATATTGCTTAACTTCACAGAAATTGTGTTTTAGTGAAAACCCACCAGACCAAGCCCTCCTCTAATATATTATAGTATTATATATTCATTTTATTTTAATTTTATTTTTTAAATTCTACATTTATGAAAGAAAGTGGATCAAATGTTATCTATATTAATAACTATTGTACTTACTGAAGTGAACTCACTAAGCTTATACACTGTCATATCAATGAATTATGACCAGCACCCCTTCAAGGTACACGTGTGGTTCGCCTCAACAACGATTACACATTGCAAAATTTGCATAACAGGCTGAGAAAGCTTTAAAGCTGATGCATCAAACTGCAGGTGCACGAGCCTCAAGATGGGTAAATGTCCGGATTTAACGGACATCCAAAAAGGGATGATAATAGGCTATCGCAGCAAGGGTGGCACCATCTCCGAAACGGCGTGATTTGTGAACTGTTCACGGTCCGCTGCAGTGAAGGTGTACAAAGAGTGGACAGCAGGGACAGAGATCGCGTCCCCACGTTATCACTGTAACGGGTCACAAGCCATAGACCAACGGGGTAAGCGGCGCCTAAGACGACTCGTAAAAGGTGACAGGAGAGCCACGGTCCATCAACTGATCACCAGATTCAACAGTGGTGTCAACAGACTGATCCGACTTTACTGTTGAACGCACCCTGCTACGGATGGGCCTGAACAGTCGACCCATGGTTGCTGCACCCATGTTGACCAGGGGTCATCGTCAACGACGCCTAGAATTTACACGTGAGCATCGCAATTGGACCACAGACGAGTGGGCTAAGGTCGCCTTCTCCGACGAGTCAAGGTTTATGCTCCATAAGATTGACGGGCGATGGCGAGTGTGTGTGAACGCCATGAAAAGAGACTGCGGGAGGCTATTGTGGGCCGGAAACAGGCTGGTGGGGGTAGTGTGCATGTGTGGGAATCTTCTTTTGGGAGCAGTTAGGTCCGCTAATTCGTCTAGAGGGCAATTTGAATGCCTGTGGCTATCTGTCAATCGTAGTGGACCAGGTACACCCGTACATGCTCACGATGTTCTCCCAATGTGATGGTGTGTTCCAGCAGAACAATGCACGCTTCCACAAGGCACGTCTTCTTCTGGATTGGTTCGAGGAACATCACTGAGTTTCGAGTGCTCCGTTGGCCCGCTAATTCGCCAGATATCAATCCAATCGAGCATCTGTGGGAGCACCTTGATCGCCATGTACGGCAGCTGTACCCTCCACCTATGACTCTCGAAGCTCTGTGGACAGCGCTTCAAGCGGAATGGACTGCCATACCATCGGACACATAACGCGCACTTCTTGCGTCCATGCCACGACGCCTAGCGGCAGTTATAGCGGCGAAGGGTGGCTACTCCCATTACTAAGCGGGTGGTCATAATTCAGTGATATGTCAGTGTATTTACTTCTGGCAGAGAACTCGCTTTTATGGAATATTGACCACGCGTCATATTATAAGCGCAATTGTCGCTCAACTTTAATTACAAAGCTAAGAGAGGACTTAATGAAAAATTTTCCTGTCGAAGGATGCAATCTCACAGGTATGTTTCTTTTAATGATAAAGTTTGAATGCTTTGGATGGTTGTGTTACTTTTTTTTATTTGCAGAAAACGACCTCACGTTGAAATTCAAAAATTTACGCACACTGTACACTTATATGCCAAAACATTATTACCACCTACTCAATAACGCGTTGCGCCACCTTTGGCCTGCAAAACAGCTGCAAGTCGCTTTGGCATAGATACCACAAGTTCTTGGTAGATGACTGGAGACAGGTTGTACCAAATGCCGAGATATTACGACATGGTTGTGTTTGAGCTCTGAGCTGCCACTCTATGACATCCCAAATGTGCTCTATCGGATTAAGATACGGCGAGTTAGGTGGCCAAGACATTAATTGGAATTCAGCCTTATGTTCCTGGAACCACTCCAACACAACTCGAGCCTTGTGACATGGGGCGTTGTCCTGCTGGAAGATTCTATTTCCAGTTGGGAAGACAGACGCTATGTAAGAGTGCAACTGGTCCGCAATTGTGCTATGGGGGACGTTCTCATGGGCGGCTCTAGGGACCCGTAATTGTGGTAGAACGGACCATGAAAGCTGCGGACTATCTGAACATAACTAGTCACAAAGCCTGTCCCTGCCAGGCAAAAAATATGTTTTAAAAAGTTTATACATTACATTACATATATATAAAATTAATAAAATTAAAAATAGTTTTCAATGGTTTAATACAATTTATTTTGTCTAATAAAGCTAAAGAATATGTACAAAAAGAAAACACTTAAACATAGTTCTGGACATTATTTTCACTATAATTCATAATACTTCTTTAAAAACAATATTTTTTGAAAAAACTGAATTGGAACCCTTTTATAGCATAAACCACTGACCATATAAACACGATAGAACGTCAAAATAACCTAACTCTGCTGTCAAAAAAACGTATCTCTTTCACAGCATTACTACTTTTTTCTTACACATACAGGTTTTCTAAGCCTGTTTATGTGAGAAAATGGGGAAAAACAGCTGATTCTTTCCATTATGTCCTACTCTATGGCTGAAACATCATTTATTTAAAATAATATTTAACAAAATTATAACTGACGAAATATCCAGGATTTTAAATTGGAGGCATGGACCTTAAGTCACCCCCAAAAGCAACATAATGTCATTTTTAAAAGTCCATGGACATTGCGACACTTTTAAATATGAAATATTACGAAGTATCCTAGGACGTTTTTTATCATAATTGACCCTAAAAATGTATCAAATCGACCTAAATTTTAGTGCTGATTGAACAAAATTCCAAAGCCACGCCCACCGCCCACAAACCGAAAATCAAAAATCTGGCTCCGTCCTGCACCAACGGAGCAAAAATACTTTAACTATGCCAATTTTCAGCTTTCTGCGATATCAGACGGCTTCAGAAAGCTCTGGAAAGAGAATTGGACATACATACATCCGGACATACAACGAAATTATATATATAGATAGTCCGCAGCTTTCATGGTCCGTTCTACCACAATTACGGGTCCCTAGAGCCGCCCATGAGAACGTCCCCCATAGCATAATACCGCCACCACCAGCCTGTGTATGGCCTGTTGTATAGGAGTGGAACAACTGTTCGCCTGGAAATCAGCGTGCCTGATGCGATTTTCGACGTAATGAATAAGAAATCGTGATTCATCCGATCTGGCAACACTCTTCCACTTATCCATTGTCCATTCTCCATGTTCCCTCTATACTTCGTGCAACAAGAGAAAAACAGGGTGTATTTCCGGTTTGATATCGACTACTCACTCATCCGCAATGCTTTGTGCGATCTCTCCTTCAGCGGCTACACAAGTCAATTTGTAATGGCGACGCCCGTGCAACAACTCTTCAGCCAAACAAGGAAAAACTATTCACAGCCAGGCTAGGGAGATTTGTGTGGAACGTATTTTGCTACTTTATAGGAAAATAGTGTTTTAAAAGCTCATCTGCTTTGATAAAAGAAACTTCCAAGGCAACGCAAGTTTCTTTTTCTTGCGTTCGAATAATTGTTCAAGAAGGAATTGAAGCGTCTTCATGCGAAGCTACCACCCCCTCTCCTCGCTTTTCGACTCCTGAAAGAAAAGGCCCAGGAATCTCGAACAACGATATATATGAAGTTGAGTTAAAAGACAATTTTATGAAGTGTACAATATTTTTAATTATAATTAAAGCAAAGCAACTGAATAATATTAAATCTTCTGCTGTAATATTATAAAGCGCTTCTTCAATGAGACATGAGACAGAAGTGAGTAAGCGCTTTCTCTGATTGGCTAATCTGAAACTTCCTGTGACACACCCTGTTTTTCTCTTGTTGGATGAACTATAGACGTAGTTGACAATGACGCTTGGTCAATAGAGGCACACGAGTGGAACGTCTGCTGCGCAGTCCCATATCCAACAGTATCCGCTGAACTGTGTGTTCCGAACACTTGCACTTGGACCTGCATTGTATTGGTCTGTCAGCTGAGTCACTGTCCGGCGCTGATCTTGCTTTACCAAGCGGGAGAGTCTCCGACGTCCTTTTTCTTTAATGACGCGTGGGCGTCCAACACCTTGGCGTCTACTGCTGGTTTCACCGTCATTTATACAATTTGCATAAATACTAACAACGGCAGATTGTGAACAATCTACGAGTTGTGCAGTTTCGGAGATTACTCTTTCCGAGTCTTCGGGCCATTACAATCTGCCCTCTATCAAATTAGCTTAGATCTGCAGCCTTTCCCGTCACTGGCAAAATTAAGTGCAAGACTGATTCCTTACCTTCTCCAGCGGCAGTTAAATACCATTCCCACTTAATTACGTGCCCTCCACGTGATCCAGACGAGTCCATTCATCAATGTAGCGATGGTCATAATGTTTTGGCTCTTTAGTGTATACACTCACTCAACAAAAGTCATGGCAAACCCCTCCAATCAGTTTCCTTGTCCATAATGAGACTTCCATTCTCGGAATGCAGGTGCATAGGACTCCTTGATATAATACAATCATTGTAAGCAAAACTAGCTGCAAAAATGACAGCATGACGAGAGCTATCTGCACTTGAATGGGGGATGATTGTTGGCGCCAGTCGGATGGGTGCCTCAATATCAGATGTAGTCAACACCCTGCAATTTTTCTCACAACCGTTGCAAGGATCTATCTAGATAGAGTGCACTCAAAGAGGAGTTACAACCCATGTCGGATAGTAGACGAGCCGCCCACGACTCATTGTTGTGTAACGTTTTTAAATAAAAATCTTTATTGACTTTTAACGTTAACTTTTGAAAAATTAGCTCAAGTTTGATATCTTTAAAGCATCAGAAAAAAAAAACCTATTAAAATCAGCTAAATTCATTGATTTAAGTGCAAGAATTAAAAATTTAACCAAGTAAAACAAACTATTCTCACAACATGAGTGAGATTAAAATTAAGAAAGATATATCACCGAAGAGAGTATAGTGGATTTTAAAACCTAAAGGTCATTTAGATTTACATTGCGTTGTGTTTTTTTTAAGACATAAAGGCTGGAAAAAAATTATGATAAAAATAAGCTAGATAAGGTTGTATGCAGTTAAAGTGTGTTTGCAGACAAGAAAACATGGACAACAGGCATGGTAAAAGAATTAATTTTTAATCTTTAATATCATGATGAGAAAACCTTCATAAGAAAGATTTAAAACTTTATCCCCATAAAACTACTGAAAGTGAGTTACAGAAAGAAAGCACAATTGTATGTGAATCAGAGAGAAAAAAAAATTGTTAAAACCATTTTACTATAATATAGCAATATCAAAATTGCTAAGTAACTTTGGGCAACATGCAATGGGCAACATGAATGCACATCTAAAATTCTGAGAGCAATTATGTGGCGACCACAATAAAATGGGAAAAGAGTGTATCTATAAACCAAAATAAGGTTCGGACTCAGATAGTTACATAAAAAATGCAACATAAAACAGTAAATAAATTACGGGATTCACCTACAGTTGTCAAATTTGATAATAAATCAAAAGTAAAATTGTAAAATCCCTTACTATTTTCCATAAAGAAACTGGAAAAAGGAAAGTAGAAAATGTAAGTAACAAAAAAAAATTGACTACTCTACTCAGCTATTTGCTCAGATGCAAACTGGGACCAAAATTAAATAAAGTGAAAAACGCCCTACAAAAAAATTATTAAAAGAAAAATTTAGAATTACATAATGGCTCGAGAATGAAGATAAGAAGAGAAAAAAATTACATAAAAGGAAAATTTTTTTAAAAAAATTTAGAAAGGTTAACTGTCCAGATTAAAGTTTTAATTTTAAGTCCCAATGGGGCTTGATTAGCGCACTACAGGCAGCTAGATATTAACATTACATAATGAATGGTTGATGAAGACTACTTCCGGAGAAGAGATTGCCTGGGGAAGCCAGACCAATCTGAATCATAGTTTATGAAAGGAAATGTCCATCTCAACAGAAGTGGACGAAGAGGATGAAAATGGAAAAGGCTTACATATCCTGAAACTTAGGAGAAAGTGAAGTCAAGGACTTATCTTTGTAGAAGTACTTAGACGAACATCAGAGTGAAGGTTGAACGCTGCAGTGGCTAAGGAAGATGGAGGTGCCTCATACTATAATCATGGCAGACCAGAAGAAAAAAGAGTAGTGAAAAAATTTTCAAAGGCTTATGAATTTATACTCTTAGGGCAACAGTCCAGAAGCACACGACTAGCACGCGGCAACAAAAGTTATGATAACAATCAATGTATTACATCAGCATTGTTGATAAAATCTACTGGGCTTCTAAACAGACAAATTACAAGAAATATCCAACTATATATAAAGGAGAACATGTGGGTTCGTCACGGAAACAGTTTTGCATTGTTGTTGCACGTTTAAGCATTGTTGGCGCTCACTTAAAGTACAAGCCGGAACTGAAAAGCCACCTGACTATTGTTGTCTGAGCAACAATTTTTATCATCATTCAATCACAAAACTATGAATAAAGGAGAAAATGTGAGTTCATCAAACGAAACAATTTGAATGAATTTAATTTGATAAAACTAATTACCGCGCAAATTGCGCGTGGGCCCCGTTCATTATATAAATATTTCTCAAAAAGACAGACAGAATAAAGGATATAACCTTACAATAAGATCAACAAGCCAAGTAAAATGATACATTAAAAACTGGTTTTATCAAGTTTATTACTGTTTTAAAACATAAAAACATATGATGTAAAAAAATTTAATTTTTGCAACATCACAGTTGCCAGAGGCGTTCGCTGGGTCTCCGGCTTGCAACTGCTGACTGAAGGGCGATAGCAGGCCAAATCACCATGCGGTAAAACCACGGACCTCCCACAACTGTGTCATTGATGGCAATTAAGCGAACATTGGCAGCTGCAGGCTCTGGGAGCAGGAGGCTACGACGGGTGCCACTCTTGACAGCTGCACATCGTCATCAACGCCTAGCCTTGGCCAACCAACATCGATATTGGACCGCTGGGGACTGGCTAAGGGTTGATTGGTCCGATGAGTCACGGTTTCAGCTGTATCGGGCAGATGGTCGTGTCCGTGTCTGGCGCAGGTCACACGAAGCCATGGACCCCGCTTGTCAGGTGGGGACCACTCAGGCAGGTGAAAGAACCTTACTGGTCTCAGGTGTTTTCTCGTGGCATGCAATGGTTCCGTTGGTGCATCTGAAATCCACTCTGCGTGCTACTTCCTACGTGGATCTGCTTTGGGACCACTTACATCCCTTTATGAGCCGTTTTTACCCCGCGGTGACGGCATCTTTCAGCAAAATAATGCTCCTCCACACACGGTCCTTGTGACACGCCAGTGGGTGGAGGGACATGCTACCGACTTCACGACAATGATTTGACTACCACGTTCCCCAGGTTGCATTCCCATTGAACATTTCTGGGACGTCATCGAACGATCTGTCAGGTCGTCACCAACTCAACTGGTAAATGCATAATCCCCCCTGTGAATGTGTTCTGGGGACTGGTAGACTCTCTTCTACGACGGATCGCCGCCGTTATCCGGGCCAGAGAGGGCCCAACACGTTATTATGCAGGTGTGCCATGACTTTTGGTCAGTGAGTTTATGCGAGAGCGTAAAAAAACCATGGAATCTGTAAAAGCTGGGTCAGAAGGGACTGCCAAATATAGCTCTAGATGGGTTTATTATAATTAAATGGTTTCTTTGCATGATGTCTTGAATTTGACCCAAATGATAATTCTCTTACTTACTTACTTACTTACTTACTTACTTTTCAAACCCGCTTATCCGTTAGGGCCGCGGGGGCAGCAGCCCTATGGAGGATCTCCAGCGATCGCGATCTTCCGCCATCAGGCGCATGTCCTCCCTGGTAATATCCAAGCGACTCGAACCCAGATTCTCCATGTAGTCTAGCCACCTGGTTCTAGGCCGACCCCTTCGTCTCTTACCCACCGGTTTGGAAAATAACAACTGCCTAGGAAGACCAGTTTGCGGCATCCGTATCACGTGGCCATACAGCGCAACTGAGATCTCTCAATGCGGAGAAGTAGCGGCTCAACACCTAAAGATTCCCTTATTGTGCTGCTGTACACTCTATCTAGTAGGGTAACACCTGCCACACCTATCAGAAATCTCATTTGGGCCGCTTGTATCCGCGATCGCACTCTTTCGGTCATTACCCAAGCCTCATGACCATAGGTGAGAATGGGGACAAAGATAGATTTGAAGACGGAGAGCTTGGCTTTGTTACCCAGCTCGCGTTTCCTTACCACAGATCGCCACAGCTTGCTGACACAGCTTGCCTGACACAGCTTGCTGCACAGAGTATCCAATTCTTTCTCCTGCCGTCCATCACTCGTGAATGCAATCCCGAGATACTTGAATTTCTCCACCTGTCTCAATGAGGCTCCCCTAACATGGGGAGCGTACTCTCGCCCCTCTTATTCATTATCTTTATGGACTGGATAGACAGGGGCAGCCGAGGCGATGAGCGTGTTTGTGTGGGCGACTGCCTGGTGGAGAGGTTGCTCTTTGCTGACGACCTTGTCCTCCTTGGGTCTTCTCGCACGAACCTTCAGCATGCACTAGACCGGTTTGCAGCCAAATGTGAAGAAGCTGGGATGAAGATCAGTGTGGCTAAAACCGAGGTTCTGATAATTCTCTTAATTTAGAAAATCTGGTATAAATTGTGTACAAAATTTTGCACACACATTTAGGATATAGTCATGTATTAATTTTCGTATAGCCTGGTGAAGTGCTAGAATAGGACTCCACTGAAAATTCTGCGAGTGAAGCGGTCAGTCCGACTCCAACAAAGAGGAAGGAAGATAAAAACCAGTGAAATGAGTTCTACGATCAAGCGCGCAATATTCTGCTGAATTCCACTGTCGTTGAAGCTGAGTTTCACTTTTCTAATTACCTTGCGGCAAAATAAAATTAAATATTTTTGATATTCTTACAAATGCTACTTAATGACACCATAATTGTCCACCCTATTTCTTGAGATATCGCCATTTTTCAACGATTTTTTACCCATTTGGATTTTTGTCGATTACATGTTGCCAGAGAAAGATGCGAGCTGGAGTTTCAAAAACTTCTGGTAGATTTCTTCAGTAAACAAGAAGGGGTATCTTCCTAATTATAAAGTGAAAACCTCCAATTTACAAGGGGGAGGGTTCTAGAAATTTAGGTGTCGACTAGTAAGATCATTTTGCGCCTTTTACACAAGTTATACTTTACGCAGCCCGGGACAAACACAAAGATCCATGCCCACAGCGGGATTCGAACCCACAGCCAGGCGGACTCGAGAACTAGAAAGCCTACGCCCTAGCCCTCTCCTGCCAATTTACAAGGATAACATAGAAATACATCCGTGGATTAGAAGTTTGCACGGGTGTTCCATTCCATGGTATATCTTTATTGTTTATCTTCCAAGTTTATTTTATTGTTTCTTTTAATTTTGTTAATCAAAATGTCTAAATAAATAAATTAAATAAAAATAAAACATTGCGTTTGGTTCTCTTTATGCAATATTACATGGTTCTTTAGGCAATATTACATGCCTTTTGGTGATATAACAGTAGATGTCAGCTGAATATATAAAAATCACCTAATGCAAAAAAAAAAAAAATCATATGAAAATTTATATAACGGATAGGGTAATAAATAACAAAAGTTTTCAAATTCAATATACAAATTTATTCTGCCAGTAGACATTTCCTTCTGCAGAAGAAAAATATCGAGTAAATCTTTCCCTGCGCAAATTCAGAAGCGCAGAATATGCAAAAAAAAATTGACTGCGTGCCCGTTGTTTATGAAAACTACCTTTTTCTCTGAGAGAGTTGCGGTTGTTTATAAACAATAGTCTGTTTGTTTTTTATAGTAGGGTAAGAATTCCTGAAGTGGGCCCCTCAAAAACAAACAAGTCGCGAAATTTAAAACTATTATTATAATTTGGTAGTACCTAATGTAGTATTAAAATTCTCAAAAGATTTTTGAAATATTTGCATATGTTAAAAAGTTATAAGCAAATACATGTTTTTGGTACTTTTTGTTTAAAAAGTCTTATCTCAAACTAATTTTATCAAATCTCTTTGAAATTTTAAAGATAACATGTAAAACGTATACATTTCGTAACAAAATATGAAAGAATGAGGAAAAAACTTCTTTTTTCCGTAAATTTTTTTTAAAAAAATGAATATTTTTTAATATTCTCAATCGACTTCAACAGTTTTGAAAAAATACTTTGAATCTGTATTGATTAAGGATTTAGAATTTGAAAAAAAATTTTGGTGATCTCAGTTTTTGCGCTAATGCCATCAATTTTGGTCAAGCTATTCAATAATACCAGTGGGCTGTAACCAAGCTGTTTAGATCGCGTTCGCTTCCGCTGAAAGCTACTGCTAAAATTCTTGCTTTACAGGGAAGCTCCCAATTGTTGTAAATATTGAAGGATGAAGTGTTAGGTCATTAACAGCCCAGAGATACGATTGAATAGCTTGACAAAATTTGATGGTTTTTGCGTAAAAACAGAGATCACCAAAAATTTTTTTCAAATACTAAATCGATAATAAATAGAGATTCAATGTGTTTTTTCAAAATTGTTGAAATCGATTGAAAACATTAAAAAAAAACATTTTTTTTTATGAAACTCTATCAGAAATACCCGGCGTTGCCCGGGATAATTACGCTTGTAGTTAAACAGAACAATCTCATAAAATTAAATTATAACTCCCAGTTGGTTAAAGAATAACTCAATTAATACAACACAGAACAAAGGGACTATCCATTCTACGAAAAATAAGAAAAAAAGAATTCTAGGTGATATACCGAGACTTGATCTAAACTCTTGTTGACTTGCCTCACCACTGCAGAGATAAACATATACTTTAGACTCAAGTTTTTCCTGCCCTTGACGTAGAAGCTCTTAAACCCTCTTGCTCTATAAGAAACTCCCGTTGTTCAGATGTTTCTAATGCCCATACGTGTATAGCTTTTTCTTTTTCAGTTGCAGAGTTTTTCTGACCAATACGCATTCTTTCTCTTTCCTTTCCAGACACAAAAATGTTTGCCAGTCAGCTGGACGTCTGATAGGGAGAAAAACGTGACTCCTTTGCCTTATCAATAGATGCTGCCTTATCAAATGTGTGTTGACCAGTGTAATTCAGTTTCAATGACTTATGTGTTAGAAGCTACGTTATACTGGCGTGCTGCTATTTTTTCTGAGACTGTAAACTCGAGCGTGGACACGAGTGATGAACTTTCGGACTCGAGAGAATTGAATGCGCGACTGCAAGCTGCGTATACTAATTGTGCTGTGACGAACTTTTCCAATTCAGGATCACGCAAGGGAGGTGTCGATCAGCCGGCGCGAACAGGTGCACACGTGGAAGACGTCGCGACGGACGAGGTACGGCAAGGAGCCAGCCCACTTGTGCAAGTTCGGACGTCTACGGCCGACGAGGAGCTGCGGGACTCAGTTCGGCTAGTGCAGCGAATCCATGAGCGACTTCTCTGGCAGATTTCTACAACGCCTCATCTGGATGGGATAGGCTTGTTATTGGGTTACCAGGACCGGCCGTGCTGCCCTTTCTACGAGAGGACGACGGAGCTATTGCCAGTGACCACTCTCTCAACATTAACTACACCTCGACTCCTCTCCGACTGCTCACCGACCAATTTCTCACAAACTATCTGCATCAACTCCTCCTCACACTAGTCCCTAACTGTAAACCGAACAACAGTGTGTGAAAGATACTCAAACAGATGATTGGTGTAAAGAAAGATACTCATGCCACCATCAATTTGCATAAATTCTAGACAATGTGTGTCAGCGTATTCTATGACTGTCTCAAAATACAATATTCAGTAAACTAAGATGTCCATCCGGTGTAATTCAAACTGTTAAACTTTCCATTCTAAAACTTTTCTAAAAACTTTCTAAAGCTTTATAAAAACTAAATAAACTGTTTAAATACTAACTGAGATTAATATTAATTAAAATAATTATACTCTAACAGGTCTCTTTATGAACTAAGACTTCTCCCCAGTTAAATTGACAACTATTAAAGAAATTGCTGAAAAATCTTTATATTTAATTATTAAATCTCAGCTCGCGTCTTACTAAAAATAAGGGTGGGGGTTTCAGAATCCCGGGGCCTCACCTAACTCCCCTGAAAAATAAAATTCGCTTATCCAAGGGATAAGGCATTTTCCTAAAACTAAACTCCAACTAAATTCTAAAACTCGCGGTAACAAAACATTAAACTCCTACCTTATTTTTGTAGTGGATCAATCACCGGCTTCGTTGGGGTAACGCTCCTGAAACCTCTCAATCTCTCTCATCATACACCCAAACCATTACAGTTTATTAAACATTTCAAAATTCAAAAATTTTCAAAGTTACAAAATTCAAACTTCACAATGTTACATAATTTCAAAGTCAACATTAAAAAATTACAACATTACAGTCTCCGGTCAAAACAATTCAATGTTTAAATAACATCAATAAAACTTTTATACAAACAAACACCATAATGAAATTCATTATACATAAAAACTCCAAGCTGTAACTTGACAATAAACAATTCTAAAACGTACATGATACAAAATCGTTACACAAAATCGTGACATCATTACAAAGAACGCAATTCATTAAAATTCATTAATCGTTTAAACGCTACAATAATATCATTGCATTAAATTCACAATCAATAATATCATGTAATTGTTTTGTGAATTTCATTTCATTATTAGATTATTAGACAAACACAAAAGTTATTCAAAAGATACATTACATAAAAATAATGTCAAAAGATAAACGCTCCCAAAAAGTCCAACTAGTGCACAATAAAATGATCGCCTTTTAATGTTCATATTAAAATTATAGATATCAAAATCACCCGCTCACACAAGCCATAAGAGAAACTTCGTTTACGAAATTCAATTATAAGTCAATAGATAACTCGTGACAAACAAGTTTACTGAAAAACAATGATCAAATTTAGCACAATGTGATTATTAAACAGTTCTTCACCTCTCGCCGATAAACAGTAAGTGTTTATGATTAGCGGTAAAAGCTCTCTAAAATATCTGAATCAATTGTAAAGTCTATAAGAAATGTTCGTCATACCCTTGATTACTGAATCTTGAAACTGTTGAAATTCCTTGGAATTTGTTGAATACGCCTTCTAAAGTTCTCGCTGGAATCATCGCCGTCCCAAACGTGAAAAAAAAATTATTGCTCGTCATTTGAAGCATTGAAGAAGTTATTCGTCATCATCACCATTCTCGCCATGGTCTCCGGAAAAATAAAACTCTCATCTTTGCAGAAAAGCTTCTCAACTTTGAAGGAAACTTCTCATCTTTGAAGAAAAAAAACTCATCTCCTGTAGCCCCGCAATCGTCTATCGAAGTGACGATAAAAATCTCCCAGTGAAAAACAATGCGACTACTCGCTCGTCGATCGGCAGCAACGGGAATGATGCGTCATCTAAAACCCGGTTCGGCTGTCGGTCATTGCTCCGTAGTGTCGTCTGCTTCCTTGCGCCATTGGAAGTAGAGGGGGGGGGGGGATTTTAAGATTTCCTCCGTTGAAACAAATTTTCCATGATTGAAAATAAAGTTCATATGGGTTCACCTCTTCTGCTCTCTTTCTCTCGCTAACTAAAACAAAGGCAAAATTTTAATGATAAAATTCTAAAGTGAAACTCAATACCTTACAATACGAAATCTATATCCGCCATCACTGTCGTCAAATTGCTCCAAATCGCTAAACAAAACTTCCATAATCAACCCAACGGCAAAGGAATAAAATTCTGTACTCCAACCTTCTCTATCGTTCGCCTGTTTCAAAAGAAAGTTTTAGAAAAAGAAATGAAACGGTTCATCTGAGATCACCTAAGATTCACTTGGCTCGCTTCCAATCTCCACGAGTGAAAGGGTGTCACTCTCCTCTCCTCGATGAAAAAACTTAGCGTTTTTCTAATATGAAATAACACCTCACAGGAAACATAATCACCATAAAATTGCAATGAAAGAAACGATAAAATTTTCAACGACTCAATCAAGAATTGAAAAAAATTTTTTTAATTCTAATGAAAACTCAAATGTCTTACTGTATCTGTATTCTGGCCTGGCTTTCCCAGCCTCTCGCTAGTCCACTCGCCGGTTTTGCTATTCGAATATTTTCCTTAAAACGATATAGATTCATCCATATTACATTCGTTGTATTCTGTGTCTCTCTGTTCTCCGGTGTCTTCCTTTTTTCTTCCTCCGCTTCTCTATAATGATAAGGTGGAAACTGATTTGTTTCTGGCTGCTCAATAAGATCGTTCTGACAAGGTTGTCGATTCTTTAATACAATATTCTCAAAATACAATATTCAGTAAACTAAGATGTCCATCCGGTGTAATTCTAACTGTTAAACTTTCCATTCTAAAACTTTTCTAAAAACTTTCTAAAGCTTTATAAAAACTAAATAAACTGTTTAAATAATAACTGAGATTAATATTAATTAAAATAATTATACTCTAACAGGTCTCTTTATGAACTAAGACTTCTCCACAGTTAAAATTGACAACTATTAAAGAAATTGCTGAAAAATCTTTATATTTAATTGTTAAATCTCAGCTCGCGTCTTACTAAAAATAAGGGTGGGGGTTTCAGAATCCCGGGGCCTCACAACCACACCAAGTGGACATCAATTGCCCCGTGGGGTATACCTGGACTATTACACGAAGATTTGGGCGCCTACTATATTTGTCAGAGGACCAGCAGTTGTTGTCCCTGTATCTAAACGCAATGGCGTCGCTGCGTGCGAAGAGGGGAGGGAGCCCCGTACTGCAGCATTATTTCATAAAAGCCCCGAAGTCAATGCAAGAAAGATTCGGACAGTCTCGTTCGTACCCACATTTTTACTCGCGCTAATGCTCAACTTTATCAGATTATATGTGACCTGTAAGGGTGCTCTTAATCACACCCCTATTGAATTCTCTCGCTTTCTGCGAGTGTCATACGGCACGGCCGTATATTTGTGGCGTGCTATCACCGTAATGTAAATTGTTCTAATCTCATCTTTGTATAGAGACCATTGTTGTCTCTCCTGTGTAACTCCTCGTGTTAGAGGATGCACAGGGAGTTCCCTTCCTGGGCTAATTTTTGGACCTTAAGGGAACCTGGTTTCATGTATGTATTTAATCATTTTCTCATTAATAAAATATATAGTTTAATATGACTGCAAAGCTGTCTTCATTCTTATTTTGTAAGCTTAATTCCACTGCGCAAGAATAATATTTGTGACACTTTGAAGGTAAAGTATGCAAAATTTCATCAAGATCTGAATAAAACTATAAATTTGTATAAGAAACAAACAAACAAACCCACAAACATCCTACTTTAAAAATATACAAGCAGAGGTACCCGGCGTTGCCCGGGATAATTACACATGTATCTAGTACAGAGGGCAACGAGGGGTTTTGCGCCATCCCAGTAAATAACGACTGCTACGAGATGACAGTAGCAGCCGGGAACGACGGCTTAACGTGCCCTCCGAAGCACGGGGGGTTTCATGATGGAAGAGCTGCTGGCGGACAAACAAACCAGTGGCTGACACCAACTGCTGGAAAACCAGCTATGGTCACTTGGCAAATGGGTCAGACTAAAGTCATCCAACAGCCGTGCCCCAAATAGCTGTCCCGCCAGCAGTGGCCCTCAAGCCCTGGCCGTCACCCAGCCAGCAGCTGGCCGCGCCTGAAGTTGCTGAACTCCATCGATTAGCAAGCCAACCGACGAGACAACCAGGCCACGGCCACCCCCTAATTACACATGTAAGTAAACAAAACAATCTCAGAAAATTAAATTCTAACTCTCAATTGTTTAAATAATAATTCAATCAATACAACACAGAGCAAATGGACTATCATTTCTACGAAAAATACGAAAAACAGGAATTCTATACCGTGACTATCTAAACTCTTCTTGTCTTACCTCACCACTGAGGAGCATCACCAGATACTTTAGACACAATTTTTTCTTGCTCTTGACGTAGAAGCTCCTGCTCTATTCGAAACTCTCGTTGTTCAGATGTTTTAAATGCCCATATAGCTTTTTCTGTTTTAGTTGCAGAGTTTCTCTGACCAATACTCGTTCTTTGTCTTTCCTTTCCAAACACATAAATTTCTGCCAGTCGTCTACGTTTGATAGGGAGCTCAAGGCAGACACTCGTGACTCATTTGCCACATCAATAGATGGTGCCTTATTAATGTCCTGTCAATGCATCATTCAATGCTCAATATAATTAGTTCTTGGAAACGAACGTTCAGTCATCGCATTATCAGCATCTCAGTTTTCAAAATATACACTCTCCCACAGAATATAGTCAAAATGTATTTTAGAAAATGTTTGGATCTGCTGTGCTACCAAATAAGCTAGGTGATAACCACGGCGAAGCTAGGACTTTTTTTTGAATAAATTTTGAAATATCTTAAAAATAAAAACATGAAAACGCTTAGAATTAATACATTCTCAATAGCGATCGTCGATTCTTCTATTGACATGCTTACCATTTGCTCAATACAGCATGGAGTTTAAGGAGTGCTTCCTCTGTCGTCTTTCCACTCTTTCTCTGCTAACTCTCCATTATCACCAGTTACTGATCATTTTTAAAGATTTTCAAGAAATTGTTAAGTACTAAGAATTCTCTTTTCTAAGAAAAGCCTGAATAACATTGAATTCTATATTGCCTCAGATCGAAAAACGCGACTAGACTTTTTTGCTCAGTGTTTCATCCTCTACATATCCTTAAATTTGTGAAACGTCGTCCATTTACACCCTGTATACGCTTTATTGCTATCTCTAAAATTTCAGAGATTTGAAAAGAAATAGCTTGATTTTTAAACCAAAAGTACCAAAAAAATATATTGGTTTATAACTTTTTAACAAATGCAAATTTTTCCAAAATATTTTGGGAATTTTAATAATCCATTAGGTTCTATCAGATTATAGTAATAGTTTTTACATGTTTGTTTTTGAGGGGCCCACTTCAGGAATTCTTACCCAGTAATGCCTGTTTTAAATTTTTTCCCGTTGGACACGCGAAAAAAATAAATTAGAACGAATAAAATACTCTACAAAGACACCTACTAACACGTAGGTAATCGTATAGGTAATAAACTTAACAAAGTTTTACAGCGTTAAACAAAAAAAAACTATCAAAAGTACAAATGGGTTCATCCAAGTCACTATCGTCTATTAACGACGTAGTTGAAGGCACGGAGAATAGCTAACAAGCAGCTGGCTACAATGGCAATTCGGAACGAATTGTTAGTTAAATTATTTACTCAGGGGCACGTCTACGTGGGCTTCCAAATCTTGTAGACGTATCGAGAGGCGCAAAACGTACCACCATACAATCAGGGGAGTGGCGACGCAGAGCGTTAGTCTTATGGAGTGCCGCTAAGGAAAGCTAGAAGGGGAAACAAAAACCAGAATTAATCCTCCTTAACCCACCGGCCAACGCGCACTTAACACTAGTTTGGCGGTAAATCCTCTTTAGAAATTTAAGCCGAAATTATGTAAATTCCTCTTAATAAATTGACTAAAATAAATTAGCGCTCCAACGCTGAAACTGTCGCGCATTAAGTATTAACGTTAATAGGTTGCTAACAGAGAAGCAATAATTTATGTGCGCACACGTCTTGCAAGCGGTAGCTCGAGGAGAAAATATTCTTTTAGAGAGAGAGAAAGGTAGAGCACAATAATGTAAGACAGAGTGGCTCACCTGAAATACGGGGCGAAGCAGCCGAGACTTTCACTTATGTAAGCTGGAAGGGTCTAGGGAAAAATACCCGACACACGGGGCGTTGGGCAGAAATTCTCCGTCCTTGAAAATTGGCTGGAATAGACGACAATCTTCTAGGTTGACGTCCGAAAGGTATACGATGGTCCTGGTAGCAGAAGCGGTGAAATACGGGAATTCAGGCGGCTGGCTGGTTAGCAGGAGTAGACGGGTGCTTGACGTTATCGCTGCGGCGTAAAACTCTTCTCCGTCGGCTTGGCCGTCGTCCGAAGCATTCTGCTCCGTATTTTCGTCGACTATTTGCGTGTGAGGCACTAATGAACCCGGCGAAATGTCGAGAAAGCTGTAGGAATGGATAAAGTATTTATCATGACGTTCTCGCTCGCAGCATTCGTTAACAGTCTATCTCTCGTCGGCGAACACGGCGTGGTCACGATTTCCAAGTTCGTTGCCACGTTCGAGACGCTAGAATCCCTGGCATCGCTCGGTGAAAATTGCGCAGTTGATAATCTCACTGTTTCGAGATTCACTTTGCACGACTGTCTCTCACCGTCCCCGGGATCTCTCTCCTTGACTCGAATCTCCCGCTCGCGCTCTATGTCTGTGTGCTTCTTTCTGCGCCGCCTGTATGTCTTCTGCCTACGCACCTTCCTGTGAGCAATTTGCTCCTCCAAAAAGTTGGAAATGCGCGGCATGTTGTCAACAGATGGAGCCAGAGTATAGCCAACCTTATTTGCTAGCGAGGATCGTCTGCTAGAAGTATTGGCCTCCGAACTCATATCTGTTGCAACGCTTTGTGACAGCTGGTGCAAGTCGCCTCCGTTCACTTGAACTCAGCAGAGGCGATTAGCAGGCGATGAGCCTGAAATACAGTATGGTTTATAATCAACCACCCTAGCAGCCGAAGTAAGAGAAACAATTCGTGCGGAGTCAATTATTTTTCAAACTCTGCACTTCTAAATTTGCGGCTGCTTGCAGCTAATGCTGAGCATGAACGAGCAACAATCGACATCGCAACCATCGCTTAATGTTGCTTGCAACCACGTTCTTGAAGAACGAAACAACTTTTATTGTTTTTGTGCTAGCACAGCTTGCACTAGCAACTTGAATTTTCGGCAGACGTGCATCTCGGCAGACATTAACGGACAGGAAGCGACCACGTGACCACGCGACCAAGTGACGATGTGATCACGAGGTTCTATTATTTATTCAGTTGCAGAACCTGCTGCGCAGTACCGCTATGATCGTTTATAATTCAACAAGTCAGCGGAGCTTCGCTTCTCATTCTACCTCTTCCCTGGCATCAGTAACAGGCACTCGCTTCGTTTGGACAATAAATAACTGTACAGAAACAAACCGCAAAAATTCAAGAGGTGATTATTGGGGTTATTTTAAGAATCTTTCGTACTTTGATGATTTTCGTAGTGCCTCTTTGTTTCAAAGATACAAGGCGATAAAGGTTTTTCGACAAAAATAATATTGTTATCTTTTAAAAATAATCGGATTTCCGGACTGTTCAAGGTAGACCTCAATTATGCTTACCCGATCCCATGACTTACAGTTTGCAGATCTGGTCTTGGTCCCTGACGTCTTTTACGGAACATTCAGGAAAGCAGGTGATCACTTACATGTAGATCAATGTTCCCGAAACTGTTGTTCCAGAACCCCCCCCCCCCCCCAGAGTGTTCGCGAGATCTTTCAAAAGGTTCACCAAAATTTTTCCGTAATGTATGTCGGAATAAAATCAATTTGACCATCCTCCAAAGATTAGGAATATATCCTAGGGCTAAGCTAGCCCTACTGATTAAACTTGGTATCGGTGAGATTACCTGGTAAAGGCTGGTATAGTCAAAAGTTTTCGATCAATTAGTCTATCTTCTTTCGTGCTTAATGGTTTAGTAAAGATCATTGACAAGCGGATTAGAGAACATATTGGGATGAACTGACCTTTTCATGTTAATCAATTTGTCTATTGAACTGGTAAATCCAAGGAGGTGGCTTTGCACCATTTGGTGGTTAAAATCGAAAAAACCCTCGACTAAACAGAATTTGCTCTTGCAGCTTTTCTCGATATTGAAGGAGCGTTCGATAATACCTCCTATATTTCAGTTGCTAATGCTTAAAGTTCAAAAGCAATTGCTCTACTGAATCATAAATGAATTCATGCCCTTTTAGCGGAAAAGATTATTATCTCCTATTTATTGGAGACCCAACCAGAAGTGGCTGATATTTGGCGGTGAAAAAATTAATCGCTGAAAACAGGATAAATAATGTGCCTGTAAACCATGCAAGAATATTACACACTATTTCGAGGGGCTTTCAAATTTGACCTCGACTTTATTTTTGTAATATCAGGAAACTACATACACCAGTTGTTTCTCAAAGAACTCTCCTTGCTTCTCTGCACATTTTTTCCAGCATTCTTGGAGCATCTGGATACTGGTTCTGTAGAAATCTCCAGGCTGATGTCGAAACCACGACACAATAGCCTTTTTCACTTCCTTATTGGAGCTAAACCTTTGTGATGCTCTAGTAATTCGTTCATCACATTTTTCTTCAGTTATTCTTATTTTGTAATAAAATGATAAACCCTTTACCTCAATTTGTTTTTTTTGACATTTAGCCATGAAAGTTTTGTTATACGAGGCATGTTTTTTAAGTAAGTACCGTTTTGCGATTCCGCCGCCGCAGCGCTACGGTCGGCGTTCCGCGCATGCGCGCTGGTTAACTACATCTCTTGTCTACGCACTGACGCCATTACAGTCTGATTCTTCATTGTATACGTTGTTTACTGAGTGTTTAAGATGCCTCCGACAATCGTGAGTCCCGCCGATTGTGAAGTACGGGCTGTTATACGATTTCTTAGTGCTAAAGGCGTAAAACCGATCGATATTCATCATGAGATCTGTGAAGTGTACGGACAAAACATTATGAGTGATGGAATGGTAAGGAAATGGGTGAGAGCATTTAAAGATGGCCGCACAAATGTGCATGATGAAGAACGGAGTGGGCGTCCTTCGGTCGTTAATGAAGATTTGGTGCAGAAAGTGGACGAAAAGGTGAGAGAAAACAGACGCTTTACAATTTCATCATTGTGCGACTGCTTTCCTCAATATTCTCTTAGTGTTTTGTATCGCATTGTGAACGAGAACTTGAATTACCGGAAATTGTGTTCACGTTGGGTTCCAAAAATGTTGACGGATTTGCACAAAACCCAACGTTTAGGCAGTGCATTGACTTACCTTGAGCGGTACCACAATGAAGGTGAAGATTTTTTAGACCAAATTGTTACTGGTGACGAAACATGGGTGGCCTACGTCACACCAGAATCGAAACAACAATCCATGGAATGGCGACATTCATCATCACCCAAAAAAGTGAAGTTTAAGCAAACAATTTCTGCCCGGAAAATCATGTGCACAGTTTTTTGGGACAGAAAAGGAGTATTGCTAGTGGAATTTCTGCCTCGTAATGAGACAATCAATGCAGCGTCTTATTGTGAGACATTGAACAATCTGCGTCGTGCAATCCAGAACAAAAGACGTGGTAAGTTGAGTAAGGGTATCGTTTTGCTGCATGACAATGCCCGTCCACATGTGGCTAATCGGACCAAAGATCTCATCAAATCTTTTAAATGGGAAACTCTAGATCATCCTCCATACAGCCCTGATCTGGCGCCCAGCGACTACCATTTGTTCCTGCACTTGAAGAAACACCTGGGTGGTCAGCGTCTTCAAGACGATAACGAAGTCAAAACATTTGTGATACAGTGGTTAACAAGTCAGGCGGCAGAATTTTATGAGGAGGGTATTCAAAAACTGGTGCCACGTTATGACAAGTGCCTCAATATTCACGGAAATTATGTAGAAAAGTAGATTAAGGTACAGGCTTTCATGTAAAAATAAAATTATTGCGATATCTTTGCACGTCTTTTTTTAATTCCAAAACGGTACTTACTTAAAAAACATGCCTCGTATTTTAATTTTGGTGATATATAATTAATTAGTTTTTTTTATTATCCTAGCCCGGGCAATATTGCTAATAATTTTTTTTTGTAGAAAATTTCAATACTTCTTTCCTAGTTACTTGTCATTTCAAAATGTTATTATATATTTATTTCTTGTAGATATATATTCTAGGCGATTTTCGTAAGATATTAATTAGTAATATTAATTAATAATGTGTACATATTTAGGTATAGCAATTTTTTTGTGAACAATTAAAATATATTCATTTAGCAATTTTTTTGCCAATTTGCTTGATCAGGAATCTGGTTTATTTTCTTTTTGGCACTTCTGATGCCAATATTAGCATCTGTGATGTCTATATTAAGGATCCTTTGAATTTTTGAGTTGGTATAAATCACATAAAATTTTGTACAATTATATTTTGATGTCTTAATTTAAGATCGCCAACAATGTTTTATAACATATCAATTGTTGTCATACATTTAAAAGATGTTCTCTGATTTACATATTCAAGCTCTGAAGTGTGCCCTTCAATTGTTGCCGCGTGCTAGCCGTGTGCTTCTTGACTGTTGCCACAAGAGCATAAAAGCTTCAACATGCCAAAATTTCTTCACTACTTTTCCGGTTTTCCATTAGTAAAGATGATCCAATAAGGCTCCGTCATCATCCATAGCCACTACAGTTTCTGACTTCAACTTTTCTTCTGGTTTTCTGAATTGATTTTCAAGGATTATGTCTTAGCTACCTCAAGTTCATTAATATCTGAGCTTACATATAAAGTTCATTGATATGTAAGCTCATTTTCATTTTCATTTGGTCCTCTCCTGTTGAGATGGACACTTACTTCAATAGGCAGTGACTCAGTTTTGTCTGGATTTTCCAGTCAATCTCTTCTCCGGAAGCCATCATCATATTCTGTTCAACATGTAATTTAAACAGTGCCTTTGCTGTAGTGAGCTAACCTTGCCTGTTGGGACTTTAAATTAAACTTTTAATTAGGACTTTTAACCTTTCCAAAATAATTTTTTCCTATTCTTCAGTCTTGGCCCATTATATAATTCTAAATTTCTTTTTACTCATTTTTAAGGGGGTTCTTTTTTGTTAAATTTTGGTCCCTGATATCTCTCTAATGGTTTAAACTGGAGTAGTCAAAATATTCATTTTTTACATTTGTCCTTACATATTTCTTATGTAAAGTGTAAGGCTTTTTATTTTTTTTTATTATGGATTTTCTTTTTCACAGTTCATATTTTAAATGACTGTAAGTGAATCAAGCAATTTTATCTTATTTGCTGTCTTGTATTTTGTACAAGCCTTTAACAGTTTTGATTCAATTGAGTTAAAATATTATGTTTTCTTCCATTTCTGATGGCCACACAAGTGTTTTTAAGCCTGCTAATATTTATTTTGTGCATTATTACTGCATAATCTTTTGGCTGTTATTTTTTCTAGCAACTTTCTTTTAGTTAGTACTTGCTACTGATTTTTCTTGACTCACATACAACTACTGTTTTCCTTTGTCATGGTTGTTGGGGAATTTAAATATGTAATTGAAGAAATCTAATTTTAAGAATTCTTTTCTTAATGTTATTAAATATATATATTTTCAACTTTTCTGCTAAGTGTACCTGTCTTCTCACTTATAAACACAGAACTTTATTTTTGGCAACCAGGTAATATGAGTCTTATTGATATTATAAGTTAATTTTTCCATCTTTAAAAGTAAATTTTAGTAACACAACGCAGTGTCTAGTCTAAATGATATTTAGATTAAATTTTAATTCCACTATACAATTTTTTAAAATTTAAATCTCACTAAGGTTGTGGGAGTAGTTTAACTGGGAAATAATAGTAAATTTGAGAAATTAATGCTTTCGTAGAGCTTTTTGCGGACATCTTAAGAATTTTAAGTTTTTCTCTTTTCCTAATGATTTAATCATCATTATTAAAGATAACATAAAAATCCAAAAGGTAACATTAAATTAATATAAACGTTACAACTTCGCCCTCCCAAGAACACTTTCAATGGTCCAAAATAGTTATAGTCGCAAGGGGAGAAATCCGGGCTGTATGGAGTATGTGGCAAGATGTCCCATTTGAGTTCAGTCAGTGTGTCCATAGTCAATTTGCCTGTGTGTGGTCTGGCATTGCCTTGCAGAAAACAAACACCATTGGTAAGTATAACACCAGGAAGCCAACCGATTTACCACAACAAGGTTTTTATTCACCATAGATACGCATTTCCGATGCTGTGCATCCATTTTTCAACATGCCTGAAGTACAGATTTTTTTCGGGCTATTTATATACAATAGGAACCAATCAGAAACAATTGGTTCCTTTACGAACATAAGAGGATAAGTTAATGACCAATCAGGTAAATTATACATAGCTAGGCACGCAATTGCCGATAGGTAAATTTTAAACATTCTTTGAAAGAACAAGTTGATATTAACCAGTCAATTAGATAGAAAAAAAGTCCAACCCGAGAAAAGGCCACTAGTGCGTATGTCTAAATAGGAAGTTCCAGTCGGTGAGAACCACTGGGCCCTTGTTAATGTTTAGTCTTGTTGCCTTGCTCCTTTCCAATTTCCAAGGGTTCCAAGAAATTGAGTTTCCTCCAGTCACTGTCCCAATGAATCTCACCGGCTGGAACAAACTATTTAGATACCTGTAGTAATGGCCCTTTCTCGGATTGGACTTTTTTCTATCACACTGGTTAATATCGACTTGTTATTGCAAAGCATGTTTAAATTTAAATATTGGCAATTGCGTGCCTAGCTATGTAAAATTTACCTTATTGGTTATTAACTTATCCTCTCAGGTTTGTAAAGGAACCTGATTGGTTCCTATTGTATAGAGGGTGATTCTGAAAAAGTGTGTATAACAGTAAGCAATAACAGAGGTGACATGACTGAACATTTTCTTTTAATACGATGTGGGTCCGAATTTGAACGCTGAGATATGAACAGAAATAAAAATGCTGCCACCAAGATCAACAAGTAAATAACTCAGGTTCTGCAAGGCCTAGAATAATGAATTTTTGAGAAAGAGTAATCCTTTATATACCATTAAAGTTTGATTGAATTGAAACGGGTAGTGTCCGAGTTACGCACTCAAAATAGTAGCACGTGCTGGTTATGATTTTGAATGCGTAACTCGGAAACTACTCGTTGAAATACGATCAAATTTTAACGGTATAGAGTTTTATACACCCTATTATTTTTTCAAAATAAGTGTTGCAGAAACTGAGTTAATAACTTGTTGTTCTTGGTGGCGACATTTTTATTTCTGTTCATGTCTCAGTTAGCCTTCAAATTCGGACCAACATTGTATTAAAAGAAATTGTTCATTCCGATCACCTGTCATTGCTTACAGTTATAAACATTTTTTCAGAATCGCCCTGTATAAATAGCCCGAAGACTTTCTGTACTTCAGTAATGTGGATGTAACGTATGATCTGGATGACTTCCAAGAAGACCTAAGAAGAGTCAACTACTTCCCGGTAAAGGTAATCGACTCAGGAAAGCCAAAGGATCCATTGATTATGCCAATGGTTTTGGTTCTGCTCGCGAACACTGAACACGACCAGTCATTGAAAAACATCACTTGTATTGGGCCGCTGGTATGGTTGGACATCACTCGAGGTCTTTGAGTGAACAACAAGCCACTACAGTGCTACAACTGTCTGCGATTCGGACACGTATCCATGGGCTGCACGGAAGATACTCGTTGCAACAAATGCGTAGAGGAGCACTAGTCAAGAGATTGCCCCAAGATTAAAGTACAAGACCAAAGTGCGTCAGAAGTGGTGGACAGTACACTTCAAGCTACACGAAATGTCCAAAATACTCCCAGATTAAAAGTATGCTTAGTTCCAAAGTGAGAGCAGACAAATCCTTTGCAGCTGCTGTGTCTAAGCCGGAGGAAAACGGCCTCAACGTTAACGACCTACCAGTTCTGTATAAACAATTAGGACGTATCTTTCATCTGTTTTCCAAACAAGGCAAAAGTTAGCCACAGTTGAGTGGGCTCCTTACGACCAACTAATTTATATTATGGCTGCACGACGTTATACTGTAATCAACAAAGCTGAACTTCGGTGCGTGATATGGAACGCTAGGGGGACTCCCAGAAAGCATATCGAGTTTCTGATAAAGCAGGAAATCGGCGTTGCTTTACTCTGTGAAACGCACCTCAAACCAAGCTATCTGGCTGTTGTGTGTACCGTAATACCTCATCCGCACTAGCATTTCCAAACTAGTTTAGATTGCCGAACTAGTTCCGATTTCCAAGTGCGTACACAACTGGTTTAAACGAAACTGTCTCAGATTAAGCGAGTTTCCCAAACCTTCTTGAGACAGTTTAACTAGCTTCGCGCGTGGAATTGTGGGATCCCAGAATTCCGTGCGCTGATGCGATGCTCTTTTTTTTTTTTTTAGATCGCCTTGCCTTGTGGCCTTGCCTCTCTCTCGTCGAGGCCTTCGAGATAAACAAGGCCTGAGCATGCTGCTCCGTTTCGATTTCCCCAATCTGCCGCCAGATGTCCTTCTACGTGTAGCATTTTTTTTACACAGTAAATAATTTATTTTAAAAATATTTACATAGCTGCATTTTTTAATAATTTATTTATATATGAAATAATGAATTTTAAATTGCCATCTGATGGGAACCATGAAAACGTCGAAAGATTTTAACTTTATTCAGCTGTATAGCATTTTTTGACACAGTAGTACTTTATAAAAAAAAAATTTACATAATTTTTTTTTATTTATTTTTGAATTTATCATGGTTACAAAAGCACATATAATACAATTGAAATAGCTGACGTTCTGCTTGTTTATAGAGAAAGAAGGACACCTAGTGATGAAATTTCGAAATCGCTCACGCTCGGGAAATAAATGCTTGCTTGCTCGTTTCAACACCATGAGGCATTGAGCACATGTTTTTAACTCGTTCGAACTATCTCAAGTGCGGAAGCATATTTAGCTCTCCAAACTAGTTTAATCTAAAACTGTTTTCAAATAGCATCTAAACTAGTTTACTTCAAGCTAGTTCAGGTAGTGCGGATGAAGTATAACGATCGTATGGCTTCAAACGCTGCAAGATGTGCTTCTGGGGGCGCTGCGGTCAACATTATGAAGGGAATTCAACACCCAAGAATTAGTCTCCAAGTCTTATGGAAATATAGAATCGGCCTCAGTCATTATCAAAGACTTCTCCCTTTTTGAACTGAAGTTCGTGGCGCTCTACAATTCAACTAAACATTCTCTTGACGTGAGCGAACTTGATGAACTCTTCAGTAGTGACACTCCAGTTGTCCTGGCTGGTGACCTAAATGTCAAACATCCAAGCTGGAACTCCAGAACGCAGAACTACAATGGCATGATTATTTACAGGTATATACAAGTTAAAGATACAGGTCCAGTTAAATCACTGCTGGACCGGTGGAGAACACCTACTACTGTGACCATTCCCCTACTAATGATCTTGACATTTTGCTAATAAAGGGTTTATTCAGTCATACAACATCTCTTTTCTGACCACCACTCTGTGGCGCTGAACTTCGACTATGTCGACATCAGTTTCAGAGAAGAAGTCAAACATCAGCAAGACTGGAAGCTCTTCAAAGAAATCCTCATAGATCATGACTGCCATCTCCATAGAGCAAACAGTATGGATGACGCGTTGAAGACATCACCAGGCGAATGAACGGTGGCACTGAAGCTAGTGCCTATCCATTGGTAAACAAGCCCGTTCATCGAATTATGCTCACTCCAGGAATACAACGCTTGATTGCAGAGAGAAACAAGACCCGTAGGCTTTGGCAGCGCTAACGTTTGCCTTGGCTAAAAAACAAATACAGCAGGTTAGGGCGAAGAGTTCAAATAGAAGCAAAAGAGCTTCGCGATTCTAGATGGAATGAAAAGCTCAAAAGCTTGTCAGTTCGCGACAATTCCATTTGGAACATGGTTAGAGCTCTTCAGAAGAAAAAGAATGATACGCTTCCTCCGCTTTGCTCACTTCAAGGAAATTACGTCCAAACTAATCAGGATAAAGCTCAAATAATTGCAGATTCCCTAGAGATGCAGTTTGTTACCCTGATAACAATAATCCTGAGAGTCAGCTCATGTCTCAGGCTGTGGAAGATGGTCTTGCCAACCTTTATGAAGTCCCACAGCCTACAACTAAAATCACCATTGAGCCCGGTGAAATCGCTGCCATCATAAGTAATCCAAAAAAGTGAAAGACATCAGGAAGAGACAAGGTAAATAATAACGCCTTAAAGAATCTCCCAAAGAACATCATTAACGGCAACTCTAATATCATAAACGAATATTGGAAGTTTTTCTATGTCTCGACTGCTTGGAAGCAGTCTACGAGTTGGAAGCAGTCTCGTATTGTGTTAAGTATCCCCAAGCAGGGCCAAAATCCTGCAATTCCCGCGAGCAACCGACCTATCAGCCTACTCCTTTCAATGTCTAAAGTCTTGGAGAAAACTATCCTCACCAGGTTCAAAGACTACTGTCTCACTAATGGTTTAATACGGAAAGAACAGTTTGACTTTCGAGCCGCCCACTCGTGTCAGATGCAGATATGGAGGCTCGTTGAAGATCTGAGCACCGCACTAAACCTTTCCAGGTAGTGTGGCGTCGTTTTTCTTGATGTCATTAAAGATTTCGATCAGGTGTGGCACGAGGGGCTAATCTATAAGATGATTAGAGATGGGTTCACTTCTGATTTGATTATGATGGTGAGATCCTTTCTCAGCGACAGGTTCTATCAAGCCAAAATTGGCGAAAACTTCTCCACGCCCCGTAAGGTAAAGGCCGGTGTCCCAAGGTTGTTAAAAAGAAGGTGGCCTCTATCGGCCGATTCCTCTCAAAGCTTTCGCATTGCCTTCTGGGATTGTGAAGACGCCTGGGAGGTTTGCAGCAGGCGATCATTATCTTTTAACACAACAAAGCTGAGATGGTTGTAGTTCCATGTGGTTTTGCTAACAATAAACGCAATTATTTATTATTTCTAGAATGTATTTATAAGATTTCTCTGCATTTATTCTTTAATGGCAATAGATATAAGCAAAAGTTCATTAAATGCGCACGCTCCCCTCATAATGAATAAGAGCACACTCGTAAAGAGCAGAATTCCTAATGTGCTTTCGATAATTCCTAATTTGTTCTTGATACGAGAGTTAAAACGCAAAATTCCATCAGATTGCGCTACGATAAAAATCGATAGTTAAGAGAAAATTCGAAACCTGAGAGAGAAGTTTAGAAAATAAAATATACAGAACACGCTTCGGGATTATCTTAACCTCCTTCACTCGTACCAAGTAATTAAAACTGTTCAGTGGCTTCAGATTCATTTGAAGACTATAAACCACGTTCGGAAAAGACGAAGTGAGATACCCTTTCACTCTCAAATTTTAATTTAACTTTTAAACCAAAATAACGAGTCTTCTAAAACGAAATAAAAAAAATAAAAGTGAACTATAAAAATTAAATGAAAATAAATCGAACAATTTTTCATTTTAAGATGAAATCTAAGTTGTCATCACGTGACGACCGCTTTCGAACTTTTATGATGTCATCTCTTATCATATTTGCTGCTTAAATGACATAAAACTTCCAAGAATGAGACCTATTAGCTTCGTCAAATAGATTCAAATGAAAGACTATTAATTATTGGAATTTTAAAATTTATTTTTTATACTTCACTTTTATTTTCTTTATTTCGGTTTAAAAGGCTAGTTTAAAAAGTTTATATAGAAATATAACAAAGAATTATTTCAAATAAACTTATTCACATGATTCAATGGCGAATTGTCACTAAAAGCCGGAATTCTGCAGACTCTACATTTGGAAAGTGGGTATATCCAAAATCTTGCAAACTGGCGAAATCTGACGGCACAAGAATTAAACATGCTCCATTTGTTAAGATGCCTTAAGTGCAAATTTTAATGATAGCAACTGTACAATTGTCTTCAATGTTAACGTTATTTTCCTTATAACTGCTATTGCCTATTGAAGGCTAGATATGGCTTCTATTTGATTTATTTTGAAGACATTAATGAAGATTCCATAATTGTAATCAGTATATCATAAATGAGAATTCTGAAAGATATTAATACTTTATTACAGCAAGAATATTGTAGCCTTGACTCATTCCAAGCCATGATTCACTCTTACACATCTCGTCAACCTGTGTTTTACGCCCACGTTATGTATTATGTTTTTGATATCACGAGAGTAATTTCTTGAATTAATTGAACATTGATCATTGCATCAATTCGCATTTTTTTAACGTTTTGTTTCCCCAACAACTGGTAGCAGAGCGTGGTTATTTTCTTGTGGAATTGGAATTTGTATCCAACAATGGCTGAGTTTTCCTTAGATGACAGTCGCTCTATCCCCAAGCCCAACAGTGCTAATTTTCACCAGTTGGCGTTCTTGAAGTTGAAGGGTTTTTGGATAAGTATGGTAATGATAAGACTTCTCTGCCCATCTCAGACCCAGAGAGATCCATTGTTCGGAGAGACTGGGCACGTCTGAGATACTATCTGCTAAGTATGGTCGATGGTGATATTGTAGTCATGTTGCAGGTTGACAATCCATTTTCAATATGGGAAGCCATCTGCAGGCGCTTTGTCCGACACGACTGTTACTCAGGCAGAAGTTAGGCGACCCCTTTCAGCCCTTCACTTTCATGATACGGACGATCTAAATGACTATGTCGTACGCGCATTAGAAATCCGTGGAGAGGCGGGTGTCTCGCTACCCATAGACAATAAAACTTTAATCGATCACATGGTAGCTGGTTTACCTTCGGCCTATACCCCTTTGAGGCTTTCTGTACAGACTGACCCTCACATGTCACTTGAAATTTTCCAAGGTCAGCTGAGCGTGGAATTTTGCGATGATAACACACGTGGATGCCTCGTTAGCGCAGCTTCCTGCATCATTACAGCGCCTAGCCAAGTGAAATTTTCTCTGTTTGGTACTCAAGAGCTCTCTGGAGTGACCAGTTACAATTGTGGTGGTAGAGGGCATGTCAGGTCTGTCTGCCCTTCAAGCATTTTACGGGAGTACCCTGTACCTCTGGCGTTGGCCAAAAACTACAGCATGACATCTATAGATAAGCAAACTTTCTGCCTAACTTCATAAAGCATGATTCGAACCACTGTCATCAACACAAACTAGCAGCATTCTACCATATGGTGCATAGGGCGCATGTCATCCCACTAAACAAAGAAAGTAGAAGCAAGGAACTCCTAGCAGTTAAAGATTTTGCAAGATTCAACGATTATCCTAGAGAAATAGTGAATAGCATTACCAGAAAAGTTAAACATAAAATAATCCTGAAAAACATCACCACACCGCAGAAAGAAAAAACACCAGGACAGGTGTTGACCCTACCCTAAATATAAACAATTAAATAGAGGCATAAAGAGGATCGCAAGAGAGTTTGGCCTCTCTGTGATCTACAAGAGCTCTAACACAACGGGAAAACGGTTAATGAACCCAAAGGATACTATCCCTCAGGAAGAAAAGCCAGGAATCTACAAACTACCTTGTTCCAAATGAGGAATAAAGCAATAAAATCGAGGATAGACGAACACTTGGCAAAGCATCAGGAATGGCAAATTTGCTGTTTCGAGATTCGCGGACCACGTTCTACACCGAAAACATGACTACAGAGCAGAAGATATTGAAATCATATACAGCACAAGTGACCCGAGGCTATTAAACTTCTTGGAGTCACATGCTATCACCAGCGAAGACCCTGCCAGGTTACTGAACAGTGACGCAGGCCCTTTGGACACGACACAACTGAAGGAAGTGGCAAAACTTTTTAATCTTCCCAAACCGACTAATAGAATCAATACAGGAGCCACAAACCACGAACCTAGATTAGACTGACCAATTGTGCTTTATCTACTATTTACTTATTTTGTAATTGGATTATTTTTACTATAAATATGACTTCGTAATACTTCTGGTTCATCAACACGAATCAAGGGATCGAGGATCAGGACACTGGATCAGGCAGGACACAGGATCCGAATGGACTCGCTCTACTCTCTTTTCTGGTATCATCTCATTACTATCATTTCACGGTGCGTCCTTTTCAGGGCGATATTCACCTTCTGTTACGTCTTATATGCTGGTCCCTGGCATTAGAATTATTATTCCCGTAAACCAGTACATCTGGACGCTCATTCTCCTTCTGGGTCCCTGGCATTGGGATTAATTTCCTCGCAAACTAACTAAGGACATTTCTCATATCATCTATTATCATCCTAATCATTCACGAGTAGGTCCCTGGCATAGAATTAACTTTCTCGCAAACCTAACTTGTTTTCTTTTTTCCTTAAAGCTAGATGCGTTCCCTAGCTACGAAGTTACTCCCCCCCTCCCCGGTTCTACACAATTATATTTTAGGAATATGATGGCTTCGTCCAAATTAACCAGTTTGGTGTCGGCTAAAGTGCCTTTGCTAGTGGCGGATGGTAAAACTTTGTCCTGCGAAAAGGCCTACCGGGATGTTTGCTTGGATGCTAGGTTTGCTGCTTTTGGCCTAGAAGCTCTCCGGGATGAAATAAACGCTAAGTATAGGGCACTGGAAAAATGTCGAATCCCTACACAAAAGTTTTGAGGAGAAGTTCGAAGGTATCAACAAGGAAATTAAAGACTCTCGTAGAGATGTTTGGGGAAAGTTCCGGGACTTAAGGAATCAACAAGATAATCGAACTTAAGGAAGCATTTGGGAAAAGCTCCGGGACCCCGAAGGCAGGAAACTCTACGGAAGACAAACCGGATGATAACAGCAAGATAAATAATAAATAATTATAATTATTAACTGGAGAAACGTCTCCAAGCATTGGTAATGATTTTTCAATTGAAAAATGGAAGGAAAAATTCTGCGACCCGGATTCGAACCAGGAACCTCGACTATCATGGCCGATGCCTCTACCAATTAGGCTATCGCAGACACCACGGACAGCCAA